>JAUIRK010000734.1:0-529669 GCA_030549495.1 Nectonema munidae
CATACCATTAATTAGGAGATAAGGGATGCATTTTAAACTAAAGCTCCTTTCATTAGGACAAATTTTTACCTATATTCTGTGACAATTTCCAGTACAATTATAAAGCGACTCTACTCTCAGAATCTAAATTTATTTGTAGATTTTTATAAAATAGTATTAGTTTTTCCATTTTTTTTATAAATTAACCTTCGTTTTTTTTATTGGTCAGTATAATGTTTTTCTAATAAATTTAAAATTATTTTTGAAGTTAAAAATGTAGATCGAATGTACAAGTTTTGTTGGATAATCGTAGTCCACTATTTATTTTTAGATTTTTATAAAATCATTTTAGTTTTGGTTTTTTATAAATTAACATTAGTTTTTTACTTCTTTTGAATAATCATCCAAAATTTAAGTGCGGGTTTGATTTACACTTTGATTCGAAAAAAATATGTTTTGGATAAATATTATTTTTATTATTGTTTACTGCATATAAATTTCTAAAGAGAAGATAAATAGATCAAAATATGTGTTTTAATCAATTTTTTCTCAATAAGCATTGAAGCTATGAGGTAGCAAAATATGAACAGAAAGTTTGATATTTTTTGATTTTTTAAAGAATATTTTTCGATTCTTTGATCACAGAATTTTATTTTGATTATTTGACAAATATAATATTTAAAATCGTGCAAATTGCAAAGTATAGGTATTTTAAACAAAACAGTAATATATTTGAAGAAATATTTTTTCAGTATAAAGAGTTTAGAAAACTCTTCTCTAATATGTAATGATATATTCTCATAACCTGTACGGTTGAACGCGGGTAGACAACTTGCGTGTTATCTCCAACCCGTATATTACGATGATTCTTCTCCAACCTGTATTCTACGATGATTCATCTCCAAACTATATACTACAATGATTCATCTCTAACCTGTATACTACGATGATTCATCTCTAACCTGTATACTACGATGATTCATCTTCAACCTGTATACTACGATGGTTTCTATTCCATGTACAAATAACTAGGGAGACAATGTTCAACTTTCTGTTCACATTCTGCTAGATGTAAGATTTGATATACCTCATTCGGGGAGACGATGCTACATAAGTTATTACCTATATACATTATACCTGTATACTACGATGGTTCATCTCCAACCTGTATACCGCGATAATTCATATCAAAAGAATCGAAAAATATTTTTAAAAAATAAAAAAATATCAAACTTTCTGTTCATATTTTGCTACCTCATACGATGTTACAAAAGTTATTACCTATACTTTGCAATTTGCACGATTTTAAATATTATATTTGTCGAATAATCAAAGAATCGAAAAATGTTCAAATCAAAAAATATTTATTCTTTTTAAATATATCGTTGGCTCCCCTTACTTTTAAAATTGAAAGATAAACCTAGTCTTTAATAATTAATTTTTATCAAATTATGCACATACGTAACTAAAAGTAAGGGGAGCCAACGATATATTTAAAAAGAATAAATATTTTTTGATTTGAACATTTTTCGATTCTTTGATTATTCGACAAATATAATATTTAAAATCGTGCAAATTGCAAAGTATAGGTAATAACTTTTGTAACATCGTATGAGGTAGCAAAATATGAACAGAAAGTTTGATATTTTTTTATTTTTTAAAAAATATTTTTCGATTCTTTGATATGAATTATCGCGGTATACAGGTTGGAGATGAACCATCGTAGTATACAGGTATAATGTATATAGGTAATAACTTATGTAGCATCGTCTCCCCGAATGAGGTATATCAAATCTTACATCTAGCAGAATGTGAACAGAAAGTTGAACATTGTCTCCCTAGTTATTTGTACATGGAATAGAAACCATCGTAGTATACAGGTTGAAGATGAATCATCGTAGTATACAGGTTAGAGATGAATCATCGTAGTATACAGGTTAGAGATGAATCATTGTAGTATATAGTTTGGAGATGAATCATCGTAGAATACAGGTTGGAGAAGAATCATCGTAATATACGGGTTGGAGATATATATATATATATATATATATATTACTCTTAGGTTTTGGGTGTGTTCGCATTTGAATATAAAGTGTGATATGAAACACTGCGCAGAAATAATTTTTAGAAAATTCCCGAAAACTAAGATCCCTGCCACAAAATCTCCCAAAACTAAAATTGCAGCTACAAAAGTAAAGTAGGAATGACTTTCGTTTTCAGGAATTTTGGTTTTTGAGGATTTTGATTTCGAACAATTTTCAGGAATAACCCCAATATCACGTATTATGCATGCTTTCAACGCCCATATTTAGTGAACCTTTTTTTTTTTTACCATTTTCCATCTGTGCTTTATCAGTGAGTAAACTTGATAATAATTTGGTGTGATAGATAGAAAATTTACAGACTTCTAATACAAAAAGTTCGCTATAATTTTCATTTTTTTTTCGAATGTAAGAATATGGAGACCAGTTATAGAGATAGGAAACTAGTAAATTGAAAATCAGTATAGTAAAATCAAAAAAAACCCAGGAAAGGTTGATATAAAAAATTGTCTGATAAATAAACCAAAAGTTGGCAATTGAGAAAGTCGTAATATATTATGCAAAATGGATTATATGGTTTGAAAGTAGGCATCACGAATCGATATCAGATCTATAAGGGACCTGCAAATGAACTTTAAAAAGCGTAAGACTACACAACTCCTACTAATTCTAATATATGCAAGATAAGATACTCACATTTAAATACTTTTGTGTTATCCCTGAGAGTTTGTTATTGTTGCAATTGAAAAGCATTAATTTTTGAATAAGGGCAAAATATTCACACCTAGGCGTATGCCTACATGTGTTAGTGATTAACCTTCGCAATGCGAATGATTTAGTTCTAACGCAAAGGACAGATATACGCCGTAAACTCAAGTTACTAGACATCAAGATCGCTTTCGTATTTTTTGTATATTGACTCATTGAAGGAGCTCAATAAACTCAATTACTTTCCAAAAATAACAGTCATCCTTTCATATACACAAATACTCTGCATGTATATATATATATAATACGTGATGCTACGAAGGAATAGAAATTCTGAAATCAGCATGAAAAACTCGGCTAAAAAGGATAGTTTGTATTCAAATGAAATAACATTCAATTTTGTTGATTAATGATCTTTTTTAGAATGTACTTTCATGTATTCTTCGTATTATTGTATTATTTGTGTAAGGAAGAATTTGTTCATCGCTTTTTTCAAGTACATATTTCTCCGAGTTAGATGAGTTAAAAATCTAGCAGCGCTAAAATGGGAGCTCCGTTGCCAAATTGACGTCGATGTTAAAAATTCGGATTTGCAAAGTACACATGTGAGGCAGTTCGCAGAAGTGTTACATTTCGGATAAAGTTATAAATTAGTATTTTGGTAACACGTGGTTTTGATTTTGATAACATACATAACGATTTTAGAGTTTTATATAAGGGGAGGAAATAATTTCTACTTTTCCTAAAAGATCAAATCTAAATACTTAAATTTTAACCTACAAAATTCTAATCAAATAAAATAAATTTTAGAAATGAATTATAGTGAGATGAGAAATATCTGTCGATTTTTATTTAGGTAAAATAATTTAATACCATTTAAAATCTAACATTTCTCAAGCGATTTGCTTCGAATATACAATAACAGGTCATGGAATTTTGAAAACGGAGAAGTGCCTCACTATACCAAAATAAGAAAAAAATATGAAGAGTAAAAGAAATACAGTTGTAAGGGATTACTGCTCAAATCCACGTTGACGAGAAAACAACATTTTTCTATACAGGGAGGAATCTCTGAAATGTCTGAAAAAAACAAAATGTCCGTCATTGAGATGATTTTACACAGTTCTTCTAACACTTCTAATTTACATATAATTCAAGCATTTTTAAAATAGATAACGAATTATATACATCACTAAAATGTAGACCTTTTTCCTTAGGACGCTGGAGTGCACTAACAAATAAATAAATAACAATCGAGCTAAAACTGACAAATATATCTAACAATCTAGAGTAAGCACAAGATGCAGACAAAGCGAGTTTATATTTGAGACCATTAAATTAGAGTACAAAGATTTGGCCAGTAGAATTTGTGAGTCAAAAGGTGTATTTCTTATTTTTAAATTAATTAATTAGTTAGAGGATTAATCAATCAAATTGTTACTCACTCATTCATTCAATAGTTAAGCGCTAGTCAATTACTTATATCGTAGGTTCTTTATAACTAAATCTTTGCCACTCTAGTTATTAGTTAGCAAATATTATTGAATCAAATTAGAAAGTCACAATAAAAAAAATCTAACTAACTGGCCAAAGGAGTGTGGATTTGGGCATTTAAAAGCGAGGGAGTGCCAAGGTGGGTCCAGTACCAGTAATTAATAATTGTAGAAAAGGAGGACATCTACTGAGTCCTAAACTTCCTTTCCAAATTTTTAAACTAATTATTTCGTTAGTTAGAGTTAGTTAGATTAATTAGTTAGTCATTATAGATCATATTAAAACCAAGCAATTTGTTAGAAAAACTAAATATTTAGCTATAGGAAGCTGGTTAATTAGTTCTTAATTAGCTGACGTTTCAATTAAAGTGAATACATTTCAATTTCTAGACAAGATTCGACTCTATTTGCCAACTCTATTCTGTTACATGTTGCTCTCTGAAGAGTTTGTTTCGCACCATGAGCAATCCTGGTAAAATGAAGAAAAGTCCGCAATAATGAGTTTCCGAAAATATTTTGAAAAAACGGAGAAGTAATTTAAAGACATTTTTCACTTGCATTAAATTCCTAAAATATTTCAGGCTGTGAAGATACGTTTGTATCGCCATTGTTTCCTTAAAGCATTGCTCATATTATTCTACAATAAAAAAGAGACACATTTTGTTTAGTTCCAAATCCCTATATACTGCATATAAAGTTGGGTATCTGGGCGAATCCTTAAACGAATGGACAAGCTGAGTGCGAAAAATCTCATTTCTCAATGTTTAAAATTTGATCATTTTTAGCTATTCACATATAAAACATCTAGAATAAGTGCGACATTGGGATTTCTGAAAGTGGTCCTATCGACTTTCAGTAAATCACTTTCAGTCATTAGTCCACAATTTTTAGAGAGGTCCGTATAAGAATATTTTAAATTTGGAATCCAAAAAAAAATCTAAAAAGGTCTATATTAAAAAAATTAATTTTATAATTAAAAATTTTAAGTTTACTGTAGAAAGAAAAAATTGATAAATCATGACAAAAAGTTGTTGTTACTGCTTTTTCATCAACCTCTTGAGGTTTGATAGTAGAAGTAATTAAAATATAATTTATTTTCAATTATTTATTTTAAAGTGTTCAGTCGTCTTCCTTATCTGCATTCAAAAAATCGAAATCGATTTAAATGTCATTGATAGAGGAGAATAAAGCTTGTTATTTGAACCCGACACATCAAGTTTAGCGTCAAAACGAACGCTAAATTCAACGCTCACAGTAAAAAAGATAATTTTTGGAAGAAAAATTCCCACTTTTTTGACCTAATAAAATTTAGTTCGTTTTTAATAAAAATTAATAGCATTAAAAAATAAGGGGTCCTCAAAAAAATTTAGTTCGAAAGGGTCCATAAGAGAAAAAAGGTTTCGAATATTTAATTATAAAAGAATACCTTTTAATAATCTTACTTAAATAATCTAAATAACTTGCTAACTAAAAAGTAGGCAGGTGATAGAAGTGCACAGCAGGGCCTTTAGATGAAGCTTTACAAAATCCCTATAAATCCGCTTATCTCTATTCGGATCGATCATACCTACAAGATTGTGGATTTTTAATTAAAAAATAATTTGTCTGCTTTTATAGGATGTTAATTCTATAATAGATGGATAAACAAATCACATAAATAATTAATTAAACAAAGTGAAATCGGAATGCATGACTTTTTCATATTTGTAAAAAGGACAGTTGTACACTTACCTATAAACCTAGACAGCTGACTAAAGCATCAATTTACCCATTAAAACATATACAATTAATATAAAACACGCAGATAAATTGAAATCACTAGCTAAGCGTTCCTTTACCATTAAATTTGGCTGTACTCTCAAATGATAGGAAATAAGAAAAGAAAGAGAACCGTTTCGACTGGTGTTCAGCTCTACAAGTTGATTCAAGTTGCTGATGCAGTCTGGAATTGCCGTAACTTCATTGTCACTGAACGTTAACTTGCGCAATCGCGTTAATTTAAAAATTCCCTGCAAAGAAAAAATAATAGCGCTTGAGTTGAAAGTCATGGAAGGAGGCATGAAGAGTGGAAAGACTTGCTAACCCTTAGGAAGTGAAATAAGTGTGGGTAGAGGATGAAAAGAAAACGATTTTTGGATGACTGACTGAACATAAAGTCACCAAAAATGTTAAGGAATAAGATGTCGACAAATTGAGGAGTGTGATAAAATATCGAGGGGAATAATTTAAGGAAAAAATACCAATCTTTTAACTTCTTAACCAATCAACTAAATAACTAACTATGCTATCTGACTAACTTCCGCTGTTTATCTTTTTTTTCAGTTGAGATATTTTCATACCCCGCAAGTTGTCGACTTTAAAGCTCGTCAATTTTTTCTGTTGACCAAACAAAACAGCAAATGATGATATATTTTTCATTTTAATAAAAAATCATTAGGTATGTTAACAGGGTTGGGATTTATACAGATTCTACCGCAATCTCCTAAAATTATATGTATTCCTTTGTAAAAATTTTCAACATATTTCATAATCTCTATAATATTTTCAAATTGTTTACTATTTTTCAATTTTCCGTGATTTTTGAAGTACGAACGATTATATTTATTTATTTATTTGAACAAGAACAAAACAATATGTTTATATGTTCTTTAACCCATTTACGACTAATGTTCCTATTTTGGAACATAAGTAATTTCATCTTCGTCTGCTTTTTTAAATGACTTTGAATATAAATCGTCTGCGTTTTTTTAGATATCGTCTGCTTTGCTTGGTCTTAAATGGGTTAATAAAATAAATCTTTAATCATTATAAGCTTATATAGATTTGTTAAAATGAAAAATAAGATATAAAAAAGTTAAAATGAAAAATGACTTTCTTTAATTCTATAAAATTGTGAATACATCTAAATTATCTATGCCTTTTTTTACCAGTTTTTTTTTGCATAACCATGGATTTTGCAAAGGTTTCATTTATTTTATAACTTTAGAGTTTAGAAATTATTTCAAATTTTTGAAATGCAATTATACTCTTTTTGAAAAGGCTAAAAGTCTAAATTGGTAGAAAAAGAAAAATTAGTTTATGTAAAAGTGAGAATACAATGAAATATAAAGTAAAAGAATTTAAAGGAATTATCTTGAACATTTAATACAAATATTGATAGAACATTTTCTAATAAAAATGAAATGTAGAATGAAAGATTTGTATAAATGTCAGTATTGAATAATGTATTAAAAATAAAGCACTCCATCTCTAAAACAAGAAAAGTAGTATCGAAAATCTACTCACAAGCCAAAACAGGTCTTTTAAATCATTGAAATAAAGATATAATAGATTTGAAAGGATTCCAATTTTTAGGGGGAAGAAGAGTAGGTGAGGAGCGAGTGGAAGGCAAGTGGGGGTGTCGTCGCCTTCCTGCGCATCCATCCGACTTATACACAATCATCGTAGATCACTAGAACGATATGCTTAATACTTTAGTTGCATAAAAAATGAAAAATATAGTTTTTCAGGCATTTTTTGAAGTTAACAAAAATGAGGAATAAAATTGTAAAAACTATGCCTCCATTTATATTATCTACTGAAAGTGGAGATGAAATTTGCACCTATAGGCATCCTATTGTTAGCAATCATTTTATAAACTTCTACCAGTTTCCAAGTTTGTTTTATCAAAGAATAAGCTCTAAATCAAAAGATGGCTTTAGGTTACTCCTTCAAAATACATAACATTATTACAAGTTTTCAGACACATAAAATGATAAGATATTTGTGTTGATATTAGATAAAATTTAATTGTCTCCTTTATTTATATATCATCTCTTTTGTTACAATATAAATTATTTAAATTCATATGCAGTTACTACCTCGGTCGAAATGGTCGGTGCCCTTGCTCGATGCCTCCAATATCCAAACCTGTTTAAGGTTACCTATATAAATATATATCATTAACTTTAGAGATCCTTGATAGGATTGGTAATACGACAAAATTTGATATACAGAATTTTCATATCGAAATTTTCTTTCCATTTTAAAATCATTGGAAATAAGATTTTGATCCATAATCAAATTAGATATATTGAATTTTTCAGTGAATAGTTACCGAAAATAGATAGCATATATTCCCAATAAAATTTAAATTATTGCTTAATTATTTAAATAATGCTTAAATCATTATAGGAACCGTGTGAGCAAATATGCATGCATGTACGTGCTAGAATGAATAAAGACGGTCGCAACTAGGCATAAACAGGGTTGAAAATCAATGCATTACTGCACATATGACGTCGCTAATTTCTTCTGCGGGTTTTTTATGTCCGGAGCGTTCCCAAGCTTCCAATAAGTATTTGTTTTTAAATGGATGCAGATAGGGAAGATTTATAAATTTAAAGACGCGGTTGTCACGGGTGTTAAAACGAAGCACTGATGAGAGGTAAAAATGTTTTAACTTTTAAAAAGCGTATCATGATATGGTATAGGAAAAAAAGTGCCGGATATGTAGGTGTGAGGAACCCATGTCGATTTTAATCACGACATCTTCATTTCATCTGTAAAGTCGAAATAGATTCAGTGGTTCCCAACCCTTTTTACTCCCGCACCCCTAAAAATACTTTACTCTGTTCTCACACCCCCCACAATTTAATCCAAAAAAAGAGAATTTTTCATTTTTGAAATTAATATGTAAACATTAATTAGACTTGTAGAAAAAAATATCAAAATTTTATATTTGAATTAACATTACAAAAATAATATCTCTTGTTCAAAATATTAAAATTAAAAACTAAGCAACTAGTTTCCAAACGTTCAAGAAAAAATTTGATAAAAAAATCTAAAATAGGGATAGGAAAAGTTAAAGCAGATTAACATTTGAATATACTTCACTTAAAATAATCACTTGCTCAAATTTTCACAAGGTGAAAATCAAAGGCTGCCTTCCAAAAGTATATTAATGTATTTTAATTCAATAACTCTTTTGTTCTTGTTTCTGGCTTATGAGATGTCAAAGCTAGGAACTATGTTGCTGATAGCGACACGCAAGTCTGCTTGTTCGTTCAAGCGGTGTCTAGACTTTGTTTTAATTTACAAAAGAGTGCTAAATCCTGACTCGCATAAGTATGTTGTCGCAAAAGGAATTAGCACAGCTAGTGGAGTTTCACGAAGTTTTGGAAACATAACCATAGCCGAGCACCAATACTCTTCCAAAGTTTTATTCTCAAACTGCATTTTAAGAGCACGATTTGAACGCAATTCTATAAGATCTTCTTTAAGCCAATTTGTATCCAATTTGAAAGAGTATGCATTCAAAATCCATTCTTCAGAAATATCAAGCTTTCCAACGTCAAAATATTTATCAAATGATGTTAACAGCACTCCCAAATAACACGACTTTTCTTTGAATGCATTTAGCCTTTCATAGCAATTCAAAATGTTAATGTTTTTGTCTTGAAGTGATACACTCAGATCATTCATACGCTTGACAAATACGCTAAGATTTGGTTGAATTCTTGCGATTCCAACTCTTTAATCAGATCATATTGACGTTCCTTCAGAAAGACTGATTTGTTTTCTGAATTCGAAGAATCGGGTTTAAACCAGGTTATGTAAAAAGGTCTTCAATTTTGGAGGCAAAGTTTCTGATGTCAAAGCATGACGATGAAGGAAACAATGAGTACCTTGCAAGTGTTGAATCCCTTGTTTCATTAATGTAGTAAATCCAAATTTATTTCCCAGCATAGCAAGAGCGCCATCTGTGCACACAGAGCCAATACTTTGCCTATCTAATACATGTTTTGCAAAGAAGTCTTCTACAAACTGAAATACATATTTTGCTTTGCTGGTTGTTTGCAGTTCTTCACAGAAAAGGAAGTTCTCCTTTATGGTACCATCATGAATACACATACCAATGCAATTAGTTGACTGCAATTTGAAACATCGGTACGCCCAACTAGTTTCAAGGGGCTAGCCTTTATATGTGAGAACCTGTTCCAAAATATACAAACTCAAATCAGCAATTCGGCACTGAAAAAAATTATTTGATAAGGCTACTAATTCAAGCTTGTTTTTTGCTTCATTTCCGAGAATAGTTGTAGCGATTTCTAAAGCACATGGCTTGATAATAGTATGAGTTTTCTAAGACTTTTTTTCTAAACGCTACTTGGTCTGAAGTCATCAGTATTAGTTTGTCAATAGATACAAAATCTAATTTTGGAAGAGTTGTTCGCAAATTAAAATGGGCTCTCTCGCAAAGATTTTTCATCTTGGGCAACAACATTGGCCCCACCATGTCTGTTGATAAAGTGTTCTCGCAGCTTAGATAGCTTTAAAGTTGCGTTAGAGAAAAGAGTTTCACAAAGCATGCATTGAGGCTTTTGCAAATATGATTTTTCGTTGCAAGTCAAACCAAAATGTACGTATTCATCATTCCATTTCCTTTTTTTCGATATGATGAACGACTATTCATGATAATAGCCTGAAAAGAAATTAAAAATAATTTTAACAATAAAAAAGTTCATGTAAATTTCAATCTAAAATTCAATTTTTTTTAATTTAAAATTATGGTTTTATTTAGGAAAAATTTAATAAGCCATATAATCATAATTAATTTTATCTCAAAGACTAACTCTGAAAATAAACTTTATAATTAATCACATCACAAAAACACTACTAAAATTATTTAAATGATTAAATAAAATAAATCAAATATATTGTGACAAAAATCTGGGAGCGAAAGGGAGATTGTCAAAGAACCGTAATTATAGTATTAATTTAAAGTAAAATTAAGAACAGATTCATTACCGCCTAACATCAAAAGAATAAAAATAAAGTTCGCGTAATCAGTTATTTAAAAAAAATAAATTCAGAGAAATAAAAATTTTAAGCCAGAACAAATGATTAAAATATTAGACTTGGTAAAAAAAATAAGAATAAAAAAAGTGTACTTTATAATTCATTATATTTTAAATGAAATATAATGAAATTTATTTTTTCAAAATATCGCTGATTATTACAAAATTTATTTAGATAATTAATTCGGTTTTAGAAAACGGTGAAATTATCAAAATTCAAAAGTAATATAAATTGGGTCAATTAACCCAGTTTTTCCCAGTGTAGATCATTTTTCTGTCATTAAAGGACCCTCGCACCACTTGGAGTATTGTCTCGCACCCCTAGGAGATGCGAGCACCCCTGGTTGGGAACCCCTGCCCTAGGTGAAGTATCGAAGGAAGGAGAAAAAGTGAATCCCTCTGACCCTACTGCTATATGAGGGTTCGTCGAATTCCGTTAAGGGTATCCCAGTGTTCACGGTCAATACCGACAAACTAAATTTCGAAAGCATTGCATATTAGACCCAGTTAGTCAGAAATATTCCTATTGCATAGGGGGTTCGTAAAAAATATGAACTCGCGAATTTATTGTGCGTGAGAAATTGCTATTTATTCTTCGAAATGAGATTCGAAAAGGAGGTCAATAAAGCATGCAAATGGGAAGCTTGGATCGATTCCATCGAGTTAGAGAGAGAGAGAGAGAGAGAGTGCGAACAGCGCGAATTGGGTGTGAAGGTGTTTATGAATCAAGAAAATGAAGCATTCATCGACTCAGGACACATTCGAGGGATAAATAATTAATAAATGAGCGCGTTGTAATATTGGCAAAATTATTGATGTTGTTTGCGCCTATGGCGAAGTTAGAGAGAGAGTAAATGAATATGGTCGAAGATTTTTCCCAATTTATATAATTTAATCGATTTGTAGTATTTAGACTATTAGTTATTTAGTTAATATTTGTTAGATAGTATGTTTAGTCAGTAGCCTTTCAAGAGCAGTGGGAGACAAAACATCAACGTAGACTATACGCCAAGGGTGCGCGCACATAGAAAGTCAGAGAACCGCATTCCACATTTTCTATTTTATAAAGAGCCATGCTTTTTATATTTTTTTAATTTAATGTAACTGCATATTTTTACAAATCACATAAAAGAAGGAATATAGGAGCACACATAAAAATTAAATATAACAAAGATATATACGAAAAATATAGAAATTATAAAGGTTATTTTTATTAAAAATTGGATATTTCGACTCAATGAGTCTTTTTAACCCATTTAAGACCAAGCAAAGCAGACGATATCTAAAAAACGCAGACGATTTATATTCAAAGTCATTGAAAAAAGCAGACGAAGATGAAATTACTTATGTTGCAAAATAGGAACATTGGCCGTAAATGGGTTTAACTGATCGTCAAGCAAAGGAAGGTTAATTTTAGGAAAGCAACTACATACCTTCTACATTCTACAAACCTTGTTCCACTGACGAATCAGAAAGGAATCATTCGCGCCAGATAATGACATCCATAATAGCAGAGGTAACAATCTGGCCCGCAGACCGCGCAATTAACACCCCTAAGGAATACGAAAAAAGGCGAAATAAACGTAAACTTTCGTTTCTAATTGGCGCACGCACCACTATTCAAGTAGTAGATATGTGTCAATATTACATACGCATAAATAGAAGGGAATGTGTGTATACACAGTCACACACAGATCGGTAAAATATAATGACAATATTTTTTGTTTATATAGCATAAAACAGGATAAGAAGAATAGAGGACACAGACGTAAAATATGTCAGACAAATACGCAGATTGTCAACTGCATTATTTATCTTGTCACAACCGCGAAGCAAAATGGAAAATTTAATTTAAATGGCGGCATAAACTTCGTCTTGTAGCTATGAATAAGTTTGGTTATACTGAGGACAAGGCACGGCGTGAAAGTACCCTATAGAAGATATCTAGCACAGGGATAACATCTTTTATTTTACCAAAAATACAAGTCTACCAAAAGAAACAATGTATGCGACGGTTTTTGAATAATTCAGGGGTTCTTCATGATTATGACCGAACGATGGAATAGTTTTAACCCTGGTATTTTTTTTAAATTGTTATCGTGGCTAAGTGGAACCTTCACACAAGTTTTACTCCACCTACATAGATCATTAGAACAAATTTGAAGAAACATAAAATATATAACAAAATAACGTAAATCTAATTTCAGTAACAAGCTACAAAATTAGATCATTACTTAATAATTACGCTTTTCAAAAAAGTAAAATAGGTAGATTATATTATTACGGCTATAGGATTAACGCCATCTGCATATAAGAACTTTATTGAGCAAAGCAAAACAAAATGTGTTCGCAAGGTATTACAAGGGGCTATGCAACCTTCTATATGCAATACCAATATAAAGTAAAAAAATATTTATAAAGAAAAATAATATAAATGAGTGTATAAACTAAACTAAAATAAATAAAATAAAATATCATAAATCAAAAAAGCATTGGAGAAATTAAGTATTTTTACATAAAAACATAAATATGCAATGGGTTCATAAATGTCGATTAAATATGAGTTGTTCCAGTAGATACTAACTCTGTACTTTAAAGACTTTTTAGATCAAATAATAGTCAATCGGGGGAGAAATAAATGGCGAGAGTTTCTTAATGTATATTGACTTACAGATTCATTAAATACAAGCCACTTACTGAAAAATAAAGGAAGGAGTTTATTTATAAAATTTAATAAAAAAAAGCTATTCCCCTACCCCAACAATTTTCAATTTTATGAATTATATATCTTTTTTATAGTATCTATTAGACTTGTTTGTCTTCTGAATAGATTTTCGATATTACTTTTCTTGTTTTAAGGCTAAGTCTTAGAATGGATATTTAAAATCTATATTTTGCAATTAACCTCCACCTTGCTATAATATAGGCAGTAATGTAGCCAGTAATTTGAATAAGAGCCATGCATTTTTGAGGGAGACAAATATTTTTTATAGCACATATAACTATATAAGAACTGAAAGCTTAAAATGTTTATTTGTATTAATTACTGCAACCAAACCCATCGATAAAGGGGGCAAGGGAGCTAACCACCCTGCAGGGATGGACCGAGAGGGGGGATAGGGGGATGCATACACCCCCCCCCCCCCACCAGCAATCTATTCAAGAAAAATTAAGGTTGGAGTCCACCCTAAAATAGAAATCAAAATTGATGAAGTCATTGATCGATTTTCAAAGCAAAAAGAAAGAAGAAAAGACTTTGTAATATAATTTTAATCATTTATTTTACATACGTTTTCAAATTTCTTTCCTAATAAAATGTGTAAAATATTTTGTTAATATTAGTATACCCCCCCCCCCCCCCCACAAAAGATTTCTGGATCCCCCACTGCCACCCTGGGATTTATTTTGCCCATCTGAAACTCTTTTGAAATATATAAATGCACTTTCTTATATTCGGGGCCCCATTAACCCCAGGAAGCCCATGAAATTTGACTAGTTAGAAAGCTAGTTAGATTTGCTAGTTAGTAAAGGTCAATTGACCGGTTAAAAATTGTTTACAGTTTTTCCCCTAAAATCCAAAATTAAAACTAAAAATATTTAATATTTTAGTTAATTTATTAGTTTTAATATTTTTTTCAACTTTTCTTTATTCTTCCTTAAAATAAAATGGCATGGCAGATGATCAATATTTCAAAGAAAAAAACTTTGCTTCCGATTGATACGGACTCAGAAGTTGAGAGTTCTCAATCCGAAAATTTTTTTTTCTTCAGAAAATATTAATCAAGTTCTGAAAGTGAAATATCTGTTGAAGAAGAACCTATTCGCTCATGTGAAACATTCTTCGAAAGTAAAGATGGAACGAAATGGAGTGTAAATTCATGTAGAAATATAACTAAGAGTTTAAGTAAAAATATTGATCAAAGAGGTGGTCCAACAAAATTTATTTCTTCCAGAACTCAAGACATCAAGGATGTATTTGAAGAATTGTTTGGAAGAAATATTATAAAATTAATTGTGCAAAAAATATTAAAAAAGGCTCACCAGCCTTTTGGACAACATATGCCATCTAAGACGGGCAAATTCGGTATCAAGTTTTGGATAATTTGCGATACAAAATCTTATTACATTCTAAACTCGTATCCATATGTAGGAAAAGAAAAAAGAATTGGTTTGTTGTCAGAAGATGTCGTCATGAAACCGATTGAACCATATAAAAATCAAGGATTGAATGTCACTGTTGATTATTTCTTTACAAGCTTGAATTTATCACCAAAACTTCTACGACAAAAAACTACTTTAGTAGGAACTATGCGTTCTAATAAAAAAGAAATTCCTACTGAAATCAAAATGGATCAGCTTTATAATCCGATGTAGAAATTAAGAAGTTTAGACTTAGTGATCACTATCCTATTCTTTTTAAAATTTCAGGTGATTCTAAGAGAAAACATAAGAAAATTATTTGATTTCAATCGAATTTGTAAAGAAAGTTTCCGTTCAGATTTAGAAGAAGGCATAAGTAGTTGTATATTTAATCAAAACTCGCTTCCTGAGTTTTATGAGTGTATGATATCTTTACTTAAAAATACTCTTTTCAAGCACTAAGATGGTTGTTTCTAATTCCTCAAAGCCTCATTGGATAAATAGAGAGTTCATTAAATCTAGAAATAAAAGAAGAACTGCCTTCAAAAAATGGTTAAAAAATGTTACGTGTGAAAATAGATTATTGTATGAAAACCTACGTATGTCTACTATTATGATACTGGAAAATAATATTTCCAGATATTGCAATGAATTTATCAATAATGGTTCAAACTCTAAAAAGCTTTACAACTATTTTCAAGTTTTTATGGGAAAATCCAAACATAATACCAGAAATTATTCTGCAGTAGAAAAAGAAAATTATGCTAACATGTTTAATAATTTTTTTTCTTGACAAGGTTCAATCTATTGTTGATGACATGAATTCAACAAAGTCATTAAATCGCTTCAATGTTATTGAAAGTATTTCTTGTTGCTCCTTTTCAAATTTCAACCTTACGAGCTCATTTGAACTTGAAGAAATAGTCAAAATTCATAGAATTAAAATGGGCCCCGCTGATGTACTCAATAATGAACTATTTAAGTACTGTTGGGATCTTTTACTTCCCTTTTTTGTTCTATACATTAACTCTTCCATTACGACTTCTCTTTTTTATGGAATGAAGAGCGGTTACATAACTCCTCTTCCTAAAAAAGACAACGTATCTTTTATTGATATGAATAACTTTAGACCTGTTTCTAATCTTCCTTTCCTTAGTAAACTTATAGAGCGCATAATTCTAAGACAATTGCAAAATTATTGTGTTCAAAATGCCTTATTCGATGATGAGCAATTCGCTTATAAAAAGAATTCTAATACTGAATCACTCTTACAAAGTCTTCTGGAAGCCATTACCATCTTCAAAAAGAAACAATTTACTCTTTTATTAATGCTTGATTTAAGCTCTGCATTCGATACAGTTGACAGGACTTTATTACTGAATATACTTTTTTGTGAGTTTGGAATAAAAGACAGTGCACTTGATTGGCTTAAATCATACTTGGAAAACCGAAGTCAGTGCACCATCATTGATTTTTATCTTCAAAGAATTTGATTATAGTTTTCAGTACTCTACTTTAAAGTTCCTGGTTCCACAGCTTTTATACAATCTCTCTGCATTAATGTGCCAATTTAATCTCAAACTCAATGAAAACAAAACAAAAGCCATCATCTTTTCTTCTCCCTCTCAAACTCAACAAATTTTTTTCTCCAGCATTCCTCTATATAATAAAACTCATATACCTATTTCAGATAATGTCCACGTGCTTGGTGTTTGTTTGGATAAAAATTTGAAACTTGATTATTTGATTGATGATATTTTAAAAAGTGGGCATGATTTTTTAAGGAACTTTGCAAAGATAAAAAAAACCACTAAGTCAAACTAATATAAAAATACTGCTAAATTCCTTCATTATTAGTAAACTTGACTATTGCAACTCTCTGCTTTACGGAAGGTATGAGTATCAAATAAGAAAACTACAAGTCCTTCAAAATACTTGTGCGAGAATGATACTAGGAATTCCTAGAAGACAAAGTGTTCATCATGAGCTAAAGAATCTTCATTGGCTTGATGTTAAAAAAAGAATTGTTTTTAAAGTTGTGCTTCAAACGTTTAAATGTCTCCATTTCCAATTACCTAAATATTTAGCTGGAAATATGTATCTTAAAGATAATAAGCACTTAAAAGTTTCAAACACATGTCAAGGTATAATACTAAAAAATGCTGAAAAACTTTGGTACGAATTACCTTTGTATTTGAGAAGTATGACTGATTTAATCTCTTTCAAGAAGAATCTGAAAACTTATCTTTTTTCTTTAGAAAACTGAGAAAAAATTTTATTCGTGTTATATATTTTTTGTTTTTATGCTTATTTGTATTTGTGATCAAAATGTATAGCGAGACTGTACAGTCTTTTAAGCAGAAGTTTCACTCAAAATAAAATTTTCATTCATTCATAATAGTAAATATGCTTTTGATGATAATATATCTCTATTATGTTATAAAGCCAAAAAGAATGATACGATTGAAATAACGTCATCTGAAAAAAAGAAACCAACGCAGTTTTGTTTTATAATTCCACAAAAGGTGGAGTTGACACAGCAGACGAAATGTTGAAAAGGTACTCCACTAAATGTACCACAAAAATGTGGCCTTTATCAGTATTTTTCAACTTGATAGACATAACCTGTCTCAATTCTTTCATAATCCGCACAAAAATTGAAATATTTACGTCAATCAGAAGAAAGTTTCTTATTCAATTAGGAGAAACTGTATGTGAAGAAAGTATAAATCGAAGAAAAATTAATTCTCCTAATTTACTTATCGCCAGATCTTCAACAAATGATAATGAAAAAGAAACGCGAAGAACAACATGTAGGCTATGTAAGAAAGATAAAAATAAAAGTAAGTTGCTATGGTTGTTTGAAATACATTTGTGGTAGTTGTTCGGTAAAAGTTTGTGAAAAGTGCATTTCGAAAGAATGAAGTCTATTTGAAAGTGATATTTCTTAGTTAATAATATGTATGAATTGTTTTTTAATAAATTTTTATTTTTAAGAAATAAATTATAAATCTTTAAAAAAAAATTTGTCTCAATTTCATAATATGCAACACCAGTCAATTGACCGGTATGGGCTTTCTAGGTATATTTTGAATTAGTGATAGGACCTTCATCAACCATGACAAATTTTTCACTCTATATCGGATGGGACATTTTTAAATTTAGACTTGCGAAATATCCGCTAAAATTGATGGAATTTTTTTTTGCAATAAGGTTTTAAAATGAACGTAATGGTCAATTGACCGGTGTGGGCTACCTAGGGTTAAGATCAGTTTTGCCACACCCCCCCCCCCTCCACTGTACTTGAAGTGGAGGACGGGGATAATTTAATCAATCAAGTCTTATTCTAGAAATCAAATGTATAGCATCTTTATCCTTAGATATTCATTTTATTTAATGTTTTAGTTTTTTTTATTAAGATTTCTTAGAACAGTTGGCAATGTTTTTACACTTTGCTAGCTCATTTATATAAACTTGAAGTTTGTAGAATATTTATTCCAAAAATTTTGAAACTTCAATTTCTATTTAAAATGGCCAAATTTAAATTCATAGCTACATACCTGTTAATTCATAGACCAATATCCAAAATAAATTTTCAAACAATTTACCTTACTGACTAAATATATGTGTAGGTAGAATATGAAGATATAAGATGATTCTTTGTTTTTCTGTATTACTTACCCATTATTTATATCGGCCCTCAAATGAGGGCTTTTAAAAAAACTTTGCTTTAGAAAAATATCGAAATAAAATATAATTATATTTTAATTATAAATGATTTTAAGTACTTGCATATTTGAGAAAAGTTACTAAGATATTTATATATCTATTTTTATTTAAAAAATAGAACTTTTTTGGCCACGCTTCATTTTGCATATAGGTATCAAAATATTAACCGAACTGAGACATAGGAGTAATATATTTATAGTTTCCGACTCCGGTTCTATGTATGCAAATTCTTTGGCTCCACCACTTCTGGCTTAGGCTCCGATCCCCTGCTAATTAGTCAATAATAAGCAAACTTTGTAAATTTCTAATTAAAAATTTAGAATTGTAAAAAATGTGCATATAATAGAAAGGCCCTAATGAAAAGTTTATTTATCAAGCGCTTTTAAAAATAAGTACTTTATCAAGATAAAACAAGTCGTAAATAAAATGAAATAAAGTTAAAAAAAAAAATAAAAATCAAAAATTCTCACCATAGGTAGCTCAGTAATGTGATTAGCATCTAGCATCAATTCCTCTAAACTTTTAGCATATTTTAAAATTTCATCAGGTACCGTAAATAAACTACAATGCCTTTTATCAATGCACTCAATTTGTCTATTGCAAGCATTAAAAATAGGTATACAATGTAAGTAAGACATTAGAGATTGGAACTGAATTACAATAAAAAATAAAAGTAGGAAATATTTATTAATTTTTTATTGATATAAAGGTAAATTAAATAAGTTAAATTAATCGTTCTTAACTTTTTTGTTTTTATCTTTAGTATATATTTCGATCTTCCAGCTCAATTGCAACATAAAATGGAAATTTAACTAAAAATTAAAAGCTTTCTTTCCTTATTTAAAACACGTTTTAGCAAAAATCTTTTAAAAAGATAGAAAATGTCTTCAATAAAATATGGAACAAGTTCATTCTCTTATATATGACCAATATAGTTGGTTGGTTAGTTGGTTGGAAATATCAAAGCACTTTCAACCGTAAGCCTATATGATCGCTTTATGCTTAAGATGGTTAATTACAGTTTTTGTGTTTAGAGAAAGGATCGAACCCTAACCTTCAACTGTTAAGCTGAGAGGACAACCATTGAGGCTCAAAATATATCAAAGAAAGAAATAAAAGCTACTTTACAAAATATAATAAATTAATTAAAAGAGAATTATACAAAGTTTATCAAAAATTTTTTGAATGTTTTATGAACTTTCTCTTATTTCTTTCTCTCAAACCTGATATAATTTGTTTAAGTGAGATATGGAATTTTGATAAAAGAATTAAATTTAATATTCCTGGTTATAATTTTTTTCAATAGAATATCTGTTCGCCAAGGAGAAGATGTATGAATTTATGTTTCAACCCACATTAAGGTTCTATCTTCTAACTGTTCTCTTTTTTCCGTCTTCATCTTGAGAAGCCCTATATCTTAACTTACATTTCTTTAATACTTCCTTTGCTGTTCTTGATTTATCGTCCACTTTCTTATAATTTAGATGAATTTATAGCTTCTTTTATTCAATTTTTAGAAAATAATGTCAGGAATAATATCATAATTGCTGGTGATTTCAATCTTAATTTGTTTAATTATGAAAATAAGGTTTTCAAAGATTTTCTCAACTTATATCTTTTAATTTTATTCCTATAATTACTAATTGCTTGAGATCTTGTTACCAATCTTTTTCACTTTTGGAAAATATTTTTCTATCTTCTAAGTATGAAACGTTATCGGTTAATTTTTTAACTGATATTTCTTATCATATTCCTATTGAGTACAATATCCCCAATGTAGCAAGCCCTAGATTCGCATCTAAAAGAGTTTTCATTGATAAAAAGATCTTTAGTTTCAGTAGGTCTTTGAGTAGTGTAGATTAAAAATTTCTTTATCATGTTTGATAAATTTTTTGAAGTTTTTATCGTTTATTTTGTTTTACTTTTCCATTTATCTCTGTTAGAAAGTTTACTTATAAGAAGCCTTGGTATACAGATTCTATATTTTATAAGACAAACGTCACTACTTTGCTCTTAAGGTTTCAAATGATTCCAAAAATAACTGGAACAGTATTTAAAAACTATTTGATTTTTCTGCTGACAACAAGAGTTTCTTCTCACGTTATGAATTCAATACCTTCTTTTCTTCTAAAGTTGCTTCTACTGATTCTTTCTCTAATTTTAATTTCTTAGATTCTCATTTCGATTTTGTGTTTTCTTCTATTAAATTTTTGACGTTGATCAAATCTCTAATCATATAATTTACAAATGTTGGCCATTTCTAGTAGTTCCATTGGAAATAAATTCTTCTTTTTTTTCTGGAATATTTCCCCACTATTTTAAACTTGCCAAAGTAATACCCATCAAGAAAAGTGGCAAAAACTAACTGTCCTTTAATAGTTACCGTCCAATATCTATATTATCCATATTTTGCATAATTTTTCAGAAAATTATGTCAAATAAATTTGTTATTTTGTTAAAAAGAATTGCGTCATTTCCCCATTGCAATTTGAATTTAAACTTTCTCATTTAACTCAAGATGCGGTGTTTGTTTTATCTTTTAAAACAGGTTTCTAAATGTTATCCATCTGGGGTCTCCATTAGGATATTTTTAGACTTTTCATCTACTTTTGATTTGGTTTTACTTCGCAAACTTCATAAATTAGGTTTTCGTGGTTTTATTTGGATTGGTTACATTCTTATTTATCTGATCGTCCTCAAATAGTTTCTATTAACGGCAAAACTTCATCTTAAGTTAAATTGTTAGCAAGGGTCCCACAAGGTTATATTTTTAGTCCTTGTCTTTTCAATTTGTATATCTTTGCTATTATTATTTATATGCAGGAATTTTGTGACATCATTCTTTATGCTGATGATCTTATTTTGAATTTTTCTTTGACTTCTTCAGATGTTATCAACTCTAGTTTGAACTAATTATCTTCTTGGTTCTCACATAATCGGTTAAGCTTTAATTATGATAAATTGAAATGTATGTTTTTTCCACCTCTAAAATTACATCATATCCAAAAAATTTTCTTTCAATTATCTTGGAATTAACCCCTAAACTTTCTTTGAATAATCATTGCAGTAATGTCCGTGCCGAGATAAGATTCTATACTAGTTTATTTAAGAACCAAGCTCCTTTCTTAAACGACACGCTTCGCAAATTAATTTATTACTCTTATATTTTTCCTCATTAATCCAAACCATAAAATAAAAAAAACATTTAAACTATTGTATCTTGCTTTGGGGGACTTCTAATTTTTTCTTCTTGAATAAATGAATTACAACTCATACACACCCCCTCAAATTTTTCTTTGGCTGTCTACTTCAGGTTTCATTTTATGAGTATTGATTTCATTCATTTTTATAATTCCGGTTTTCACATTCAAAAACTATTATTTATCGAATGGTCATTTTTTTCAATTATTTTTCGGATTCAAACTCTATACACTATTATAACACAAGAACTCTGCTTTATTTCTCTCGTTTATATCATTGTAATTTTTTCAAAAACAATATTTTTGACTGTCGTGTAATTATAATAGTATTTTCAGCAAATGTAATCTTACCTCCATCAAAACTTTCAAAAAATCGCTTATTTGTCATCTTACCCTTAAATAATTTTTATTGCCATGTTTTTCAATATATAATAATTGCTTATATGTATATCTACATAAAAATTATTGACTTTTCAAATATTTGTACTGTCTGTTTTCCATAATAATTATTTTGTATTACTACTTTTCTAATACTGTATACATCTTGTTCTTGTTTTAGTAAACTTATATGTATCTTACGTTTTCCTTCTACTTATGTTTTCCTTGTCTTTCATCTATGTGTTGTTCATTCAAATGCATGTCTTCTTTTTATCGATTTTTTTCTTTTTTCAATAAATCTTAAAAATTCTGTTATTATACTAAATCGACTAATCTTATTTTATTTCTGTACTCTATTTTGGCTAATACGGTTAAAAAATATCTGGAAGTGTCAATTAAATTAGTGGTGTATGCCTAAAAATCAATTCTGTAAAAAAATTTAAAAAACGTTATATATTGGTTATATAGTAAACATTTAATTTTTTAAATATATTTTGGCTTATAATTCTTTCTTCAATCATGTTGAGTATGAAATATTTATTTAAAAAAAACGCATTATAAAATCTTTTGAAGGATGACCAAAAGAAGCAGCCTGAAAAATAATTGAAAAAAGAAAGTGTGATCAAAAGAAATAATTTTAAAAATAAGTATATATCTTGACTAAAGGGAAGATCTAACATGTTCCAATGAATTAGGAAGTTGTGTAATGATCTAATCTTGGTTGCTTTAAAGAAGATTTTAATTGTAAAAAAGAAGTTCCTCTTTTGGAAATGATTTTTTTTTATTTTTAGCTTATCAGATAAGAGTACAATTATCATTTTACTAAAATGGGTAGGAAATCTGAAAATTTTGAATTGGTCGGAGTTATCAAAACTGTCTCAGATTCCAATATGTGAAGATTTAGTCACTATCAAGATCATTTTTAATTTAAATTGAATCTGTCCATCTTTTTCCTTTTGCGTAGAGCAAGAGTCTTTTAGATGAAGAAGATGCAAAACTTTTTGTAATTGAACAATTAAGATCACGAATGATTTTATCAGAAAAAAACTTATGAAATGTGATTAGTTAACAAATATTCCGGCTGAATATCTTTTTATATCACCTGATAATTTTAATTTTTATTTATTTTTTTTATGGATTTAATCAGATTGTTTTTAGAGAGGAAAAATATGTTCAAAATGAATCCTTCAAGTTTTTTCTATACAGATTGCTGAAAATATTTTAATGAAAAAAACTACTAAGAAAGGATCATCATAAAATGAATAGCAAAATTTCATACTGTATAGAGTTTACAAGAAATGATGTTGAGATTACCAGCCGATAAAGAATTTGTAGCCAAAACGAGGGAGGTCGTATTGAGATAGTTAATTTACTGCCAAATCTAATATTTTGAGTGAATTAAACATCTAAAGTTGGTTTATTAAACAAATTAAGAAAATAATACTGCAAGTAGAATTTATTTTAAAGTTTATAATTGACAGGTATAATCTATTTTTTGATACGCTTATTTGATTTTTATAAAAAATGATCACCACTAAATTCAACATACTTGAAAATGGTATATATGTGTAAAAAACTTTTTATAAGTATTTCAATAAAAATTTTAATTTTGACATGAGCTGTCATATATAAATCAATTTTTTGACAGATTTGATTGATTTTTAGAAAAAATGAATATCACCACTTAATTCAGTATACTTGAAAATGGGTATATATGTGTAAAAAACTATATAATTATTTAGATGAAAATTTTCTTTTTGAGATAAGTTGATATATATAAATCAAATTTTTAACAGATAATGAATATCACCACTAAATTCAGCATCTTTGAAAATGGGTATATATGTGTGTAAAAAACTTTTTATAATTATTTAGATAGTTTCTTTTTGAGATGATCTGTCATATATAAATATATTTTTTGACAGATTTGATTAATTTTGATAAAAAAAAATTGACATCGCCACTGAATTCAGCATACTTGAAGATGGGTATATTTTTCATTATTCATCAGCAGCCAGAAGCATGAGAAGCACATGATGGTTAATCATCGAAATTCAAAAATCATAATAATCCATCTGGAATGAAGAAAATGTAGCCACATCGAATAAACTCCTTTTAAACTTTAAAAAAAATTAGTTGAAAAATACTAGAGGGATGACTTTACTACTCAGAGTACTAATTTTACAACAAAAAAATTAAAAAAACTTTGATTTTTAATATTTCAAAATTTTTCTTCGTCTTCCTCTTCTTACTTTTTCCCATTATCTTCAACTATTGACTTTAGTTCAACGCCGGCTGAAGCTCTACTCGCTATATGCCCAAAGAATTTTGCTTTTCTTTCAAGTATCATGTTAAGTAGTTTTGGCTTTGGTTCTTTAACCTTCTTTAATACAGCTTCATTCGTTATCTTATTTGTCGAGCTAACTCGTAGAATTCTTCTGTAACACCCCTTCTCAAACGCATCTATTTTTTTCAAAGCATTTGTTAATGAAAAAACTTCAGATCCATACATAAAAACAGACCAAACGTGTGATTTAAGAAGTTTTTTTTGTCTTGATAGGGAGGTTATTTCTCATCAGTTCTTTATTTTTCCAAAAACTTGGCTTAGCTCTTGCAATCCCAGTTTTTAAGTCAGCTTCATTTTGTAAATTTTCTTCTATTATAGTGCCAAGATATTGAAATCTTTTTACCTGTTCTACTTTTTCTTTTTCAATTGAGATGTTAATATTTTTGTCCTTTGTTTGTTATTAGCATGTATTTTTTTATTTATGTTGATTTCAATTGAAGCTTTTCGTCCTTCTTTCACAATAAACTCCAACTGCTCCGTCAATTCTAGTTCTGTTTCGCTAATAAGAACAGTGTCATCTGCGTAGCTAATTCTATTTATTCTTTGTTTCTGCTTTTTGGCCACACCATAGCTTGATGTCATTTCTTGGAACGTTTCATCCACATGTGTATCGAATATAAGTGGAGAAAGTACGCAATCTTGTTTGTGATATTCTTTATGGATTATAATAAGCGCATGCCATAATAAATGCTGTTAAGTAAGCGAAACTTAAGCAATACATAAATCGCAAATCCTACTGCAATGTCATACTAAGCAAACTTTTTTTGACCTAAAAATTGAGAATATTTGACTTTATGTTTCTAAATTTTTGACCTAACGTCTTAACCATGGTATGAGGTCGAATTTAAGAATTTTCATAAATCTATTATCTAATGATAGATAAGGCAAAGTCGGTAGCTTTCATAATTAAAAAGATGGTCATTTCAATAAACTTTCGTTTCTTTCTTTTTCACCTTTGAAAGTCGAGTTCATTTTCCTCATTCCTCTCTATTTATTATATAATTAATCTTTGTATAGATTGGCATTAAAGTGAGATAGGTGGTGAAATTTCTTCATTTCGACCTTTCATAATATCAACTATTTTATGTTTTTAAATTCTTTTGTCGAAATATTCTTTGTTTGGCATGCATCTTGGTCGAATTTTAATCTGATGTTCGTTTCATTTGCAATCTTTATTGAGAATTCAGATGAAAGAATTCTCGACAATTTCAGTTAAACTATCATTATTAATACTTTCGGAAGATTTTAACTAAAATACTTTCATCGTTTTCCATTTTATTCACAATTTTTTAGATGCTTGTAAGTGTTCTGAATAGTAGAGCCTTGCCTTTAGCCAACTAACCCAGCGTGTAATGATGGGACAAGGAGGATATCGAATATCTTAGAGCAAGCTTCTTCTACTTTTTCTTTAAGCTTTTCGTATATTGTCTGGTAGAAAATCTATTTAGTATAGTAAATAAATAAGATTTTAGTTCCCTATTGGAAAGCATAAGCATAAGCGTGGAAATGATTTTATTAAAATTAATTTCAGTAGTATCAAAGCTAATTCAAAATCTTGAAGATACACGCCAAACTTAAGAGATGAAAGCTAATTCTAGATAATACTAGATTTTTGCATTATATTTTACATTATAAAATTTTGTATTAATTTTTTTTATAATTTTTCCGATTTTCAATGACCCTCTTTCAATTAATTTATAATTTATAAGTAAGTGGGGAGTTAATATCGTCTACAAGCACTTTTGCCTCTGAAAAAGAAGTTTATATTTCGCGGACACTTAACCCTCGCATGGTTGGAAAATTTTATTACCTTAGATGGTGAAAGAGGGCCGCGGAGGCCCATTTTTAATTTTCTTGAAAAAAAATATAAAAAATTTACACTAAAATACACAATGGCTATTTAAATGTTTTCCAAATTTTCCATAAGCTTTCCATAGTGAAAAAGCCAAGAAATAGTGATGTTAGGCTTTCTTGTTTTCTTAACGCCATCTAACTTTTGATGTTTTCAATTCTCAATAAATTTTAATTCTTTCACTTATACTTCTCAATTTAGAAAACATCAGTAATAAAATGTTAGGTCATATAACATCTTTGTAATTACCTAAAGTAATTAGTAAGGTAAAGAGTTTAGAACATTGTGTTCACTTCCGATCATCCACAAAACAAACATTTTGAAAAATAACTGACAAGTTCAAAAAAGATGCAAAGTATAATAACGACAAATACGTGTCGTAGATAAGGTTCACTTCAAATGAAGAATAATAAATAACTTCAAGGTTCATAACCTTGAAAGCTCCAAACAGATTGTATTAGCCGTGATTTCTTTTCTCATATTCATCCCTTCTGTAACAACTTTTTTCATTGATTTCAAATACAATGAGAAAACTGTGTTGCTAGCACGTGTTTACACCACGAGTACAGAATAAAATTATGTGTTTACATTTACGTTACTGGTGCCGAATAAAATTATGTATTTTCATCCACCTCACCAGTGTCGTATAACTTATGTGTTTATATTTACGTCGCTTGTGTCAAATAAACCTAATTTTTTCATTCGTCTATACTCGTCTAACCTTGAAAGCCTCAACAATTTCAATTTTTTGATTTCTCTAAAAGTGCATCAGTATCTCTTACTTGCTTGACATTCAAGTACGAGCCGCGGAAAATTACGATTCCACCAGCCAATTGTTTTTGTTTTCTAATAACCTGATTCATCCAATTCTTCCTGCACCAAGTTTTGATACCTCATGACTTCTGAAGACTTGATCTCGAAGAGTGGCGTCATATATTTCACTAAGGAAAGTCTCCCTACATCAAGTGGAGGTAGAAGCCGAAGCATAAATTTACGCAATGTTTCGAGAGTACCTCCTGGTCCCAAAAATCAATCTAAAAGACTATCATCTCCAGAAAAAATTTGGAGCCTTTTTTTCACTACGGAACTTCTAACTGAAATTTTCACAAAGACGCAGAATTATATGAAGTATAAGGAGCAATTTATGGATCCAAATCATCAAATTTTCTTCAAGTTTTACTATTGATGTACTTCTTGGATATTTTGCTTCATTGTACTGGCTTGGTCTTTCAAAAGATCAAAGAATACCATATGATGATATCTATAAACCCCTTATAGGATCTCCATTTGTCAAAAGCACTTTGTCCAAAGATGAAATAAAGTATTGTACTCGATTTACTCGATTCGATGATCCATTAGTAAGAGATACTTCTTCCGATAGAATAAAGGCCTCCTAAACGATCATTTTTTCAAAGTTTTCCACAAGTAATTCTTTTTTTTGGTATGCATATTTGTTTTTCATAGTTTGCCTCCCTGTAAAATAGTGATAGAGTTGTCTGTTATTAGTAAATTTGTATTAGTAAATTTGTATTAGTAAATTTGTTTCTTTGTGTCTAGAGTGTATTGTTTCGTGTGTGTGTGTGTGTATGTATGTATGTATGTGTGTGTGTGTGTGTGTGTGTGTGTGTGTGTGTGTGTGTGTGTGTGTGTGTGTGTGTGTGTGTGTGTGTGTGTGTGTGTGTGTGTGTGTGTGTGTGTGTGTGTGTGTGTGTGTGTGTGTGTGTGTGTGTGTGTGTGTGTGTGTGTGTGTGTGTGTGTGTGTGTGTGTGTGTGTGTGTGTGTGTGTGTGTGTGTGTGTGTGTGTGTGTGTGTGTGTGTGTGTGTGTGTGTGTGTGTGTGTGTGTGTGTGTGTGTGTGTGTGTGTGTGTGTGTGTGTGTGTATGTATGCGCGTGTGTGTGTATGCGTGTGTGTGTGTATGCGTGTGTGTGTGTATGCGTGTGTGTGTATGCGTTGTGTGTGTGTGTGTATGCGTGTGTGTGTGTATGCGTGTGTGTGTACATGTGTGTATGCGTGTGTGTGTGTGTGTATCTGTGTATGTATGTGCAATGTGCATGTGTGTGTGCATGTATGTGCATGTGTGTATGTATGTACGTGTGTGTATAAATGTGCGTGTGTGTGTAATGTATGTACGTTAGGGTAATTACAAATTTTTTTTTTTAATGAAACTACTTTCAAAGAAGGAACTTTTATCCACATTTAACAAATATAAGATTCATTTTTGCTTTCGCGAAAAAAAATTCCCCCCTTTTTTTAAAACAAATTTTAGAAAAGAGAAAATTTCCCCCATTTTAAAGAATTCAATTTATATTAGTCTTTTTAACTATATTTATAAGAAATAAAAAGCTAAATAAATAACACAAAAGAAAAAATTAAAAAATTGTTTTTTGCTAGAAACTTTAAATTTATAAATTTATGATTTTTCGAAGCTCCATGCAATTCTTCCATAATTTTAATGGCCCGCTCTGCATTTTGATTAGACCTCGGGATATCAATTTTCGACTTCTCAAGATTCCAATGCCTTTTTAAACAATTGATTGCTTTTTTGCATTCTATAATTTGTAAAGCCTTTAACAAACTACTAAAAGTGTTTTCTTTGTAGTGTTGATTTGCAAACCACCCTCGGCCCACTCATAACAAATAAAATCACACGCTGCTTCAAACATCTTGCGCTTTTCCTCCAGAAGAAAAAAAGCCATAACAAGGTACGTTGCTCGTGAGTTCCACCGGGCTTGATTTACGTTTGGAAGTTTTTTCCAGTGTATTTTAGGCCAACTTAAAGTTTTTTTGTAGTGACGATAAGCCTGTCAAAGTTCATACAAAAACTTTAAATCGTCCCGCCATCCTTGATTTTCACCTGTCTCTTCGGCATCTTCTTTTTCCGTGTTTTGATATTTGTTTTTCAAATATTCATAATCTTTAGTTAATTCTTCAATAAAAAGAAAGCAAAGTTGTGGTTTACTTGTATTTTCTGAAATGAAAAAGTTTATTACATGTTTGAGTAGCAAATCAAGAATGTGGTGCTGACAGCCAATGTACTGTGGCTTCTCAAACCCTTTGTGCACTATGTCATCTTGAATTCGTTTAACAATGCCATTTAAACGACCTGTGTTTACAGCAGTTGTGTCGCTAATTATCATGCTAATATTTTTCCAGGCATCAAATTCATCAATTAACCTATGAAGTTCATGATGTATAGCTTTTGCTGTGCCGTCATGACATTTCAAAACACCAAGTTTAATTTCTGTCACAACGTTTTTGAGTAAAACAATTTGATATTCCTCGCCAGCTAACTTTTTACCATCAAAGTGAAGACAAAAATGTTCATCATTTTGTAATTTTTTAAATATTTTTATCTTTGCTTCTCTTCCACTTTGAATAACTTTTTTCCAAATACCTGACTGGCTAGGAACATCAACATTATATCCCTGCTCAGAAATTGTTTCAAGAACTTTTCGTGCTTTGTGTGTTGAAATGTTGTTTTTAATGACAAGTAAGCTTGCTGTTTCAGTTTTTGCTCTTTTATAAACCAAATTTTTTCCAGAAAAAGATGATGAAGGAGAATAAAGTTCATAAGCAGATGATTCAGAACTGGACTTATCGTCATAAGGTGGATGATAGTCTTCAGCTTGGCTGGATACTGCTTGAATACTAATGCGTTTTTTTTGGATGTATTGTTTTTAAAGGAGCCTCTTTTACAATAGAATATCCAATTTTACCACCACTTTCGATTTGCATAATGTAAAACTCCTCATCTTCTGTGCATTTCCACTCGCCTTTAAGATTTGTGATAACAAATAATTTAGAAAGTGTGGAAATGAATTTACTAGATGGGTTTTTCTTGTTTTTATCTCGGAGATTTATTAATTTATTTAGTTTTTTTCTTATAAGTGCGCTAGAAAAATGAGGAAAGTTCAATACTTCTCTCCAAAGCAGTTCAATACTTCTCTCCAAAGGAGTTCAATATCTGTAATCATAATATTCACTCTATCTAGACGTAGCTTTGTACAATTAAATAAAAAAAGAAAATTACCAAGAACTTGACGATTTGTTGGAATTTGGGAGAGATGTGAAATTTTTCAATAAAAGGAATTTTTTGATCTCTTTTTATTTTACATAGACTTGATAAGTTCTTTTCCATGTATTCCTGTTTTTTTCTACACATTTATAGGAATTTTTAGACGCCATTTTTATAAATCAGAACCAAAAAAAATTATAAACTAGAAATCTAAAATATATAGTGTTTTATTATAAAAATTAACAAATTTTTAAAGCATGTATTTTTAAATTTGAAAATAGGGGAAGGTTTTTTTATTTTATTTTTAAATCAACAATAATAATGTAATCTATATAAAAATGTTCCACTATTAAAAAGGGTTTGTGTTTTTTATTTTAAAATTTTTCATTTAGTAATCACCCTAATGTACGTCTATGCATGTGTGTGTATCTGTGTACGTTGTGTGTATATATGTGCGTGTGTGTATGTATGTACGTCTGTGCATGTGTGTCTGTATGTATGTTCGTGTGTGTGATGTGTGTACTACGTGTGTATGTATGTACATGTGTGTGTATATACGTACGTGTGTACATGTGTGTGTATCAGTGTACGTTGTGTGTATATATGTGCGCGCGTGTGTGTATACGTCTGTTTGTATGTACGTCGGTGTAGCAGTCTTTTTCATTACTCTAATTATGTTTCAGATATTGGAACGTCAAAGATTATGTTTGTGTAGATGAACAATTGCTAAAATACCGTGGAAACTGTCCTATTAGAATATATGACCTCAGTAAACCCGGAAAGTATGGGATAAAGTTCTACCATTTGAACGATGCATGGAGTTTTTATGTTCTTTCGCCTGAGATATATTATTCTTCACATTCACAAGAAAACTATTTTGGTGGTGAGGCAATCGTGAAAAGATTATGCGAAAATGCAAAACTTCCTAGGGGTACTGGGATTGTCGTCGATCGATTTTTCATGTCCCATGATCTGTGCGTTTGGGGTAAAAGTAAATCATGGTCGGTAGTGGGTACATGCACAGAGATGAGAAGATTTATCCCTCCTGCAATGAAGAAACAAAATTTGAAAAAAAGAAAAATGAAAGAATGCGAATCTTTTACGCTCTTCACAGAAACTGCAAGCTTGATCGCTTACGTTCCAACCAGACACGCCTCTCATAATTTCAAAGCTGTTTATGTAATGTCGAGTCAACACTACTCAAATATTCAGTTTATGGGCTCGAAAAATAAACCGGAATCTATGCTTACATACAACAAGTATAAGTGTGGGGTCGATAAAGCGAATCAAATGGTGAACATGTATTCTACATATCGAACAAACTTCAGATGGCAAATGGCAATATTTTCAAATTATCTCGATATGGCTGGACTCAACACTTATATTATTATGAGAGCGAATTGTCCTGATGAATATAATTCGAAAGAAGGCGGCAGAAAACAAGTTTTGCGCAGATTAGCATTCAGTCTTGCAGAAACATCAATGAAAATTTGAGTACAGATCAATCAAATACCTCAAGAAGTAAGACTCATACTACAATCCTATGGTTTTGTAAAAGAACAAAGTGATTCTTCCTCAGAAAGTCCAAAAAAAAGACTTGTTTTTCTTACAACTGTAAAAGTAGAATTTTCCAAACATGCGACAAGTGTCATCAAAATATCTGCAACAAGCACGCAAAGAAAGTTTGCCTAAGCTGTTTTCCATAATTTTAATTCAAAAATTGAATAAAAATTGTGCTTTATTGAAATAAAACTTTTAAATACACTATTTGTTTTCATGTCGAAATAGGTAAGTTTCACTATGTAAAAAGCACGCGTGTTTAAAAAAAATATTTCAAACTATTTGTCCCAATTTTTCCAAAAAACTATGATAAACCATCTGAATGAATTTTAGAGTCCCTAAGCTGAAGAAACAGTGGATATGGGACTCATTTAACGTTTCTTTATTAGTCTAGGGCAGCAGCGGCCTTATTTAACCATGCGAGGGTGCATTGAGGAACTCTGATTTAGTGCATGTCCAACATATGAGCTTGTTTTAAAACGAAATAAATGTATTGCATAATATTCATAAAAAATTCTAAAGTTTATTAAAAAACAATTTATACTAAAAATTAGGATAAAATATGGAAAAAAGATTGCACAGATAAGCTTTGATCAAAATTTTCTAATAAATGACACAAAAAGTATAAAAATATGTAGAAAGTTGGATTTAATTTATATTTCTATTTTACAATAAAAGATACTATGCAAAAAAGACTTTAAAGGATCCTAAATATTTTAGGTAAATATTCTTACAAAATTAAAAAAATATAACTTCCATCAAAAGTGAAAAATAAATGAGTGATAAAAAAATCACAATGTTGAACAAAATCTTCTTTAATTTTTTTGAAAGAATCGATATGAAAAATACGTGGGTTTGCAGAATTTGAGTGATTTCAGGAGAAAGACTTTATAAAATACGTGCCAAACTTCAGAAGTCATTACCATATGTGTTAAGTGACATTCCTTGCAAATCGCTCATTATGTTCTCCAAATTTTTAATCTCTGAAGAAAGTTCTTCGCAATTGGAAGAGTAGCACTTAAATGAAAATTCAGAATGATAAATTTCAACTCCCATATTTTTATACATTTTTACGAATTAGCTTCTCTCGATGCTCTCCTTTTTCTATTTTAAACGATTTATAAGCAATTTTTATGTATTTTGAATAAGTGAAAACAATAAAAATAAGTTAACTTTTTCAAAATATAAAGTAAAAAAATTAATTATTAAAAAAGTTTAATTTCACAAAGCAAAACTTCAACACAGTACACTTCCTTTTTATGGATGAAACATAGGCTTATGAATAAAAAAAAGTGTTATCATATTTTGTTATTAGAATAACGGTGGGCAAATAAGAGTCCAGGATATTTCTAGACACCTCGCATAGGGCTGCAGCGAACATATACCCCAACGTGGCACTTCTAGATACGGCAAATTAAAAAAATATAGGTAAATATATGAGCAAACTTTTTTTTACTATTTTTATATCTTTACAAGTGTGTATTGAGTGTGTTTTAGTTATTATGATCTGGTCGATCCAAATATTCTATCAACATCTTTTCCAGTGGAATACTCTGTGCTACTTGTTCATATGCCAACTTAATAAGTCATATACGTTAGATCCAGTGATTGATTTAGGGAAAAATTAAGGGATCTTATATAAAAAATTTTATTTAACGAGCGCGACGCCCTGTACAAATCCATTCCTGGGTTGACCCTACTCCAAGAAATGAGCTTCTTTTCTATTTTTGAAGATGTTTATGTTATTTTATCCATAATTAATTTTCTGCTGTCTTATTTACCTTTCAATTTTGAACAAAATAATGTTTTTCGTCAAGAAAATAAATAATTATATAAAAAAAACCTGCTTCTTGTGTTCGTCGTGTTTTGCCGTTTGTGAAAGAAGATCTGGTGCATTTCGCGTGCACATAAGGGAAGGAAGTGGAGCTAGGGCTGTAGCCGGCAGTTTAGAAAGGAGAGAGGCATCTCCTGTAGAGTGAAGTTTTTCAGCAAGGCCTAAAAGAATTGCAATATTCATCTCCAACCTTCTTTTTAGCAATAAAGCAAAAGTTCGACACTCGAAAAGTTAAAGCTTTAAATTAAGGGAGAGACCCGCAGTCTTTTCCCGGATGTACTATCGACAATAAAAAATGTCAACTGTTACACTTCCTTTACGACGTGAAGATTTGGTCTCATTTGTGATGGTTGACTGTCACGGGTTTTGTCCAGCACTCAATACTGATTTAGTTTTGAAAAGCACTCTGGGCGAAAATTTAGATCTATAAATATTTTGTAGCCAATAAATCGCAATTATACAATACTATTACACATTTTATTTAATAGGACACCTTCAGTATAAAGTATATATTCATAGCAAATAACTTAGCTCTAGTGATTTAGAAATTTCCTGTAAACTCCATTTTTCAAGTAATGACTACGAATTTCTTTGCATATCTATGCTATAAAAAGAGCGTGAGGGATCTATTGAATTAGTACATATATATACTTATATTGATTTAGTTAGTAAATCCGTCTAAGTCGACTTCGTATAAGTAGAGTATTCGTATATATCATTTTCAGTTCCGTCGCACCATTTTGCAATTCAAACACAACATTTTGCAATTCCGTTGCACTCTTTTGAAATTCAAGTACACCATTTTGTACTGGAATCACTAGTTCCACAATCATAGTTGTCATCTGTCTCTCTCTTTCTCTCGTTAGAAAAAGCGTAATCCATGCCTCAATGAACAAATGTTATTAAGATCCATTCATAGGCAAGTACATGTTATTTAGGAACGAAAGGCGATTTCGAAGAAGACCTCTATGGATAAACAAAATCATGCGTTCATATCGATAAACACTTCTATTAAAAATGAACTGGAACTCTTTTATGGATTAATACACTAATGCTATTTATAACAACCACACCTTTACTGTCCAAAACCTTCTGCAATCTATACAGCATTTTTTTTTAAATATAGAAAAAGCTATTAAAAAATTATAGAACAAAGTTTGTGCACTACTATTCAGAATCAACAAGAGAACAAAATCATTCATATATGATAGATCACTACAATTAGGGAATTAATGAGATTTTTCAAATCTTCCCTAGGCAAGAGATTTTTTCTTCTTCAAAATCCCTCCCTCTGGATGTGCACCCCTACTATAAATATAGTTAGAATAGATAGAGTCAATCACACAAAGCAGATAGATTAGAAGATTAAGAAAATATGTGCTTAAGATTGGTATTTCATAATGAAATGATTAAGTATCAGTGTTTTATTTTAACTTTTAGTAAATTCATTTTTTACTATACTGCAAGTAATCCCGTATAAAATGATAAGTTGAACAAAGTATTTCCTAGTGACGCTTTCTTAAATTTACTCAATCTGTAAATATAGATACACCAGACAAACTAACTTTGTTAATATAATTGGAAAACCCAAAACGCCATCTCCTTTAAAAAAGCTTGGTCGAGTAAAGAAGTTTTTAAAAAATTGTTAATAAAACTTGATCAAACAATGAGAAAGAGGAGGAGAAAAAATACTCTTTTGATAGATAAATCTGAAGCATTATAGATTGAAATAGGTATCAAAATCCAAATCTAAATTTTTTGGTTCTATTTATTGAATTTTATGTTGTTAGGCGAACTTCTAGTAAGTCGACGAAATTTTTTCTCAGGTCCCAAACAATTCAACTTATACGAAATGTAATATATCGTGTCCTCCACTAACCACTAGTTAAATATTATAAAAAAAACCTTTCTAATTGATCTCTCAAGAGGTAGATATTAGTATTAATAGTAAATTGTGGGCTGAAAATATAAATGAATCAGGGAATTTCCTTGAAAAATGCGAGGATGCAACGTAAAGATTATACTTATTGGTGTGTTGGAGGAAATAAATGTGGAAACAGGAGCTGGTTCTGGAAAGTTGAGATGATTGGGCATGCTGAGTTTATTTCTTGTGAGAGACCTGGTACCATCGAAGGCATAGGGAGGCTTTTGAAGTAAATTTGGAGACAGGTGAGAAGCAGTGGGCGTTGTCGTGTTGCAAGTGAGATTTGGAAAAGGCGATGTTGGGAAGAAAAAGTTTGAATTCAAAGATTCTGTCGAAATATGCATTAGATTTGTTCAACTTACGGGCATTTAAACACATCAAAAGAGAAAATAAATTTTTGTATCGCGTAACCATGGAAAGAAAATGACTTAAATGTATGAAGCAGCATTTCTCCTAAAAGACTTCCATTTCGAATAGTAATCTGTTTCATTCGTTTTAAGTTAGTTGGTGGCATTACTTGCGAGTTATTCGTTTTAAAAAACTAGTTACATTTTATTACTTGACTTATTCACCAAATCAACACATTTGTTTGTTTGATATAATTAGTAGAAAACACAAAATAAAGTTCTAAGATTTCTTCCTTTATGCCACACAATTTCCCTATTAACATTTAAAACTGCAAAATGGTCGTCTTGGATTAAAAATATGAAAGAAAATTTGGAAAATAAACCAAGTAGTAGTGATATAAATTTCGAATGTATATACAGAATTTTTCATTCTTATATGTTTGTTAAATTATTTATTTGCTTTGTTTAAAGTAAATTTTGGAATATTTTTCATTTCAGTTACCTATTATAGCTCCAATGTTCCCGTATGGAGAAAAATCTAGCTAAAATAAAACACAGTTATCTGATATATGAATTTGTTCAAAACATTTGTTAGAACTGTGAGTGGCGTGACTATTCATAGGAAAGAGAGTCAGTAGGCGCCTGTCACTCTTGTTCCTCTCTCGCATTTCTGGAGGTTTATTTTATTTCAGGAATAAGACAAAATTGAAATTCCCTCATGTAATATCAGCACAAAGTGTCGAGCTGAAATTTCGTTGATTTAGATTGTGATGCCAAATTAGTGAATAATTAAAATACGGTGTGAAATTTAAAGGAATTATTGAGAAAATTCTATGCTACCATTTTGGGAGAATGAGAAGGAGTCTTGATTTGAAGGAGTGTAGGGAAAGAGGGTTGATGGATGCTGTTGAATTGGTTGATGTAGGAAGGAAGGGTTAGTGCTAGAAGTGATTATGTGTGGCAGATTTTGAAGGCAAGAAAAATTGGGAGAGTAGGAGAGCGCATTTGAGGATGTAAAGAAGGGGGACAGGTGATTTAGAGTGAGGTGAGGGTCAGTGCTGATGTTGGAGGGAGCAGGATCTATGAAGGTTGTGGGCTGTGTTGTGTAATAAGGGGCTGCAAGTTCTGAAGAGTCTTGGGGCAGTGTGGTGTAGAGGCAGGGATGTGCAAAGCTGGATTTGGGATTTAGATCTGCAGAAAATCCATTTTTATAAACTTTAAATCAAGAACCTATTTTTTATAGCTATCTCATGTTTTAAACTATCAGAGAGGATTTAGTGCTTTTTTTAAATAAATTCTTATCACGCTCAAATTAATTAATTTCAACATAAAACAAAAAAAGATTTTACGTTCTTTATAAGAAGTAATTATTATTATTGATTTGAACATGCAAATATTTGCGATCTATTTGTGAAAGGTATTTTTATCTTTTTATCAAAAAATTTGTGTGAAACTATAGATTTTTGTAATATAAAAAACTTTGAGGATATGCGTGCTATAAAATTTTCCCAACATGCAAAATTTAAAACAGGAAGCGTCAACTCTCTCCATTGATATCATTAAATTTTTATTATAACACAAAAAAGAACTAGTCATTACACAGAAATACATATTACACAGATTGCCTGAAATACAAGAACATACAAAGCATGTGATATGAATTCATATCTGAAAAGATATGTGTTGATGTAGTGTTGTCAGTTCAGGAAGAATATGAACAGTTAATTAGTGAAATTGAATTCATTAAGCAGAGACAAGCAAAAGTAATTTTCTCTTCTTGACACAACTTATTGATTCTGAAAAAATGTGTGTATATAATAGGGAGAAGCTGCAAAAAATTAAATTAATGATTATTTTATTTTAAAAGTTGCGCAATTTAATCAACATCAGTCAGTTAACCATATTAATATTTGCGGCGTCAATATTATTCTAAGTTGAATTCATGTGTTTTCTGGTGATTAATTAAGCAATCGATGGATGAATTGAAAAGCTAAGTTCACTATTTTTCCAAAACTGCTATATCATGAAAAGTAATCATTTGAAGGAACAAATTCAACTAGGAGGTTTTTAAAGGATTGCCTCTCACAAAAAAAGACACGATATACTTCAGAAAAGTCCTTCTTAGAATAATGAGTTTCCAACATGAGACCTTAACTTTCTGCAATTCGGCCTGAAGTCTTTTTTAATGGGCAATGTGCATCAAAAATGTTACATGGCAAAGTCAAACATAAATAGAAAATATCGGTCATAAAAAAAAATTTTCGAGGCAAAATAGCGTAAACAACGCTAATATCAGTAGAGTTTATCGGTAAATTAAAAAAAATTATTATATTCATTGAAAGAGTGTGTAAAAACTTTATAAGAAGGCTCTGAACATATGACTTGTGGCATTCAATGGAAGTGTATTTTGATCTTCCAACATTCTTGCACAAAAAGCACGTTTTCTGCTTTTAAAGTTTTAAAATTTTACCATTTAAATGCTATTCTCTATTTTATATATAAACGACGCATTAATTGCGGCAATGTCAATCAAATAACACTTACTAGCTTCAAAATCTACTTCACTTTTTGTCTGGTTGCAAAACAAACACTACTTGGTTTGGCGTTTTCTTTCGTTCTAACAAAGACTCAAGAAGAAAAACAGATGAAGTTTTCGTGTCATAAAAAGAAAAAAAGCTTTTTTTTAATGAAAAAAGTATCCAACTGTTCTTCCAAATTTTATTAGGAAGTTCAGCAGCTGAGGAATACACCTTTTGTTTTTACAAAGAGGGCCTATTGCAAGTAAAAATAGTTATCTGTAGTTATTTTCATTCTTTCACATAAAAGAGTTCTTGCGGGACCTGATGAGTCGGTTTTTTATCTACGTTTTAAGATCGTCGAACTTTAGATAAAGTTTAATTAGAACAAATCTTTCTCAGCTCATCATTGCTCTAAATTTTTGATATCCATGTGTGTTTAGGTATAGTTCGTTCTCGCATCTGTGGTGAGGACGGTAAACACCAGGAATAACTTCAATAAAATGCTTCTAAATTATTTCGGTGTAAAGCTTTTCCGTATTTTTTAAGAGGATTTTCACGTTATATTCATCTCTTGTTCCGATTTGTGTACAATAAGGATTAAAATACTCACAGGCCAACATAAAAATTTTTTTTCGAAGTTGTCAGAATTTTTTTAACAAATAATTTTTATTCTATATTTATTTATTTTAAAAATAAAGTTTATTATATTCAATTCGCTCTAGTTTCAGAGCAATTGTCATTTTTGTAGAATCATATCAAATTTTTGTTGGTAAAATTTCATATTTCTTATAAATCATATTTCTTAAAAAAAATCTGTATTAAATACTGGTATTTTTTCTTTTCTGCTATAATTTTGATAAACTAAAAAGTTTTTTATTTTAGAATATATAAATTTTGAAAGATGTTAAGAAAATGTAAAAATTCTCCTGATATTTTTTGTTATATTTGTGGACGTTACACCTTGCCTAATCAAAAAAAAATATATCATTTTTCGTAAAAAGAGTATATTTTGCATACTTTGGAGTTAAACTTAGGGATCAAGATAAATATTGGGCACCGCATAAAACATGCAAGTCTTGTGTTGAACAATTGAGACAATGGAGTAAGGGAAGGAAAGAAAAATTAAATTTTGGTATTCCAATGATATGGAGGGAACCAAAAAATCATCATAATGATTGTTATTTTTGTTGCATCGACATCAAAGGGTTGAATAAATTTAAAAAAAAAAGATTTGTTTATCCCAACTTAGAGTCTGCTAGACAACCCATTCCTCATGGTATTGAAATACCAATTCCAAAAGTTCCTGAAAACTTTAATTTGCATGATAAAGTAGAAGTGGAAGAAGAAACTTCAAGTGAAGAAAGTACTAGCGAAAATGATTTAGAAGATGAATGTAAAAATCAAAATAAGTTTAATCAAGAAGAACTGAGTGATCTAATTAGAGATCTCAATCTAAGTAAAGAAAAGTCAGAAGTCTTGGCTTCACGCTTAAAAGAAAAGAATTGTTTAACAAAAAGCACGAAAATAACTTTTTACAGAACAAGAGAGAACTCACTGATAAAGTTTTTTACAGAGAATGAAAAACTAGTTTACTGTAACGATGTCAAAGATCTTCTACTTGCACTCAATACCACATACATACCTGAAGAATGGAGACTTTTCTTTGATGGTTCTCTCAGAAGTTTGAAATGTGTTTTACTACATAACTTAAATAAATTTCCTTCAATTCCACTGGGTTACTCAACAACATTGAAAGAAAATTATGAGAATGTACAGCTTTTTTTAAATTGCATCAACTACAATCAACATAACTGGTACTTATCTGTTGACTTCAAAATTATAAATTTTGTGTTGGGACAGCAATCTGGCTTCACGAAATTTCCTTGCTTTTACTGTCTTTGGGATAGTAGAGATAGGAAAAATCACTGGATACAAAAAGAATGGCCTCTTCGAGAACACTCAATTATGGGAAACAAAAACATAATAAGAAAGCTTCTCGTTGAAAAAGAAAAGATTCTACTGCCTCCTCTCCACATTAAGTTGGGTTTAATGAAGCAGTTTGTGAGATCATTGGATAAAGAAGGAGAATGCTACATAGCTAACTCAAACCCCCGTGTTAGCATAGAAAAGTTGTTGGCAGGAGTTTTTGATGGACCACAAATAAGAAAGTTAGTTAAAGATGATGCATTTGTGAGATCTATGAACAAAGTTGAAGTGAATGCATGGCAAAGCTATGTTGAAGTTATCAACAACTTTCTAGGAAACAAAAAAGCTGAAAATTATTCAGAGATTGTGGAAAAAATGTTAATAAGTTTCAGAAAGCTTGGTGCGAATATGAGTGTTAAAATGTACTATTTACATAGTCACTTGGATAAATTTCCTGAAAATCTTGGACAAATGGGTGAAGAACAAGGTGAGAGGTTTCATCAGGAAATGAAGACAATGGAAGAAAGGTATCAAGGTAGGTGGGACAAAAACATGATGGCGGACTATTGTTGGGGTTTACAGCGCGAAGAATCAAAAGAATTTCACAGAAAAAAAAGAAAATTGAAATGTTTTTTTAAATAAAAAATATAATGTGTAAATGAATGTTTACTTACAGCAAAAACTTTAGAACTTTTAAAGTAGAGCCATTGATGATAAAAGAGTTACTTTTTTATAATCAGAATAACAAATATGATTTAATTATGCAAAAAAAACCTTGGCAAAAAAATTTTGTTGCCTTGTGAATTAGTGAAATCTAACTTAACAAAAATGTGCTATTTATTCTAAAACTTTCTTTTTGAAAATATTACAGATGAATTTTTCTTTTGTATTTGGATAATTGGTAAGGCACACGATATTTTAGATAATTAACTTTTCTTGAAGATAATCCTTTTTTCAATTGCTTCCCAATTTTCATCTGAAGATATATTGATCCATTGATGGTAAAAAAACCTGTCCTATAATCTTGAAGAGAATCCTTTTCTCAATTGCTTCATCACTGTCCCTAAAGATATATTGATCCATTGCTAGTCAAAAAAACATCCGTCTTGGATAAATTTTTACGAGATATGTTTGCAAAAAGTTTAAAATCAACAAAAATAAAGAAAAATACAGTAATAAAAACATATTTTCTCAAGTTAAAAGCATTTTATTGCGTGTCACATAATCTTCATAAAAATTTTATTTTGTTTGACATTTATGCTTCCACGGTACATTGCAAATTATCAAGGGTAAAATTTATCCAAGTCGTACAAAGCGTAGCGTGTATTTTGGGTTCTTAGATTACGATAAAAGGATATAAAATACCACTACCATGTAGTGTTGTCAATGAATGTTTTTGAAATAAGGTAAAACTGGAATGAGTTTTTACATTCCCAATTTTTTTTCAAAAGTTTCCTATTCCATGCACGGAAAGTTAATTTTTTTGAAGAATTGGAAAGTAAAGTATTGCGAAGAAAAAACAGCGTGTAAGCGATTTCAATGTTAAAGGTTTGAAATGTGCATTGTTTTTCCTTTTAAAATAATACACATGGCATTTCTTTTACGCATCCTTTTGGATAAATTTAATAAATAAGAAATATAAAATAGAAACGACCTTGCAGATTTAACTTTAGTAAATATTGAAATGCACATGTAACCTTCTTAAATAACACTTTAAATGGGCTTTGAATAAAGTTATCTGAATAAATATTTACATTACATTTAATATTTTTGTTCATTGCGCACTTTTTGTTAAATGCGGTCCGAAAACCAAATCAATCATAATCAGTTTTGACAGTTAGCCCAAAAATCAAGCACAAAAATAACACTAGGAAACAAAATTCAACTTTTTTTGTTACAGGAAGGAAAATCACTGAATTCTACTAATATTAGTATGCTGATTTCAAATCTGAATTCAAAATTAGTTTAGCATGAAATCTCGCTTGAAAAATTCTGACAATTATAACACCTTTTTTGCTCAAATAAAGTTTTGAAGATTTTCTTGTTAAAAAAACCTAAGAAAGTTCCTTGAGTGTAAAAGAGGAAATAAGGGATATAGAAAAGTTTTGGAACAACATTTTGGGAACCTACAATCTTGGTTATCTTTTTGTTAAACTAAGAAAAATTATTATTATTATTATTAACTTTTGAAAGAAGATTCATGTTGACAAAAGATACAATAAAAAAAACTTCTAATTCCGAATCCTACTTCCAAAAAAGTCAAATCCTATTATTTAATTATATGTTTCGGGGTAAATAAAAAGAAATGGACCAATAACAACTGTGATAGTTCCCCTCATAACAAGCTTATGATTTAAAAGGAAAGAAACGAAGACATTTAGTTGTCTTGAAGTAGTGAAAGCAAAGATAAAGAGATCTTTTATAAAAATTGGAGAATATTTCTAGAGAAGAGTTTCAGAGTTTAGATAAATGTATGATCTAAACTTAAAAAGAAAAACAGTCATTTTTTAAGATTTCTTTAAAAGCGCATAAAACTAGGAGAGAGAACAACTTGTTCCAAAGACACTACAATAGGTGTAACAAATCAAAAAACTGAAAATGAGAAACGACGCAAAAGATTAGAGAAATTTTAGCATAAAAAAGGCAAAGGTTATCTTTATTCATATTTCAAAACGAAAGTCAGTGTTAGCTTAAATTAAACCAATTACAAAAAACTTGAAAATTGTTTAACAAATACCATATTAATTTGATTTTCAAACCACAAAATCAATTGGGTAATTTTTTGAAAAAAAGACCCCATGAATGTAATCGATAAAATTATCTAGCTTCATATATTGGCTTCACCACTAACACATTAACATTGAGAATTTATAATCATGATCATGACATTTTAAAATTCTATCACACGGCGTACACATTTTTTCTCACATTACATCTCATTCCTTTGATTTTGACAACATACTAAAACAAACTCTGGCGCTCCATGGTTTGCCCACGTCCAAATAGATACGGCACTTTGATGATGATGGTGATGATGATATACACTTGTTATCATAATGCACTCTGACTTATACACTCTCTTTCTTCCATCTTTATTTTTTTTATAGTTTGTATCGATTTGCATATCCTTTCACATTCCTATTGTCACACTTTATTATCAATTAAAATTCTGATTTATTGATAATGATATTTTTCATCAAAGGAATTTTCAATAGTATTGACATTTTAATTTACAATCTAACATCATTTGAAATTCAGCCTAGTTTTTAACGTTTAACTCGAAATAGCATTTTTTGCCTTTAATTAAATAAATGTAGGTAAAAATACAAAAATAATTAACAAGCTCAATTGTTTTAGGACAGGTTGGCCTAGGTTAGATTAAATTATAAATACACAAATAATTTTTAAACTCATTTGTTTTAAAACGACTTCTATAAATTCAAATCTCAAAAAATTGCATTTTCAAACTAAAAAAAATCTCTGTCTTTTGTTTCATTTATGATGAATTTAGGTAAGACAAAAAATTCAAGCTAAAATGTTTTAGGACGCTTTCGCAAAAACGTGATACCGCGTTTTTTTAGTACATCTGTTCATAAAAATTTGACTTAAATACTTTTCCTACCAGTTAAATTTTATATCCAACTACAAATTAAAGTCTGCTAGATCAAATGCTAACCAAAATTTACATCGTAATAGAACTTTGAGCATTGATTTTTATTAAAAAAGAATTATAGTCACTTAACTCGTCTTAAATTCTGGAGTTTTAAAAAAATTACTATTCAAATCCTCTGGGTATGCAACAATGAACTTTTGACTGCAAAAAAAGTTTTTTATTTTAAATCAGTGGCTCTCAACCTTTTTACCATCTCGCCCCCTTAAGAGGAAAACTTTCTCTACAAGTCCCTGCGTCTACACTTTGAATTCCCTCCCAAATTTTAAAGAAAAATAAAAAATATTTTTAATATACATTCTTTTGATACAATGAAAATAAATTCATCATTCATTTTAGTAAACTTTTTATTAACGATGAATATAAATGTGATTGTAAATACGCTAAAATATACCTTAAAATTTAAGTAAAAAACAAAATGAAATCTGCTTAAATAAAAAGAGTTATGTTTGTTATTTTTGAATGATGAATTTGTAGCGCCCCTCCTCCTTTTCTTCCTTGATGCACGAACATGACTAGATTGGATGCATACAAAAAATAATTGAGTTTAATTAGAATCAAATAGCAAATAGAGAATATCATTTTAAAATGGAAAAAGATTACCAACATAGGAATTGTTTCGTTTGTGTAAGGTGTTGTTACGGGTGGATGCAGCTGCCAGAGGAACAAAGTGTGATGAAGAAAGCGAGTTTGTGGTATCTTCCACGAAGCTATCCTCCTTTCCACATATGTGATTGGCAGAACCAATTGTTTTAAGTTCAAGTTGCAAAATATCGGATGCATTGAGGTTAACATCTTTTCGCATTCCAAGAGACACTTTGCTATGCCGCTTGTAAGTATTTCCGCATCCGTCCTTTGCTTTCGAAGATGAAAGAGAATTGTTTGATTTTCTTGAATTTCAGTTCCAAAAAATACAAAATTATATCATCCACATTACACCTATTTCATTCAAGTATATGGAAAAGTGGTGACGTAGTCAGAAATATTTTTGCAGGGGGTTAATTGGACACTACTCCATAAGTTTTAATTAAGGAATATTTTTCGATTCTTTGATTACAGAATTTTATTTTGTTTATTTGACAAATATATTATTTAAAATCGTGTAATTGCAAAAATATATAAAAAATAACTTTTGTAAAATCGTCTCCCCGAATGACGCATAACAAATCCTACATCTAGCAAAATATGAACAGAAAGTTGAACATTGTCGCCCTAGTGATTTTTATATGGAATGGAATCCATCGTAGTATACAGGTTGGAGATGACAATCAATTTGTCTATCCGCGTTCACCCGTAGAGATTATGAGATAAAAAATTTAGTTCAATATTAGAAATAATTTAAAGTAATATATAGCCTATAACAAAATGTATGGACATTTGATTCGAATAAAAAAATTCTTTGACAGGACAGTGCGCAAGTTTTATCCCAAAGGCAAAACTGCAACGCTTTTATAGAAATTTTAAAATCTTAGAAGGATAGCGTACGGTGGAATATCGTTCCCACTTTCGTTGAATCATAAAAGGAATCCCACGCTGCAATACGCTCAATGTTTAAGATTGGAAACGAAGAAAAAGAAAGAGATTGATGTGGATTAAAAGTGAAAAAAAAGAAACCTTCTAGAAATTCCTTTTCTGTGGCAGAGCATGGAAGCCGTTATGACAGCGATCAGGAGGAATATCACGAAAAATATGGAAATCAGGATGATGATGTAGAAGAATTTGTTGGAAAACTTCTCTAAAACACAAAACATCCAACTAGAAATGAGGGAAGAACAATACTAGGTAAGTGCTTTGTTGTTATAGTGCCGGTTTTTTACCCTAGTTTTCTTCCTCTGAAGAATTCAAAGGTTTTTTACGGTAAGGTAGTGCTCTAGCGACCCGATTCTACGTGGTTAGTAATCAAGCTATCACTAGACAATAAGTTTGTTTCCCAAATTGGGAGCGTCCGCGTTAGGATAGTATCGTTCACTCAGATGTATTTATATATTGTAACATAAATTCTTGTAAAATAATATATATAACAAGCCATGCAGTAACAAGGGCCGGTAGGCGTTTAGTGGGATGGAAAGTCCAGGTAGACTTGGACTCAGCATTCAGGGCGGGCCACGATATCCGAAAGGATTATTAATTGACAATGGGGATAGGAAGTTCAGATCTGAATTTAGTCATTCCAAATCACGGATGAGCGTCACCATATAAAACAAAGCTATACAATAAATTTGAACTGTGGGCCATATTGAGGGTTGTGTAAGACTATCTTCGCCAGACTTAAGAGTAGGATAATATTTTAATTACATATAAGTATATTGCGATTATATTACTCTTGTGAATGTGTTTATTGTATTATAATTAGTTTTGGGTTTTCTTGAAAGCGATAAGGATAGCCAGAAAGAAGTTAATATCGTTTTATCACTATTCTTGGGTATCCTCGGTTCCTTATAACCAATACAGTGAACCTATTTTGATACAACAAGTTAATCAAGTAAATTAACTTCACTGTCTTTGTTTATAAGGATTGTAAGAAGAGGCAGAACGATTAATCGGAATCTGGAATCGTGCCTTTTCATGTCCTCCCATTCTGATACTTTTATTAAGATTCTTCGAAATGTGTAATGGCTCAAATAAACATAGGTGCTCTACATTTAAAATCTAAAACGTCTTAGCTTTTGCGAGTAATTTTGGCTAACGTTACATAACACGTTTTTTTCACTTGAACACACATATGCTTTTAACTAAAACAAAAATGAGTGATTTGTAAGCAAAAAAATAGTTATTATCTAAAAAGGATATCAATGAAATCTTACGGAAAGGAGAAATATTTTGTGTAGAGGAGGACATGTCATTTGATTCTGCTTTAGAAGAAATTCGAGATGCTAAACAGTGGAAGTCACATTACAAAGAAATAGTATTTTTACGTACTCAAACATGAATCAAGTTGATGCGTATAAAATAGTACTAAGTTTAAATAAGTCTTTGTTTTTACTTAGTTTCACGAAGGGTTCATTATATCACTTCTTGAGACGGAACATAATATGAGAAGATAAGTAGCCATGTTTTTGATGACAAGCTGTTCTATAAAGTTTTAAAACAATTTTACCTTCTTTAGTGCGTACTTTTTTTAGTTCATGTTTAACCCTAGAACGACGAAATGGGTCAATTGACCCATACCAAATACTAAAATATTTTTTAAAGCATAAATCTGTTTCATTTTTTACTAAAACTCAACCGATACTTTCATGTACACATATTATTTACAAAAATATTTAAATTTTGAAATTTTCCTGTTTGACTTTCATTAAATGGTACTCATATCCTACAACGACTAAGGTGGGTCACTTGACCCATTTTTCTATTTTTTATACTTTACAAATTATAATAATTATTAATAAATAGTATTTAATAATAATTTAAATTATATATTTTTTAAATTTATATAAAATAATATTTTTGATTCAAATAAATTTATCAAAACTTTTTTTATTCTTTTTTCACTCCAATTTTGTTTTCATTGGTAATGGCTGTTCATTCAAAAGATTTTATAATCTTTGATGATAGTTGCGATGAATGTACTGGAAGTGAAAGTTCTTCATCTGATTCAAGTTTTGATACTAATTCAAGTACTTCCAGTAATTGTGAAGTTATGAGCAAAAAGTGTAAAAAAGTTTGCTTGAGTTTTGACTAAAAAAAGGAATTTGTTTCGAAAGACAAAACACGTTAGATAAAAACTTTTTCTTAGAAAACGCAAAAGCTAAATTTTATGAGGTCCATCAAAATTTCTTCTTGCAAGAGTTGATGATGCTATACACGTTTTCAAAGAGCTGATGAGTGATGTGATACTGGAAAAGATAATAAAGTATTCCATTTTAGAAGCCAGAAGAAAAGGAGATGAAAACTTTGATCTGTCATTAGATGAAATTTGGTGCGTTTATTGGATTATGATTTGCTAGAGGTGTTTTGAAAGGCAGGAATGAACCGCTACGCAGTTTCTGAAGTAAGAATTATGGGAAAGAAATTTTCAAAAAAACAATGAGTCGTAATAAATTTGAAGTGATAATGAAATATCTGAGGTTTGATGATAGAAACTAGGGCAAGAATGGATGAGAAATTTTGTCTGATAAGAGAAGTATCGAAAACTTTTATTCAAAACTGTATGAAATGCTATGTTCCAAAAGGATTATGCACTATTGATGAGCAGTTGCTATCTTGCAAATCAAGGTGCAAGTTTACACAATATATGCCTGCTAAACCTGGCAAATTTGGAATAAAGTTCTGGCTTTTTTCAGACTCCAAAAACGGTTATGTGATGAATGGCTTTCCATACACTGGTAAAGAAGACAACAGATTGAAGCCTTTAGGAGATCATGTTGTCATGAAAGTTATGGCATCTTTTTTGAACATGGGACTCAACGTAACAACAGATAACTTTTTTACTAGTTTATCTCTTGCTCTAGAACTGAAAAAGTTTCAACCATCTCTTTTGGGAACGATAAGGTCACACGGAAGAGAAATACCACAAGTATTTGTTGAAAAAGCTAAATCTTTGAACTTATTAGAGTCTATTACCATTTATAATGAGCAATAATAAGCATTTATAATGAACAATTTATAAATGTCTTCATTACATAATGATTTCGCTTTGGGAGAATAAAACAAATGTAAAAAGAAAACCACAGTAAAAGAATATATATATCTATAAAAATGAATCAAACTAGTGCAATAAGATCTCAAAAAATCAAGTAAGATCTTTCAAAACTAATCATTATATGCACAAAAAAAAGATTACATTCAAAAATATAGCATATGGGTCAATTGACCCTTTTGGTCGTTAAAGGTATAAGAAATTTCTGGTCGTTGCAGGTTTAAGCGACTAAAGAAAAAAAGTATGCAGAACTTTGTTAAAGTTGGATTTCATCAATATGCGCTAATTATGAGCAAGGCGAAAATGAGAAGAATAATGGCTTGGAAAAGAAATTAGAGACTTTATCGAGTAATTTTGCTATTGAATTTACGGAAATCTGAAAGTACACGAAATTCTAATCGTGATTGCACGATTGGCCTTAAATGAATCACAAAAGAAGATTGCAATTTAAAAATACAAAAAGGTAGGCCATGAAAAATCTATGCTAATTTTTTGGATGATGCGTCAAAAAAGTTTGATCACGTTTAAATTTGACCATTTTTAGTTTCATTAGTTTGATTTTTTAATAAAAGTTTGATTCTTGTAATTAAAATGTATTTTTCGGATGCATATATAACGTATATATTCTTCTTCGTAATGAATTCCAGCAAGCTAACGTAACAATATTTAGGGTTTTTCGGCGTCAGACAAAAATCTTTTCAATGTAAATATCTTTATTCACTTTATTCTTTCCAAAATTTTTGAAAAAATTCTAAAGCTTTTTTAAAATTTTACCGGACTCCGACGTAAAGTACTTACAAAAATTCACTTCAAGTACCTAGAAATTAAAAATATATATAGAGCCGATTCTTACTTACAAACTTCGCATGAACATGATCGATAAATTCATAAAAAAATTAATTATTCAAAAAGTTTATTTCACCAGTTATAGAGTTTAAAAATCATAAATTCTAGAAAAAATTTTAAAATGATAGAAATTATTTGCCGATGATTTTACTCATCGATGCTTTTGTCTGTCGATGAATCTACCGGCATGAATTTAAGCTAAATCTCGACTAAGGAAGGAACACTTCACATGCTTACAAAAATTAGACTCATTTTTTAACACCATCTAAATCTTAAAAAAATCCAAATACTTTACAAATGTGTTTGTTTGTCTATATGTTTGAATGCTGTAAAAATATTAATTCTAGGAAAAACCCTTCTATTTTTAAGTGCTTGAAGGCGATCAAATACATTTTAGCTAGCCCAATGGCTCTAAGATAATTTTATCTTTAAAATTTTGATGAACCCTCTTTTAAGTATATAATTTAATAGCAATTATAATTTAAAATAAGATGATTTTTATTTATTTTCATTTCACTTATTACTTTTCAAATCTTTATAAATGCGATTTTGGTCCAATTTTTGCGGTTAAAGTTTACTCCATGTATAAAGTGTTCAATTATGATATGTTAAGTGCATAATGAACTTTTAGTGTACTTGAGAAGGCATATGGGTTTAATTAGTTAAATTTTTCGTAAGTCTTTTTTTAATATAAAAATTCAATTCTATTTCGGATTAAAGTCATCCTAGAAAAATCCAATTTTATGAAATAACGACATTTTACCCGTTATTCGCTATTCGGAACAATTGCGCTGCTTGTATCGAACTATGAGGAAAGCAGGCTTGATGTAGGATTGAACCCAAGAACTTGAGTTATCGACCATACTTACTAACCAACCATACTCACGCCCCTCATCTATTTTATCTCTATCAAATAGAGATAAAAGAGAACAGATTATTTTTTGTGCAGGGCAGAGATATTTTTGGTATCGATTAAAAGAGGGTATTGTAATTTTTTTTCGGCAAAGTTAAAATTTCAATGTTTCAACCTGCCAAAAGCTTTATAATTGATCCATTTGAGAACTCCGGAACTCATTCTCATTCTAAATTAACCTCAATTTAAGCTCCACCTATATAACCTTCCAGGGCCACTCTTTTTAACCACAATTGATAACAAAAATCCTCTTTAAAGGCGCCATCATTTCTTACTTTTAACACATATTCAGTTTTGTTGTGCTATTTTTGCCTGAACAAAATTCATTTGCTTGATGCTAAACTGCATCAAACCAATTAAAATCCCCCATTTATAAGTTTAAGACGATCCTAGAAGTAGTGACAAAATGCGTTTACACGCAATAGATGACTTCTATCAAGTTATTTTAAAAAATATTCTGTCAACAACTCTTGGGAAGAAGTTAAAGAAGCTAGAATTAGTAAGTGCTTTTATCATTCCAAATTTTTAGCCTTTAAAACCCCAAATGAAAGAAAAATTTTATTGAGAATGTTCCCGGTGAAATTTTAAAAAACTTATACGCCTACACGAATTAGAAAATCAAATGATTTTACAAGATCAATAAATTAACTAGGATTCTATTCCAGAAAATAATAAAACTGAACATGATACGTCGCAATCATGTGATTCAGAAAAGAAAAGAAAGAAAAAAATTACGGTTAAAGAAGCTGAATTTTAAATGGCAGAATGTAAAAAATTTGCTGTGCAAAAAGGTGTTGTTGATTTATTGGAAAACGTGATGGATTTAGAAAGTATTACGGCAAAAATAAAAAATTCAAATCTAAAACAAAGATATCACAATACTTCAATTATTTATTATGAATAAATTTTTTAAATTTTAGAAAAGCATTTTTTTCAGCGCCACTTCTTTAACAGCGCATTTTTTGTTCCCAGGAAAAAAGGATTAGAGTAGTTTTTTTAGAGTGTAACTTAAATTTCTCAAAATAAAGTCTTTAGTTATCATAATTCAACGAGAAACGTTGCACGGTTCTTTGCATGATATACAACAAAAATATAGAAAAAGCGCAATATTGAGTAACCTTTAGCAGTTTTGTAGACAATAACAGGGGATACAGGTCCGTAGCCCTTAGCATTGGCTGCTTGAATTTTGAAGTAGTAGATGAGGTTGTCGGCCAAGCCATGTATCGTTTTTGTGAGTTTGTTGCCGGGAACTTCCTCAACCACCCATTCCCGAATTGGCTTCACGTTTTCCGTTGAATAAAAGATTATGTAGCCTGAAATAAAAGGAAAGAGAAAAGGAGTGGAATGAAGAATAAGAGCAGAAAAGATGAGCTTACGAGAAATCCGGCCATTTGGTTGTCTCGGAGGATTCCAATTGACGATGACGGAATCTTCACTGGATTTGTAGACAGTCAAATCTCTTGGAGACAAGGATGGCGCTGAAATGGAAGAGTTTCAATAAGCATTATTCTTACTCTTACATACAATTAATTTTCATCAAAATGCAATTGAATTTATGTTGAAAAATTGCAGGACAACTGTTTCAAGCAATACAATTTTTTTACAGATGATAACATTTGTTTCTAGACTTTTATTCATAAATAATAGTTTAGACTAATTGTAGTGGAAAATATTTAAAAAAAAATAGTAAATTTGATTAAAAAAAGGAATAAAAAATCCTATTTCCTCATTTATATTGTCAAAATTTACAATATTATGATATACATAATTATGTGAAATATAATATTAGATTTTAATTGTTGTATAATTAAATATCGACAAATTGGAGTTGTAATAAAATGTTGACGCAAAATAGAATAAGGAATTCAACAACTCAATGTCTAATGTACAAAGGAATCTGAATCTAAATATCGACTAATGATGGACCTTTTAATTATTTTGACTTCAATTATTTTAAAATATAATTATTTCAATAATTTCAGAAAGGCAGTTTCTAGACGATACCAGATATCTTATACCGTTCTGAATTCAAATGGTATTTTAGTCTTAAAAGAGGTTGTTGTTTATATTAAATGAAAAAGAGGCCGATAAAATGTGCTAGTAATAAAAAATGTTTTGATTTCTTAATGATTCTAATTTTAGTAAAATTTAAAATAAACGTTGAAAATCACCACGGAAATTTACTTGAAAAACGAAGTAGTTTCTCAAGCTCTCGGTGAGTTTTAGGGAAAAATTCTCCATTTATATGTTTAAGACGATCCTTGAAGTAATGCCTAAATGGCTTTTACACGCAAGAGATTGCTGCTATCAAAAAAGATTTTAAAAGAGTGGAGAAATAAAAAAATATAATTAAAAATTCTCTTATTGTGCAAGATTATTCTTTTCTTGAATGTAACAGAGAGGATAAAAATAAGCAAAAAACGCACTACGAAAAGCGGATGTGAATTGGAAAATATGAAAATTACCAGCCTCTTCAGTTGTTTCGAACACACTCAAAGTCCACTGGCTTTCCCTATTTCCAACTTTCAGCTTGAGAGCGAATTCGTATTGGTGTGCAGGTAAGAGGTTGTCAATCACTACACTCAACTCTGTTGTATTTTTGTATCTAGCAGTAAAAATAGAATGCTGAACTTTGATTGGTTCTTTATTTCATTGTTAAAACGGAGTTGAGTAGTTATCACTGATAACGATTCCTGTTTATAACGAACGGATTTTATTATTTCATTAAAACCGGGTTATAAATTTCACTATAACGAAAAAATATGCAAGAAAAGGTTTATATTCAACAAAAAACGACTTGGTTTCAATACTTGATTCTGGCGTTCCTCGAAATCCATCATCATTAAACATATTTCGTAGAAGGAATATCGATTTTGGAAAGGTAGATCATTTAGCGGGTATCGATCATTGAAAGCTAGATTATGTAGTAGGTTATATTCTTATACTAAAGAAAAATGGATTGATCCTTTAAGTTGCACGGATCATTCACGGGTATGGACCATTGAATGTGTAGTGATGATTTAGACATTTATCAAATGTGCGCTTTCAGTAAATTTTAAAAAAGGCTTTTCATCGATAAAGGCTTTATTTAGCATTGGAGTAATTATGCCCGACGTTATTTTACCATATCCGTGCCCCATATAGTTTTAGTAAATATACGCCATTTTAATTAGTTTTACGCACAAATTAAGTAATTATATTAGGCTCTATTATACATACATGTACTTCCTCTTTGCCTACCTTATCCCCGAGTTGGGAGTCGGTGGCTATGATCCCTTGTCTCCATTTCCTTCGATCTTGGACATCGTCTTCTTTGACCCCTAGTTCACCAAAGTTTAAGCAAAATCGTTTTATTTCATAATGACAATACAAACTATTTGCTTTATATTTTCTATAATTCTAAATCCATATCTACAAGTACATTTTCAATATAAAACGCCTTAAATTTCAAAGAATCTTGGGTTCTCTTTTTTCAAAGCAACAACAGCATGGGTTAATGTATTCTGGCGAATTGATTTGGAAAGTTAGCCAACCCGTACAAAGTACCCTAGAATAAATGCTCTAATTCTTATAATAAGTTTTATGTTTTAAATCCTCCCATTTCACAACTAAAAATATTCTAAAATTTAGGATTCAATTAAATAAACATAAACGCATCTCTATCATTTCTGGTCTTTGAAAGAGGAATGAAATTGGGCATTACTTGTATTTAGCGTAAACAGAAGAAGTGTATCTGACGATGTAAACTCTATTTTCTTTTGTTTGTCTACTTCTTTGGTTGGGACCAATAGTGATATCATCCCATCTCAACAAAATTGACGTTGGCCCAAGCACATATGGAGAAACTTCTACTGGGTGAACTAATGGCTTTTCTGAATTTTCATCTAAAAATAATAAAAAAATTGAGATTGTTGAGAAAATTAAGATTTATTGGAGTAGATAAAAATAAAAATAAAACGAAATAGCATAATTTCATTAGTTGTTTGACCTTTTTCCGAATTTAATACTATTTAAGCAGTATGAAATATAGAAGCACTTTTTAATTATGAAAAAGAAAAAAATTTTCTTTGAAAAATTTTCAAAAACAAGAGCTTAAATAAAATGCTCCTGTAGTAGACTAACCATGAGTGCTAATGGTTTGAACATTTTATAACTAGATCCGCTCAATGTTCCTGTACAGAAACAGTGTATTTTGAAAAAAATTTTTTATCAAAATAATCTATTAAATTTTTATCTTTTTATTCACAAAAAAATCATGATATTTGAACAGAAATGAATGAGCAAGCATAATTTTGATAGAAAATGTATATAGACTATTTTGATCTGAAATTACGGTGTATTGGATGAAAAACAAATTCTCAAAGGTAAAAATGCATATAGTTTGGTGTGTTTTCATCGAAGCGACACAATTTGCACCGCTTTTATCCGAATATGAAGAGAAAAGTTGGGACGCTAGCATTCTAACTTCACATGATTGCGTATCATAGTGAGATTCCAAACAGCCATACCTCGTTGGAATATTGGGAACAAATTTTGAATACGGTTGTTTCCATGAAAAAAAAATTAATGTGATGAAATGATATTTTGAATATCTTCACAAGTATACAGTATATCGGTTTCTTTACCCAGAAAATGAAAATGTTTTACAAAAATGGTAACATGTGTACGAAAAATTGGTAGAGTAACACGAACCTGAATATTAATGATATCAAACTTTACTCAAAATTTTCCAAACAAATTCAACATATAACAAATCAAATCCTACAATCTAAAATTAATTTATTCATAATTTGTTTTTTAAGAAGTCGTGAAGTTTTTAGAATTGAATTCAACAACTTTTTAATTACTCTAATATTTTTAAATAATAAAAATGTTATTGAATATAATTAAAAAGATTTTAAAACAGATTAAAATCGGGATTTTCAACAGAGTTTCAACACAAGCTTGAACTAACTGTAGATCTAATTATAATTATCTTACCTTCCTTTCTTGTTCTCATATGTGTAATAACTGAATGGAATCGTCAGAAAAATGTTACTAACATCAAATCCAATGCATATAGTAATGTAATAATAACATTTAATGTATGCACCCTATAAATAAGATATTGACATATTTATAACTAAATATTATTTTGTACGCCTCAATGAAAAACAGAAAAGAGACACTAATGCTGCAAGCAGAAGGAAAAATATTTAGAGAAAAGAAGCTCATGATTTTTATGCTTTTTAGTCTTTTAAAATAGTAGTACTACTCTAAGTGTGCTTATTAATATTGTTAAAAAAAGGTAAAACGAAACCGGATAAATAATAAAGCTCATCCAATATAAATTTGTATACGTGGAAATAATTAAGAAGGAATGTGCAATTGCACCATTATGATACCGCTCCATGACACATAAAAATTGTTTGGAAAGCTATTGTCGCGATTAGGATTAGTGTGGAATTCGCGTAAGTGTTCGTGTTAGAGTTATGTTTAATGTTATGGCAATCGTAAATGTGAGATACATTTACCTATACATTTTTTGACATTCTTGACATAAACTTTCCTAGTAGTAAAACAAGTTTGATACAAAAACATCGAGAAATACACATTACAAATACATACATACTAAATACATAGACACCCATACACTGAAATACGTAAAACTCAAAAACAACGCTATAGACGTGCATCAGGGATGGACCGAGAGGGGGGGGGGGGGGGGGATAGGGGGGATGCATACCCCCCCCCCCCCCACCAGCAATCTATTCAAGAAAAATTAAGGTTGGAGTCCACCCTAAAATAGAAATCAAAATTGATGAAGTCATTGATCGATTTTCAAGGCAAAAAGAAAGAAGAAAAGACTTTGTAATATAATTTTAATCATTTATTTTACATACGTTTTCAAATTTCTTCCCTAATAAAATATTTTGATAATATTAGTATACCCCCCCCCCCCCCCACAAAAGATTTCTGGATCCCCCACTGACGTGCATGGTATGGTATAACATTAATGATTATAAAACGCTTACACGTATACTTCTATATAGACAAGACGGACTATTCACCTAGCATATGTAGCAACTCGAGAAGACAATGAAGAAATATGCCCAAATGAAGCACGATTACAAAATATATCAAAAGATAGGTTAATGGGAACAAGATTAGAATAGGGCCTAGCACAATTACTTTTTGTTAAGTCGATTTTATACACGATCCGCCGCGTAGTCACACATTTGAATCACTGAGGACAAAAACTTTCATGGAGTTTGGCACGGGAATTTAAATGTTTTTTGAATTACATAGACTGAAATGTTTCCATCGAATATTAGTATATTCGGTCAAACCTGAATGTGACCATCGAAATGTTCGCTGTAACGAATAGCGTAGCTTCAAGCTGAAAATAAAAATTTGCACGTGTTTTATAGCAATGTTCTACAAATTGTGAAAGAAAAATTTATCTGGATAAGGAGAGATTTAATTATGCATAAAGCATTGATTTGGATTGCGATTCTTTGAAAATCGAGGTTTTACATGTTTGAAAAGTACGTAACAATAACTGGCGTTGAGAAAGCTTGATATATCGATTTTGAAGTTAAAGAGTTATGTTGTGTGTGGCAAGTCGTTTTACCAGTGTGAATTATACGAAATTGTAATCAAGAAACAAGTACACACAATTTGGAAGTTATTTCAATTTTTAAAAAAGTTTAAAACTAAAAATCATAACGTTTTAAAAGATTTCTAACTGAATTAATTTTAAAGAAGTTTGACAGCATATTTTCTGAAAACTTTTTTTATTTGAATATTTAATTTAATTATGATTCCTCGATCTTAAGGGGTAAGTTTAAGTAAACTGATCTTGATGATTAAATCATATTTTGCATTTTTCAATATGGAGAATGCTACAAACATTTTGATATAAACTACTGTTGTTTTAACTTTTCCTAACTTGACCATAAACAGTTAGACTCGAGAAACAAGATTTCATATTTATACAAAAAATTAAAGATTTTTCACTTTATAACATTTCATTAAGAAACAAAATTTGGCTTTCTTATTTTCTGAATACATCAGTTAAAGGCCCAATTGGGAGTTATACTCCTATTCATTTTTGAAATCCAGATTTGGAATACTAGCACATACAAAGCCAACTTTCAAAATGTTTAAAAATTTCCTTAATTTTTCTCAGAAAAAGTTAATATATAAAAAGAAGAAAAGATTTCAGGAAAAAAAATAAAAAATATTTAAAAACACGGCGTTACAATTTTGAATTATAATAAAAAATAGTAAGATATAAACATTTGACACATTCATGAGATAAATACATCGGATGACTTTTATATACTGAGTTATGGCATTTTGAAGACTTCATTATAGTCAATTTCCTAGATATACATACACTGTACGTACACGTAGCAAATTAACAGTGTCCTCATATAGAAGTATGATATGATAAGTGCCGATTAAATGTTCACTTTGAGACTTTTACAGCATATATCCGTCTTGCAAAGGTTGTTAAGAAACAGTTCTGTCACAGCTAATCTTTTTTGAGGTGAATCTACTGAATCCGTCACTTTGATAACGTTTATTTTTATATCTAAACCATTTTAATAAGATTAATTTTTTAATTTTTGTGAATAAACTCACTCTAATTTTCGCGGGACATGGATGATTAACTGGTGAAGTGAGGTTTGTGTAGATTATTTGTTGTTAAACGTTGTTTGAGTCAAGAAGAGCCAAATAATACTTAATAATTAATACCTAATAAAAAAATTACCCCTTAAGATCGAGAAATCATAATTAAATCAGAGATTCAAATAAAAAAAGTGAAATCAAATGGTGGGTTCAAGACAAAAAGGTGGATTCTAGTGGATTCAAATGAATAATCAAAAAGTCAACCAAATTTTACATATTTTAATACTAAAAAATAAACAGAAAATTAAAACAATAGGTGATTTAAATATGTCTTCTAATAATTCATAAATTACTCGCATCTGGCGAGATTGTATAAGGCAAATGGTTTTTTGTACTGGCCCTCGTCTCATTGAATATCTACATAGGTTTCAACCCTAAAAAGCAATAATTTCTAAAGATAAGTGCTTCTTTATTCTTTCAAGCCACATCTATTGTTCATAGTGACTGCATCTAATTGGATGAAGAACGTCCTCAATATATTCGAGCACACCCATTTCATCATACATTTTAACTTACAAACAATAAACTTGATTACAGGAACAAAATTATAAACAAATGACAGCTACTGATCAATATTTGTGATTCATTTAAAAAAAATAATCAGTTTATTTCAATCAATAAACAAAAGTTTGTTTTTATGAATGTCAGAAAAGACGTGTTATCTTTATATACGATTAGGTATTCATTTTGAACTGATTGATTACTTTAATCATTTAAGTGTTAATTATAACTAGAAATCATACGATTTGTACACACAAAGTGGAACTGATGAGAACAATAGCCGAAACCGGTCTTTCACACAGTGTACGGTTAGTGATGATGATGGAATACAAGAAAACTCATGATTTCCAGTTGCAATATCAAGTATGAAATGGAAGCGGACGAATTACTACCATAGGATTAATAATTAGATTAATTAGTGTTCACATTTTACAATTGATAGGGTAAAGGGTATACTATATTTTTCCTTGTTTATTTACGAGGTATATTATTTTAAGTATCTATACAACTAACATTATACATGAAGATAAGATTTCAAGGAATCAATATTTAATTACATCAAATAACTAACTAATTGAAAATCAAACTTTATTAAACTAGCCAATCAATTAATTAATTGAGTCCTAACTAACTTAAAAATCTAGTTTTAGTGACAGAAACACGAGCTTTGCAATTTCTACTCTTAATATGCTTTAAATAAAAATATTTTGATGGAACTTCTGAAGATATTATAGTTATCTTGTACTTAAGGGGTGTCTCTTGGAAAATCTCTCTTTAAATTTTATGCCTCGAAAATAATACGGTTCCTTATACACGTTAAAATAGGCTAATTAACTCTTTATTAGCTATCTAACATATAACTAAGCTTACAATGATGATTATGACGCTGGAAATTCTATATTTGAGTCGAATTGGAGGTGAAATGGTATAATTGATTAAATTAGAGAGGCGTGCCTACTCAATTCATCGCTGATTTACATACATCAAAATTTTTAGTTAAAAAATGTATATCTGAATGAAAAAAGAATTCTTACCAATTATGATTCTAAGATTTTCATCATCAAAAATATTTTTGAAATTATAATGTAATTTAGTGAGAGGGGTTGCGTTGTGATTGCTCGAGACATGCATAAGAAAAGGGTCATCCAATTTTAGATTTAAATATCTGGGATGTTCCAGGGCACCATCATCCTCACTGTCCATACCGCATCTGAAGGAAGATGGGGTGAGGAGGGTAAATAAGAAGAAAATGATGAAGACTTGAGAGAGGCAGTACTGGACAAAGAAGACCAAAAAATGTGAAGACTGACAAAAATTATTTGAAAGTTGTGTTCTAAAATAAACTTCTGAAGGTGAAATGGACTTGTAAGACAGCCTTGAACACGAAAGAAATGCGTTCGTCATTTCAAAGCTTGAGGGTGAATTTTCATCTCAGCAAAAGGCAAACAACTATTGGTCAATAAAGTGTTTCACGCATTTTCTTCAAGTATAAATCATGATTTTAATAAACTTTTTCATGGTGTGTGGCGTTCACAGAGTTCAGAGTGTTGAAAAAGAATGAGAATTTTAGAAACTTTATTTCTTTTGTACAATCCTAATGATAGATAGATATATGATGATGATGATGGTAATTAAATTAAAAAATCTGGATATATAAACACGCGTGTACAATCAACGGTAGTTAGACAATGGAGCGATTTTATTGGCTGCTTACTTGTCAAGTGAAGCTCATTGATTTTTCACTGTGTGTACGAGAAAAGGAGAGAAAAATAAAGGAAATATATGCGCTCACACACAATGGATTATTATTATTGGCTTTGATGAAGAATGAAAAGTTAAATCTTCGGGGAAAAGACAAAAATATTTGTTGATGTGAGAAAAAATAAATGCATCTTGTCTTCAATATCATACATTCCATTTTGTCCACTTGCAAAATCTTGGCGTGATATGATTGCACAATCTTTGCATGCTGCTGCCTTCAATTTTAATTATGCCCAGAAACCCAACTTGGAGTTGATTTGATAAATTGGACCAATGGGATCAGAGTGGTGTTGGAAAACAGGGCATTGTAGACATTAGTACAGAGATATCCAAGTAATCAAGATAGACGAGTAGACTTTGCAACAAGAAATATAGCATCATATTCATATGCTTTTGTTTGCATACACACTATAACTGCCTAAGTTGGTTGTGCACTAACAATGGTACACATAAGTATACTACTATTTCAAAATTCAGCATCATTAGGCGTATAAGTGTAAGCAAACAATAAATGCATATCATTTACAGCAGCGCTAGACTTAAAATCCAGTCAGGAAAAGTAGATGATGTAATTCCATGTAATTTATAGGTAGGACATTTTTATTTTGGATTGCCAATGTTTTGTTTGTATTGAATTTGAAATAAAATGACGAACTTAAGGTCAAATACAAATAATATAGAACTATTATTAGAATAAATAAAATTAGTTCTATAATTAATTTTGTATTTAGAATTAGGAGCTTTGAAGGAGCAGGGTTCTCAGTTCTCTTTTCGAGAAATATGGTTCTAAAATCATGAGTATGCGTATTCTAAAAACGGGCGAATATTTCTTATGTGATCAAAATGGCGTAACTACTAATTAGTCACTCAAACTCTACGAAAGTTAATCAAAGACAAATAAAAGTATTCTCTTTTAATTTCTCCATGAAACGATAGAAATCACGAGAATTTTTTCAAACAGTTTCAATAAACACCTATATATTCAACTTTCAAGAACGAAAAAAATTAATCACGGAATATTTAGTGTTGTGGCATACATTACACAAATCGTTGAATAAGTAACAAAGAAATCTTTGGGATCACATGCAGAACGAGCACCCTTAATTTATCATATGAAGAAAGCTCACCCCAAAATGTTCATATGAAGAAAAATGGCCCAATGTATTTTTATGAAGGATTGCTGATAGTTTATTTAAAATCACAAAATAGAGTGAATAAAAATATCTCTATAAATTATTATTAAGAACTTTTGTTGAAATATCCTTATAAACGTTGTAAATTAAAAACTTATTTACTTTGTTTCTCTATATTATGCGTACGCCATACCTTTTTTACGAAAAAAAAACTGCCTAGACAGTTCTTATGAAGAAAAACGGACTTAAAGTGTTCACACGAAGAACAGCCACCATAAAATGTGTAGGATATGATTGATCCTTTTTTGAAAACTACAAACCCCAGATTGTTTAAAATGCTAAGTTCTACTCCTGATATGGATAGGGAATGGAGTGTCCTCCATCAGTATTATGTTATAAACAAAGACAGCTAAGAACAACATTGCAGATAATGATGGAAACGAGGCGTATAGAATGAAAGGAGTGGCCGTTATCAGAGGTGAAAACATCTGTTTTCATATTCACGGAAACTTTTTACAAGATGAAAAAGAGGACTAATGAGCAACCACATTCGCGAACATTGTTATCTATCCTTCTTTCTGCATGTATGCTGTGTACAACATACGCTTTCATGAAAGAAAGCAGGGGCCGAATCAGTGAAATGAATAATTATGATAATAATCTCACATTTTGCTGCACTTCTTTCTATGTGGTAGAGATGTGATGGTCCATGGTAAACAGGTTTTCAAACTATATAAACATATACAGTAGGAGTGTACTAGAATCGCAAGCAACAACCCATGTCAGTTCTTTTAAGGACATTTTGTAGTGACGATTCGGTCCCGCTTTCAACATAAGAATGCGAATAAAGTCTGGCTTCTCTACCCTTACCGATATGAGAATATCGCTTCAATCTCTATAATTGTGAAATTTCATGATCCGTCATCAGGATTTGAATTATAGATGAAGTAAACTTATTCCTACACTCTATTCCAATGTTGATATCAACGAATTTCTATATTTGACACACAACCACATTTTAAATGTGGTATCACTGTGAATTATCATTTATGTAAGTGAAGTGCTAAATATAGCATACATGCATCATATATATAACATAAGTTGTAGATCTAGTAACTCATGCATATTGGAAATAATAATAGGACGGACAAAGTACTCGGTTTACACTACTCAACTCTACCCAGAGAGAAACCCGAAACGAAGACGTTTCTCTTTATGCAAGTAATTGGCTACGCTTCAACAGAAGTCAAAAGAATATAAAAGGAATAATTTTACATCTCCTTTTTAAAACCTTCCATCAACACACAGCTCACATTTAGTTACACCTAACATCACAGAGCTAACTTTCACACCTAAACACAAATTATATCACTTAAACCAGGAAGCCTGTTTGAAATACTACATGTGAAACAAGCAAGACTCTATAAATGATATATACGCACCAATAGAAAGTGAAAGCGAGTGAAATATTTTGTTCCTTAAATTTTACATCTATTTACCCTAAATTCGCGTCTTAACACGTTAAAGAGGTGCTTATAATTTTACTACAATGTATCGATATGTTATATAGGAAGGAGTAAATTTTAGACAATCAGAAATGCTATTCTCACCTGTCGTAAAAAGAAAAAAATATATCCTGAAGAACAGCCCCCACACAGTGGCGTAGCCAGAGGGGGGGGGGGGCAAGGGGGCAGTGCCCCCCCCCCCCCAATACCTTTTCTGCCCCCCCCCCCCAAATAATTTTATTTCCAATATGCTTGCCCCCCTAAATTCCTTGCATGCCCCCCCCCCCCCAACTTCCATTTTTTTGGCTACGCCACTGCCCACAATGAAGTCTTTTTTGTACCAATTGAAGAATAACCATTCTAAAGCTTTATCCTGAAAAATAACCACCCAAAGGTTTATCCTAGAGATCTAAAAAGCAAATCAGAAAAAAAACCGCAGGGAAGATATGCTGTTTATGCAAATAAATACAATATATTTCTGTATGAAATCCAAAATTTTCTAATAAAAAAATCGGATCATATGAAGAACAACCACCCCAACAATTCTGAGGTGGCTATTCTTCAGAAGAGAAATTTTTAGGGTGGCTATTCTTTAGTTGAGTTTTATATTTATTTAAACTTTGAAATGTGTATTGTATAATTAAATCGAGCGTATACTAAACAAATTGTTTTATAACAATATCCTGTTTTGCAAGTCAGCTATATAATATTATAGATGTGTACTTATTGTTTATTTTTTTAATTCTTCTCACAAAAAGAATTTTCAAGATTTCTTAAAACATAGAATCATATTGGAATAAACAAAAAGCAAATATAAAAAAAAAGAACGTATGTAAAATAAATTTTCTAGAGTCTTGTAGCGAGAAAGATTTTCCAATAATGCTTTTTTTAGTTTATGTAAGCACATATCTCAACAATTTCCTGTATAAAAGTAAATGTAAATTTTAATATTTTAGTTTTTACTAAATAAATTTTTTTAATTTTGCTTCAGTGGTATATTCTGTACAATATTATTGGAAAACTATTTGCGGTAGTTTGGGTTCTTCAAAAAGGTCATGCGGGGTGGTTGTTCTTCACTTGCTACTAAAATATTGTCTTGGGGTGGTTATTCTCCATATGATCCAAAAAATCTTCTGAAAACTCTTCATAATTTAAATAAACATAATATTTTTACAGAAAGTTATCATTTAATTGATATTTCTTCTTTCCTTTTGGGCATATGTTTTAATACTTTTTAGTTATCTTTGAATAATTTGTAAAAGGCAACTATCCTGAAGAAATTTCATGCAACAATGTTCTCTTCTGAAGAAAGAAGTTCGAGTGGTTGTTCTTCAGGAGATCCAAAAAATTCTTTACCTTTAAATAAAACTTTTCAATGTTTCAATGACTTCTAGAAGTGTTCATGCAAGAATAATGGGAAAAAGACTGATAAGTGGTTCAAAACATTCTGATAAATTGGTTTAAAACATTTCGTTGAATTCTGACGTAATTTAATTGTTTAAAAATTATTCCAAAATTTTCATCCAATAAAATCAAAAGGTTTATGTAGCGGTTCGTCGAGAAAAAAATTGACTATGTCGTATGCTCATTCCTACAGTGTATTCCAAGTTGGCATCATGGAATCTTTTTTTATTTAGCTCATAACTGAAATTTTTAAGTACCAGTTTACATATCTCTTTCATTGTCAACATACTATAAAATGAAGTTTCTGAACGTTTATATTTTATTAAAAAAATTCGCATTTTTTGCAGGCAAGTGCATAGTGCAATATTTCACATTACGAATCTAATAATCTGATTTCATTGGCCAGAGGATGTCTGTATAATCCAACGATTTTTGGTTGGTAGGTTGATTTTAAATGCCATAACGCAGGACAAAGTGTGGATGAGAGTCACCGAGTTGCAATGCAGGATTCTTCAGCATATTAGCGTATACTTCAATCAAATTTAATTATATATTAAAAATCGTATGGGAACATTTTATTTTAGATTCGATGTGTTGGAGTGTGTGGCGACTGTCCCACGAAAATTTTGGCGAGTGTCTACGGTTTTGCGCAATGCGAACGCTTGCAATCCCTTCCCGTGCCATCGAGTTTACAAAATGCTGCTGGACAAAAATGTGTTCTCTCTGCATACGGCTCTAACCAATTATCGACCAGAATAATCAGACGATATCTAATGTAAAGCAGAAGATTTGTATTACAAAGCATTAATAAACGCAGACGATTCATATTTTTGCTAGGCCGACTGTGGTCGATAACGGGTTATTAATAACCTGGGTCAGGTGAAGATTTTAAAGTGTCTATGATTATTATTTTTGAAATAATAAATCGAATTAGCATTAAATATTTTCACTTTTTAAATTTTGATTTCCTTAATCTACAACTAAAATTCTTTTTAATTTACAAGTTTTTTGCTTTTGATAAATCATGAGTTTTGATTTATTGGATCATTTCTATCAGAAACATTAAACGAATCTCATCTGCGCATTTTTAAGATTGACAGGTGATATATTCTTATTGAAAAAGCGACCAGCTATCTCCGAACTCTTCAAAAATATAAATTTTTTTAAGAGGAATAGAAGTTTCCATTATAATTTAGTAGGTGCATATACCCGAAAAGGTGAGAAAAGTTCAGATAGATTGAAATGATAAAAAAAAAATTTTTAATATGATAATAGCTAGTGAGGGCTGTAAATTTTCATTGGGCCTATAAATAATGCTTAAGTAAGCTTTACATTAATCATTTTTAAATCTATCTTGTAAATACTTCCTTCTTTCTCAAAAAAGAATACAGCGTTTCATACATTTTTTTTCTTTTTTAAAAGAAAGTAAAAAAAGTTTCTTTTAAAAGTTATAACTTGGGGAATTGAAGTTTGTTAAAAAGTTTCCTATATTCAAACATTTTCATCCAACAAGTTGTGTGCAAAATTGCAAAGCCTTATAAGCATTCGTTTGTTTTATTACTTTTTTTGTTATTATCGTAATAATTTCGTGAATTTGCACTTTCTTTGGCTATAGCATCTAGACCTGCTGAAAATCATTCGATGCCACCTCGATACTGAAAATGTCAATCAATTGTTAATAAGTCGTCATGTTTTTGACTATATTTCGAATTTTTCATACTTTATATATATAGATATAGATAAGCCTATAATTGGATGAATTATACAATTTTTAAGGATTGGAATATATTGTTTCATATAAATACATACCCCATTTCCTCAAAAGTCCTTAGGGAAGGATACAGATTTGAAAGTCATGGTGTCAAAAGAACACCAGAGAAAGTTGTATTATTATACTGTAAATAAAGGTGCGCTTTGAAAAACACTTCTCTCAGCACTCCCCCGTTTTATCAACGGGCTTGCCCTTGGATAATCTTGCATAGTGTACATTTTTGAATTCTGATTAGCTGAAAAAAGAAAATGTATTAATTTATACTAAAAAGCATATTAATTATGGATTTAAAAAAATTTAGTTTATATAATTAATCTTTGAAAAGATGCAACACGACATTTCGAAAACAAATGGAAATTGGAAGGATCTCGTAAAAAATGATTTTAAAAGAAATATGCTTATATATGATACTGCTGCAGAATAATCTTAACATCAGCAAAAGAAAGGGCGCTGATATCTTCGTAATAATGGAGTCTCTCACAATAACAATGCGAAGGGAAAAGCAGTGCGGTGTGTTTGTGTGTAGATAGATGTGAAATATAAACAAATATTGAGGGCAGTTTTATGATGGCGCTTCCAGATTGACAATGTTTTCCATCGTGTGAACAAAGAAACATGGAAAGAGAGTGAGTGAGTAGTATTGATGAAAGAAGAGTAAAGAGCAGTCAGTTATCATATCTTCTTCTCACATGAAAGATTGGTTGGAGCCATAAGTTATTTACTTTCTTGTTAATTAAGTTCCCTCTTCACAACATAAAGTTTTATCTTTTGTGCTTAATTTTTCTTTGTTTGAAAACGGTGAAATGTAATGTGACTTGTACAATGTACACACAGACATAAGAACTGAAATTATCAAACTGGCGCCCGGAAAGATGTTTTCGGGTTCAATGAGAAGAAGACGAATGCCGTGTAAATTTAAAGGTGATTGAGGGGATTGGTAATAATAATAAGTGATGCCTTTGATGCTGACATTTTACTTTTCTACAACAATTTACTTAGAAAATAATCTAACTGACTCAGAATAACAAAACATGATTGACAAAATACGGAAATGGCTACTTTTTATACAAAATTGTATTGGCTGGAAAAGGTTCACAATATGCAATGAGCAACAAAAAAATAATAACATTTAAACGTGTCTAGACAAAAAATCGTTATTTTTTGACTGCACGCCCGCTAAAACTACAGTGATAAAAAGGGGATGAACTTTGAACAATGAAATTTACGTTTTAATCTTTTCGGAACAGAGTAAAAATTCACTGTAGATAAGTTCGGGAGTCGTGCAAGTAGCAGCGCTGCTGCCAGGCGGGTATTCGAACACCGATACGCAATTTTGAAAAGAATGGTGCGCTTAGCGAATAAAATAATTAGAATTGATATTGACGTAAGGCGTAGGTTTACACTAGTAGACAGGGTGTTTGGAATTATAAAGCAAGGCGTGATGTACTTTTAAGTACCCAGCTGTACTGGAGTATATCAAGTTTTGAGCGAAATTTTGAGTTTCAAAATATATGATAAATGTTTCGATTAATTAACCGTCTTATCGTCGTTGTACAATATTATATTGAAGGAATTATATTTTTTTCATAAAATTTTATTTGTTTGTTCCTTGCTATATTTCAGAATTGTATGGATGATAAATTCATCAACTTTTACAAAGGAAGCCGAAAATAAAAGTTTGAAAAATTTTCGCTTTAAAATATACGGATAAGTGCATAAGGATACAGTTGTAGCAATGATCAGAAACAAGTAGTTGATATAGCATTTCAGATCTAAAGCACCAAAAATGGGATTTGTTTGCACTGCAGATGAGGTGTGGAAAAATTAGTTGTCCAATTTATTGATCTCCTTTCAAACTAATTGTAAAAATTACAATAACACTGATATTTCACAGAAAAAAGTTGTTAATAGCATCGACTTAGAAACTTAGTAAATGATGTTGTAAATTAGTAAACCTGCGTCTTGTTGAAAACTTGAATGCCCGCCCATATATCAAGGGTCATATCAAAACACATTGTTCACACGATATAAGTAAAATCATAACAAAGTGCATCTGGAAACAGAAAGATATCTGACTCTCATAATCACTGATGTAGAATGGAAGTAAACTTTATTCTAAATATATGCTGCATGCTACCATAAATTTCCCCTGATCTTATATATGGCTGAATAAGTTTGCACACTAGGTAACTTTAATCTCCTGCTCCAGCTTAGGTTCATTACTGCTTTTTCATATCTGAGTTAACTACCTTGATTTGATACAAGTCTACAGTTAATCTTTTAATTGTCATCGAAGCTCTTTTCCTGATTTATAAGTTCACTTTCAATATATTCCCACTTTTAACTTTCAGCCACAAGAACATGCCATAATTTTCTATTTTTCTCTCTTTTCACAAGACGTTTTTGTGGTATTTTTTTAATGCCCTTATTTTTTTACTATACTGATCGTATTAAGAAAATTTCAGCTATTTCTTGCAAAGCATCGTTCAGTTAATAAATGCCTTGGTACATTTTTTGAGGTGAAGTTATATCAATCAAGTTAATGTTTATTTGCAATTTCTGTTCTTTAAACTTAAAAAGTTATTAAAGCATTATATAATCTACTTCATGAAAATGAATCTAATTTTTCAATAAAGTGGTTATTTTCCAAATTGTTCAATGTCGTATCATAAAATAGATTCGTACATTAAACATGTAAAAAGTAAGCATTTCAATAACTTTAATAATATTTAGGAGAAACAAATGAAGATTCTGATAAATAGGTAATGGTATGTAACAAGGAATATTACAATGTACTGTGTCAACTAATATTACCCTAAATATGGCTTTACATTTATTAAAATACGAGAAGCAGATAAACTCCATTTTTACTGTCATTTAGAAAACGATTATTATTTAAGGAAGAAGTTGTTTCTTGTCTTGATACTCATAAAAATGAAATTGTGGAAATTTTAAATTAAATTTTAACGATTAAAATGTTCTTTCAACTTATTAAAGACTGAACGAGGATTAATTCATTTATAAAAACGAATTTGGGGTTTGTTTCACCTGTTTTTTAAGAACAAATCATTGTAAATTTCAATATGTACCCATTTTAAATGTGTTAAAAAATTTATTATCTTACAACGATATATTTTGCTTTGTTTTATCTTAACATAAGTAATCTGATCACCTGTTGAGATATTTTTGTAATCGTAAGTTTTATTTAGAAATACCTCTATATTATAAGGAAATTGTTCTGTCTAATCCAATAAGAACTAAAGTTAAAAAAGTTAAGATTAGTTGTTTCTACATCATTTTATCATCCTGATCTCAATTGAGTATTATTCAACTTTTGATTTTGTGCATGTCAAGCCTTGTAAAGGTTGAAGGATTAGAGAAAATATTACAACCATTAATTGAAAATAATTAAGTTCTTGAAAAAGAGGGTTTTGACTTTGAAACAAAACAGAGAAAAATCAAATTTTATGGTACTGTTAGTGCGATTATTGATGATAATAAAATGTTTTAGCGAACGTTTGTGGTTTAGTGACCTTGTATTGCATGGCTGATTAAAACGTCATCAAAACAGAATTTATTCATGATAATTTAGTTTTAAGAACTATTCAATCTTATGATTCACAAGAGGAAAATGTCATTGAAGATCCAACTCTTTCTAGAGCTTGTATCACCTTTCAATAAATTGAAATATTTCCATGTAATGGAAGGTTTAGTGAGATATTTGTCATGATGTTATTTTGTCATATTACTTGAAAATATTATATCAATAAAAAGCTAAAAATCAAACAAAATGTGGTGTAAAGACCTGTTTTTTATGCGAAGTTTTGAAACTCAAATATTTCAGCAGACATTATTGGCAAGGAAAAATTGGCCCAAAAAATTTGAAAAAATTGATTTTTACTCAGAGAAAAAATTGACTTTATTGACTTTTTAAAGTTTCATTGAATTGAACTACTATGAAGACTTTAGAGAAAGTATTGAAAATTATTTCAAAGAATCCATGACTTTGTAATACAACAACATATAATTAATGACATTTTCTGATTTAAAATTCGATCATTTTCTAGCAGTTTTTTTCAGTTTAGAAAAAGATCTTTCTACTTCTAAAATTAAAACTTGACAATTTTGTAATTTGGGATAAGTACTGCGAGAGATTTGAGAGTTTTCCATATTCATGATTCTATTGATTTCATTTTATTTGAATCTATTTTCAAGATAACTTTTAACGCCACATTCGTCTTAAATGAAATAATGTTGAAGAAACAAGTAAATCTTCAACTGAAAAAGTCTCTATGTTGACTTTTTCCGACTAAATCAATGAATCATGAATATTCTCTAATTATTGTTAGCAAGTTTTGACACAGATTTTCTTTTTTTAACAATTTCTTGATATTTGGCAATAAAATTCCATCTTCATCATCAATTTCTTCACTGCTGGAAGATTTTAATGAAAATATTTTGCTGCTTGCAACCAATTTGACAATTTCGTTACAATTGGAACTGAAGTGTTGCCGATAGGTTTGAAAAGAGAACGTCTTTTTTTATTACTAATTTGGAATGATTTAATGCCGTTAATCTATAATTTTGCAGGATAACTTAACTTTTAAGGTAAACTTGTGTAAAAGATGTGAAAAGCATGCAATGATAAAAAAGTTGGGGAATAAAATTCCATAATTTCTGCAGCGGATATTTCGTATGTAACCGCGTTTGTCAAAAAAAAAATTTGTCTTACAAAAAACTTCTTCATGTTTAACCTCAATCAGGCAAACTTTACAGTAAAACCTTTTATTGGATGAAAAAAAGCCCAACTATTGTGGAAGTGTTGATATAAAGAAGAAATCTTGTATGTATCGCTTATAATAATTGTAGGCACATTGAATCAAAAAGTGTTAAATATAAAAATTGACTTTATTGACCTAAACTCGAAAAATTGACTTTAATTGACTTAAAAATTTGAAATTAGTTCAAAAAATTTTAGACTAAACATGTAAAGATCTTCTTCAAAGAGTTTTTGCTAAACGGAAATAAAGGTTGACTTTATTGACTTTTACTCGCCCTTAGTACTTTTTAAAAAACAACAATAAACTTATAGTTATTGATTTTAAAAAACTAATAGATTACAAACCTTATGCAATATATACTTCTAAAAACATGATTTTTTGTTGTTATAATAAAAAACAAATTATTTGGAGTAGTTTTATTTAAATTTAATTATATTAATATTTTATCAATTAAATATATTATCAGTATACTTGTATCAGTATACTCAGTATGAATTATTATCAGATAATTCAAATTAAGTTTCTGATTAGCACATTAATTTGCAAATCAGTAAAACGTAAATATTTATTTTAATTTTTTGTATCCTCCAACTTCTTCAATGGTATGTTCAGTTAAAATTCTATAAAAGTTCGCCATTTCATATGAATACTTTCAGGTTTTTATCTTTTTTTGAAGATGAGGTAAAAAGTATTGCGGAAATTTTTCTTCTGATTTTGAATCTTCTCACTTGGATTCACCAATAATTTTTTATGTGCAGTTTTGTCTTTTTCCTTAAATTTTTCAGTCCTTTATGTTATGAACAAAATCTTTGCCGTTATTTAAAAAAATGATTTTCAAATTTTTGTCTTTTGTTAGAGTATTGACCTTTATAAGGAAAAATTGGTTAATAGCGCATCCGAAAACCATCTCAACAAAGATTCATCAATACTTGTTTAGACCTTATACAAATTTGCTCTTTTTAATGCTATTTGTTTTTACTTTATTGCAAAAATTCAATAATTTGCTCATATAAAAATTCCAATTGTCCCTTGCATCCGACTTGAGCTGTCCCTTATAACCATGGAAAATACAATAGGAAGCATAGGCTCGGAATTCGTACTCTCAAAAATGTCGCCTACAATCGGCTTTCCTTTATATTGAAGTCCCATTGATAAAGAGAGGCGCCTATTGACAAAATTCATCAAAATTTATTTATCAACTTTAAATTCTGTCAAATTTTACGTTAAAAATTTTAGCATGCGAATGAATATTGAATTATCACGATTTAAAACTTTCGCAAGAAAGATAAAAATGATCAAGGATCGAGTTATCATTGACATTATCAGTGGCGGATTCAGAGCGCCCCCTCCTCTTCCATTTTCAATTTTTCAGGATATCAGTGTAGTTCAATCAGAATTAGTTTCATTTTGTGAAAGAAAAGTTCTATTTCAGATCCGTAACATGATATGGGTAAATGTTCATTGTGTAACACGAGTAATGCTCTAGGCATATATTCGCAAAAATTCCTTTTAAGAAAAAATGTTATAAATCGCTGCAGAGCAAATTAATTTCTAGAATAATATTAAACCAACCACATTAAACACAAATTTTTGTCTTTAGCGGAAAAAGTAGAAATTGTTTAACTATTCTTGGATAGTTGATTCTTATAAAGTGTATCAACTATAAAATCTTGGAAAATACTGCTTTAGAAGATAGTGCGATTGATGCGAAATGAGGAATTTATTTGCATTACTCAAAATTTCATAATGACATTTACTTTTTTATTATTAAAACACCAAACAAATAATATTTAAAATGTTCTAAAATTTAAAAACATACACTATAAAACATTATCATTTAAGGAACTGTAACTTAAACGAATAACACTAAATAACCTTTGATCTATTTTGACAAACAAAAATGTGTGATATTAAAATTTATCGTCAACCAGAGTTATGGCCATTTAAATTTTGGTTTACAATTCAATTCAATAATTTTCTTATATTTAGAAAACTTCAGACTTTTAATCCTTGAAGTCGAACTATTTAACTAAAGAAAGAATATCAAGCATCTAGCGAAATAATATATACATTTCTCCAATTAAAAACAAAGGTATTTTCAATTTGTAAATATGTCGGTTGCCTATTTTGGTAGCATCTATTATTTTTATATCTGCTATACTCTTGCTTATTTATTGGGTAATCTTTAATTCAAAGTTCTAGACGAAGAGTTATTAACCTTTACGCACTCATGGAAGAAGTGCTATGGACCACTACAAGAAAATTTTCGTATAAAAAGTCATAAAAACAACCTCGCATGCATCTAACATTTGTACTTTCTTTTATTGACATGAATTATTTGATCTCAAATGACGTCAAATACGGATAACAAAGCAAATTTCACGTAAATTCAAGGAGAAAAGACAAAAAGGCGCATCCTTTCCTATTTATTCAGACTTTAAAAGTTAGCTTTTTGTTTAAGTTATTTTTACAAAAATTTTAAGTTATTTTTACAAAAATTTGTTTCTAGACTGTCAACTTGCATATCCGAACTTTCGATCATCCCAACAACATGGGATAGCGATGTTTCGGTTAATCCTGTATCCGGTTACTCATGGGTATGCAAGTAAAATATTTTTCTTTTTTATTTATTATAAAAAGAAGTAAATATTAAAGTTTGCGAAAGAGTAATCTTTTGTAAGAACAGGAAATCTTGATATTAAATATTTTTAGGAAATTGAAACATTCAACTGGAATATGGAAAATAAGTTGTGCTTTGCGTGAAATCCCTTTTCTCAAGAATGCAATTAAAATACATTATTCATTCAAGAAAGTGGAATTTGAAATGAGGCAAGAGATATGAATAATAGATCATTTAGATATCATGGACACATATAAAATAGATGTGAGTCTTTTGGAATGAGTGTGTGTGTGAGAGAAACTTTGAAATTAATTTGAAAATATCTTGTGGGCACAAACGAATTTGTATTATAATTTCTTTTTGTAGGTAAGAAAAATGAATTAGAAAAATTGTTATTCTTTTGCTGATGGCAGTTTTGATGTAAAGGAAAAAGCATCAATGAATATGCTTCTTTATAAATAAAAACATCAAATTCACAATCTCAATACATAGGTATGCGGTGAGGAGAACTTTCATTTTCATTCATATATATATATATATATGCGTGGTTTAGCAAGATTAAGGGAGAAAGGAAAAAGAATTCTCGAAATTAATTACAATTAAAATTTGGAATATATCTTCTAAATGCGAACATTTAAATTGTGTTAAAATTTCAACTCATTCGAAAAAAAATTAAAAAGCTATTGATAAGTGAAAATGCCTATAATATGATATAATGCTACAAAACATCTATGAAGTAATTTTTAAAGAATTTTCGGAAAAAAATAGCATTATGTTTTGTACAACATCGCTCAAAGTTTACAATTTTTTTTTACAGGAATAATTTAAAATTCAATAAAGTAAAAGTAATAAAGGGAAACTTGTCTTCACACATATTGTTCTATTTTTCAATAAAAGTACGCTAAAAATTTCTTTTGATCTGATCATAAAACATATGGCTTTCATCATTGGAAAATAGGTATTAATTTTTATGCCTTTGCATATACACATCTATCTATATGCACTGAGCCATATATAATTCTTCGAGAGCTTTGCCACGCTCCTAATATATGTATCTAGTTGTAGAAAGAAGATTACAAAAAGATGAAATATAACATGCACATTGCACACATACATATATATAATAAAAAATAAGATCTTTTGAACAAATCCGTGAAATGCATTAATAACAATCTCTGCGAATATAGTGCTTGTGAATGGGTGAGTTGGTAGCCAAGAGTCTCTCCAGATGGACACAAAAAATCAATATCGGCCTTGCAATATAATGCAGGAAAAATTAGAATTTGTAATGAAAATTAGGAAGGAATTCAGCTTTTAGATGTCTTTGATCATAAAAAATAAGTAGGGAACACTGAACATCTTGAGAATGGGATCATCAATGTGTGCTACAAGAATCTTTTTTTAATATTATATCTTTATTTTTGATTTTTTTTCGATGAGTTAGCAGAATTTGATTTATCAATGGTCATTGTCTTGACTGCATTAATACTAGACATTTTTGGGGATATGGAATTGTCGGGATAATAATTTATCTGAAAAACCGTACGAATATTACTAAGTAATATGTTTGGCAAATTCAAGTCAAAAATAAAAGAATGCTGCCATACATATAAATTAATTCATTCAAAAGATTAATCTAAATGTATTTGATTTATTTCTTCGTTTTAAAATTAAAATGTGTATTATATTTCGTGAAACTTCTGGAAAAATTATAATCCATAGGATAAACTTTTGGAAGTTTAAAAAATTAAGTTTAACGATGTGAGAGTCCACAATGTAATAAGTATATATTTTCAATGAAGTTTTAAAATAAAATGAATGAGTAAAAATATCCATTGATATAACGTTGGACAAAAATAAGTGAAAAAAAATTAAGTAAAAAAAACGAACTCTTTTATGTTAATTAACTAACAAAATAATTGTCTAACTAGCTGACTAACTATCTACCAACATAAAACTTTCTTGTTGATTTTTATCACATGGCACAAGTTTTCAAAATTGTTTGTCTGCCATTTTGGGTTCTCATTTTATACCTGTTTAAATTTAGCACAAACCCGTGATTATAATATCAGATAAAATTAAACTGGCAAAAATTAAAACATATGTATAAGTAAAAATCACAGAATGGACAACATATGAAGGAGCCAGTAGGAAGCAAAGTTAAAGGAAAAAGACACAAATCCAGTATGAGAAAAGTGAAAAAGAAGCTGTTGTAAGGGACAACTCAGCAGCCACAAATTCAAGTTCAATTATACAAAGATGATATTTCAAAACTAAGACTATGATATGCCCAAACTTAAACAAGGATGGCTCTTCTAAATGAATTAGGCACCGTTCCCAAGCATAACACTGCCATTTTTATGGGTAGACTATATTTGTCGTTTTTAGATTAATTGTTATTTCTTTTTTTGTCAAATCAATCAGTCATTCTTAAGCAGACTGTTGATACCAATTCAGGCTCAACTATTTCCAGCGCAGTTACATGAATAATGGAAAAGATCTCTTCGCCATAACCGATCATTTTTTCCGTCAATTCAGGTTGTCAATGATCAAAATAAAAAAAACTAGAGAATTAGCTATGAAAAGGAAAATTGAGTTAAAAATATTTATTTTGTGAGTGTCCAGTTGTTTCATTTTGTAAAAATTATTATTCAATTTTATCCTCATATTCGCTTGAAGGGAGAATCAAATTCAGTGTTGTTTTGTGAATTGAGAGATAGATGATTTGTACAGTCACTGATAAAATGCATAAGAAATATTTGTTTTTTGCTTTGAATAAATCAATTTTTGTTCAAATAATTGTGTTTATTATTAGTTTCCTACATATAAATATATAGATATAGATATGCTGTATATATCTAACGTACAAAACCGAAGAATGTTTGATGAAATGCATTTTTGTTTTAAATGAAGTTTTTTCTCTGATTTTAAATATATATGGAAGATAATAATTTGAATAATTTTGAGAATAATTAATTTGAATAATAATTGAATAATTTGAACAAAAAATTGATTTATTCAAAGCAAAAAAACAAATATTTTCGGTTCAATCAATGAACCTTTATGAAGAAAAATTAAATAAATCGTGTACTTCTGTACTGTATGAGTTTAATATATAAATTTTTTTTTCCGTTAACATGTAATCTTTGCTAACGCACCTTCACATATACCGTATATGTTCATTCACTTTTCCTGCCGCGTTGCCATTGTGATCGATGTTTCTTTTATTCTCTATGTTGCTCCTGATTCCTAATCATTTTAGCGGCATAATCGGATTTTCGTTATCCAAGATTCTCGCTACTTTCACGATATTTGATTTTTTGCCTCGTTTGTATATACCAAAGGCCCACACTCAGGGAGGGGGCACCCCTTCCCTCTCTATCCTATTAACTTTAAATTCTCTCAATTGTATATCTTTTGAGTAAACTTTTTTTGTTCTCTTGTTGAGCTAGAACAGTGGTTCACAAATCATAAAAATTTTCGGCGTGGCGGAGTCTTTATAATTTTATAATAGCACGAGTCTCGTTAAAAAAAATCAATATGTAGACTACTGTCCTAAAACAATTGACACACTTGTTTATTCAATAATTATGTGAAAAATTCAAACAATGTCAATAGGATGAATGCATCTGCTTTGTCTAAACAAGTTTGTATAAGTTTGGCTGTTTTGGGCAATGCAACTCTCATATCATTTCTCACTTCCAATCTGTTTCCGGCTTTGAATTCAATGACAAGTAGCCTGGAAAACCATTTCTAACACTCATATGTAGATTGTAGAGGCAAAACGAAACAGGACTTTCAGAGCAATCTTTGCAATATCAACATGGGACTTTCCAAATTTAATCAAAAAATTGCTATAAGACATTTCAAGAAAAACTTGCTTTACACCTCCTCAATCATTAATAAAATCAAAAAAATGTTTTTGAATTAAGAAGTCTTCTGTTTGATTTGATTATAAACGAATTTCTGAGAAATTGATAGCGTTTTTCAAATTTTTGCGCGTAAGGGAAATAATAAAAAATTCCTTTGCTAAGATAATTCTGTATCATTTTCTTTACATAACTCAGAAAACAAATAAGAGTTAAATACATTTTCTTTAATGAATGTTTGAATAACTTCATTGAGAACATTTTTCAACTCATCAGGTATGGTTTTCATTATTAAGGCTTGGCGATGAACAGCCCACTTGGTACCAAAAGATTCTGAAAACTTTAACCAGAAGAAAGTAGAAAAGTAGTAATTATGTGTTTCAACTAAAAACTTTCAATGATACTGTCTTGAAATGTAGGCTGTTTTTTCGACGAATAAAAGTTAAATTCTTTAAAATCAAAAAAAAATACAACAGTAAATATAGAAACCATATACATACTAAAGATTTTTCGCGACATATAAAACAATAGAACATTGTTTGTAGCTTTTTTGCTTAATATCAATATTTTTATCTGTAACATTTTCCTCAAAAATAGGAAACAAGTTGAAACAATTACAAACAACATAATGAACTCCAAACAAAGTTCAAGGTGAATATATTTATAAAAAATTTAAATAGTTTAGTAATTTTAAAATTGTTACCCCGATTTCGGGGTACCTCTTTACCCCTAGGGGAACGGGGAGTATGTCTCCCCACGGGGAACGGGGTGGTCCGGGGTCCCCGCAATTCTCTGCTAGAACGACAACAAGGAATTGCCAGTACGCAGTCAATACACACTCAAAGTGCATGTTACAGCTTAATACCAGAAAAATTGTCTACCTTGTCAAATATTTCTATTGCAGTTGTTCTACTGGTAAGAGTAGAAAAAACTACCTTTTTTTCTCTCCTATTAGCATTCAAACAGTATCGTTTGACATGAAGATATGCTTAAACTTTACAAGTTCAGAATTTCTTAGCACATTCAATACGATATCTTTAGAGCAAGGTATTTTCCTATGTTGTAAGACTTTTGACAACAGGTATTTTTTGAAAATTTATAGGTTTTCAAACCATACTTAATATTTTGCAAAAACATTGATATGTTGTCAAACATGGAGTTGTGCAATCTTTTAGCTTGACGTTTAAAATAGTCAATAGTTTTGTTTACTGAACTAGAGTGCTTCATTTCCAAATGTCTTATTAACTTGCTGGGGTTTAGAAAAGTGGATACTTTCCTAATTTCTTTTTCTAACTGGATTCTAACTTCAGAAAACAAAGCACACATAGGCTCATTTTCCCTCCCCGATGATGCAGTAAAACTAAATTTCAAGTATGAGTCGTCATATTTCATTTTTTTAAGCGAAAAAATAGTACTCAATTCAAAAGGTAAATTATTTTTTTTAAATGTGACTTATTGGAAAAAATGGCAAATGACCCAAGATGGGTGCAATATGCTGAGCAAAACGATCCGCTGAGCTCACCCTTCTCGGTCCCTAGGAACTGCTTAACGATCCCCTAGGGGACACCGGACATGGGAACCAGTGATCTAGAAAGTAGTGATGCAATCAGAATTACAAACAACGTAATTTCACTTGATAAAATCCGTGCAGCTATCAGTGGTTATGGTGGGATTGGAAGTACAATGCAGTGGAAGTACAATGCAGGTAATAATGGTTGTGTGCTCATTCGATAAAAAATTCTTTTATAATTTTGATTGCATGTAGATTATGTAATTAATGCTGCATTTTTACCGATTTCATCTTTATTTTCATTTCATATTCTCGTAATTTTTAAAGAATATTTGCAATCATCAAATTTACAGTCGTTCATTATTTCATAATTTGTTAGTTTTTTTTTGTCATTTTCATGCTGAATCCTTTTTCTATTGATTTTTTTACTTTTTCAAAAATCATATTCTTTGCTTGATAATAAGAATAAATAAGAAAATAGACTTACCTTTGGAGTGCGTATTGATACTTTGTAAAGCTTCTCTACTGCTACCTGCGTTATTGAATGAACGAAGACTGATGATGTATGTTGAAGTTGGAACTTAAACAATGAAAAGAGAAATTTCCTGAATCAAGATAAGTGGAAAATGGAAAAGAGTTGAAAAATGTGAGATCTTTCAAATATTTTGAAGAATAAAAGATGTAAAAATGTGCAAGTCTATATGATAGTTTATTGTTGCATAGCAAATAGAAATTGATAAATAGAGTTTGCCAAATAAATGAAAGTAAAAACTGATAAAAGTTAAAATGAAAAAAAAATTTCATGAAAAGAGATAAAAATTGGCGAGCAGAAAAACATAGAAAATATTAAAACGCTTTTTTTCAAAAAAAAGATCCAAAAAATCAGATGGTGTCTTATAAGTTGAGGCATAAAATTTTATAAAAATGCTAAATATGTAGAAAACATTAAAACTTTTCATTTCCAAAAAATTGTAAATCAATAAATTTTCGGACACTGTGATCTTCTTCAGATCAAATATCCCGATACAATAAAGGAAAACACCGAAAACAAAATTATTTACTTATTTTTATAAAAGTGTATGCTTCGACTGATTATAAGACGCGATCTGACTTTTTGGATAGTTTTTTATGAAAAAAAGAATTTAAATATTTTCTACAATTCTCTCTGCGATATTTCTAGCTATTTCAAAACTCTATTTTTAGAACACTTTGAAATAGCTCGGATTACAATTTTTCAAAGCTTGTAACCCGGAATAAATTCTTAAAAAGTTCCATATCTTGTAATTACTTATTTTGATAGATTACTAACATATATTCTGTATATACCACCTATCTTACTTAATTCATTCCTCTTTGCCTGCATCTACAAAATGGTAGTTGTCCTTAGTATAAATACCCTCAGTTCTCTCTCTCTCTCTCTACTTCGCTCTGCATCGAGCATCTACAACTACATAATCATTTCTTCAAAACACAGAGATTTTATCTCATTTATTAAAATACATGTTACTGAACCTGATTATATTAAACACTAATTTTATAGACATCTTATTCGCTTATATAAATCTTCACTCACAATAAGTCCTTTCTTTACATTTTCACCACAAAAAGCCGTTCTCTCCGCTTTGCGCTTGACTTAAGTTGAAAAAGACTCAGAGACGAAATAAAGCGTTGTCTTACTATCTTCCTATATTCTTTGTTCCTATTTTTCAATTATAATATGTGAGTCCTTCAAACTCATTTAAAGCAAATTCAAAACTGATCTAAAAGTTCTTGAATAATAAGAAATGGAGTTTGATTACAACCAATATAATCAATATACTAAGATCATAATAATATAGAAGGCAATTTAAGAGTATGATGAACATACTTACTTAAGTGTTCAATAACGAAGAAGTTTTCGTTCGGCCCAATAGTTTCCGAATAAACGTCATTCACGCCAAGGCCATAACCCAGAGTGTAGCCGCGAATCAGAACGCTTCGGTTTAACGGAGGCAGCCAATTGACCATAATGCTCGTATCAGAAGCTTTAAGACTCAAATGTCTAGGCACATCAGGCACCACAGATTCTAGACAAAAGAGTAAACAGAATACATTAAGTTTGCTTATAAAGTCGTTTCTCTTTGAAATAATTCTTCCAATACAATTATTAAATTAAATATATACAAAGTTATTGATATATAATTCGTTTTAATAAAGCGAAAGAAGAAATACTCAAATGACCTAGTAACCATAAACTGTTCAATTATAACATAAAATTGTGGCAAGCCTCAGAATATATTTAACATAGTTCATAACTTGCTTTTTATAAAATTACTTTATTTTTTGAACTTACGAGTAAATGATACGCAGAAAACGTAAATTTTTTGGAGAACTTGACAGTTATTAACACTGATTGTCAATCAAAATGAATTGTCAAACCGTATTCCTAGACAAAAACATTGACATTTGACATCGATAAGATGAAAAATAAATTTCTTTTGGTCTAGTTGAAAATAACAATTAAAAGGAATAAATGATAAATAAACTATTTACTTCTAAGTACATTCTCATCCAAATTTAATACTAATATTTTTATTTTTTTCTCAATTTTGGATGTTTTATCGCAGTCGATACATTTGTGATGTATACTTTATCATATCCACGATATTAATAAATATAATTTTACATTTTATAATAAAAATTTGATTCAAAAGAATCCTAAAACTAAAGAAATACAACTTAGAAAAAAATACGTTACTACATTTTGTCAACACTGTGCCTGACTATTTGGTTATTTAGATACATAAAATTTGGTTAATTCATTTTAGGTCCATTGATCACGAACGTTCCTTTGTTTACTCAAGGCAGTTTTTTTGCAGAAATTAGTTAGGTAAGCATATAATATTTATTATAAATCCGTTTAATAAATTTATCAATCTTAATTCTTTATATATAATAAAATATATATATAAGTGAAACATTAGGACATTATTTTTAACGCAAAAAATTACCCCCACTGAAATGTCATCTATATCAACTGGCAGAATAATATCAGAAGATTCAAATAAGGTTGCCAAAAGATTTTTACCGGATTCCATTGGTACTTTTAAGCCCCTCGTGAATATATGACATTGGACCAAGTGGATTTGTTGTCAAAAATAAGGGCGAATACGGGTAGGCAAGGTTTGTTTTGGAAAATTAATGGGTGGACACTGGACTGGACATGCAAAGCAGAATTGTTCATAAAAAAATCTACCATCAAATCACACGTTTCTACTGAACTTTCAGCATTGCTTTTATAAGATTTATTTTCATCGCAATATGTATTTTTGATACATCCGTTATTTCAACGTGATAATTTGGTGAATGAAAGTGTAGATTTTGTTGAATGCAGAGATAAGCGATTCTGTGAAGAAGAATATGAAATTTCAGGCTTTTGCGAAGAAATTGAAAAGTATGCGAATTATAAAACTAACAAAGAAGATACACATGTTCTTGAAACTTGGATAGCTGGCATAGCAATGTGAGGATTTAATCGTATAAATGCATAAACTATCTAAACAATCCTTGTTCAAGAGCCCGAAATGAAAGAAACTTTTTAACATTAAATATTACTGATTAGGAAATTTTTATTTTTCTAATTTAAAGTTATGAGTGTGATACAGTTATTAATTTTATGATGATTATAACAAAATGAAGAAGTCTTAAATAAATCTAAATAAATTTACCACACGATTTATTATAAAATTATAAGAGTAAATAGATGTAGGAAGCAAACTGGGGAAAGGTCTGCTTCAAAACGAAATAAGCCTCGTACAGAGGGCTTTTATATTTCTTAAAAAACCGCCTAGGTTGAGAGAACCGGTTCTTGAAAAAACATCATGGGTAAGGTGCGATATAGAGCCCTTGAAATACACGACCGTGCAGATTTCTAAATTTTCGTCAGCTCAAAATATAGAGATTCGGATAAATAAGAATATAGAATGCATTTCTTACCATCGAAGTCATGATCAAATGTATAGGAATAGATCCAGTTGGAAGGAGCACCAGTTCCATTGATGTTCACAACACAAACTCGAATCATATACTTTTCACCCCTCAGCAAGTCTACACAAAAAATAAAAAGAATGAACTATGTAATTAAAAACCCCGTCACTTCGTGAATTTTATTTATACATATACTTTGAATAGAATATAAAAAATGTTACTGGTCAGTAAAACTTCATTGCGACTACGTTCGACTTGCACGGTGTCGGCATTGAATCTTCCGCCTTTATTTGCCAACTTGTAACGCACTTTGTAAGCGATGATTCTTCCGTTTCGTTCTCGCTTCAGGGGAGCACTCCACTTTACCAGAATCTGAGATGAGGACTTTGGCTCAACCACCACATGCATAGGAGGACCTGAGGGAACTTGAAAAGAAAAAGTGAAAGTAAACATTGTCAGTTGTTGAAACCTTTGTGATCAAACCCTTAATTACATTACAACTGCGCGATAACTTTGGCCCTTATCACTAAAATAAACCACCATGTAAATTGATTCTTCATAACTTTTCATAAATTAGTGAAAAAAAAGTTGTCTTTTATTCAAGAAGTTTAAAGTAGAGACAAACTTTTTGCAAAGCCTGATCTCAAACTTACAGATACGCGGAGCGTATTCTCTAGTTTTACCAATTTTCTAGAGGGCGCGTGCCACTGGATTATCTTATGTGCACGTGATGTATAAATGAAAAGGGAGCTTATGATTTATTTTCACTCATGCCAATGTTTGCTGCAACCTGCTGGCTAGTGAATTTTACTCAATTGTGGCTGTGTTTGACATAGAAAAGATCTAAAATTGTTAACAATATTGTAAAGATACAAATATCAGAGTTTAATTTTAAATATCTGTCGCAATATTAGAAAAAAACCAAATTACGTAGATTTGAAAATGAACACTAGGCTAGAGACAAGAAAAATTGAATACGGAAAAAATCGTGTTCATGAGAATAAAAAAGTTCAGATTAATTCTAAATGTCTGAAGACTAGGATTTGTGAAAAGCCAAAAATTCAATCGAGGATTTTATTGAAAAGAGGGAATCAGAGTTTTTACGCTGTTTAGAATATGTATAATAAAATAAATAATGTTCTATATGCAAGCTTGAATTTCTGATATGTATTTAGGTAGGTACGTTTAAAAATTTAGTATATTATTATATATAACTACATATATATATATAGTTTCAAATCATAATAGAATACTTTAATTTTCAAATACCTACCTTTCATATCAACCAACTTTTTTGAGTATCTGATCAATTTAAGAAGTAGCTAGTTTCAAAATTTGAGGAGTTTAGTTGGCAGAATCCTGATTCCCATTGCGAAATAACAAAAATTATTTCAGCCCGTGTAAATATATATATATCGTGCTGTCCAAATATACCTACTTTAGTTAATTATTGAAGGGTCACTCTGTTTACATAATCTCAAAAAGAATGTGATATGAACAAATGAAATGAAGGTTTTCAATTATAAAAAATTATTTATTAAAAGTCTAGAAACTGTGTTGGCGAATTGGACTACTTAAAATCCGCTAAGAAACGGGAACTGGCACTAATCGACTAACAAAACCTACAGCAGTAGTACTTTTATAGCCATAATAGTTAGTTTAATAAAATTGAACTATCTGGGTATCAAAATTCTATTTGTTGAATGCTACTTGATTTGATTCTTTATTGATTCCATATCACCAAAGTTTTCACTTCAAACTTAGGCACCCTCATAAAATCTATGTAACAGTTCAACTCATAGTTGACCTCTAATTTAGAGATTGTGGAACAACGAAAGTAAAAATATTTTAAGTAATATTTTCAAGCTTAAACTTTTGGAAGTCCTTAGCATTTCTTCCTTTATCAAGCTTAATACTAGTTTATATCTATTTACACTTTTACATTATTTGGCTTTAAAATTTGGTATCCTGACATCACTAGAAACAAAGTCGTGCTATTTGAAATGAAAGGTGCAATTACCATCAGAAAAGGTTGTAGCATACGCAATGTGAGACTTGGAGAAGTGATTGTTGGTGAACTTGGCGAAGATAAAGACCATGTACTCAGTGTTTGCCTTTAAATTGTTCAAGTTACATGTGGTTTTGAGAAAAGCGCTAACAGAAGTTATGGAAGCATCAGACTTGGATTCTTCATCCAGGGTAAATTCGCCAAAATTGACGGTGTAATAGCGCAGCGTGGAGGCAGACAATTCGACAGATTCCCAAGAAACCTTTAATGTAGATGATGATGTCACTTCAATCGAAACATTGTTTGGAACTTAAAAAACGTTTAAAAAGTTTGAGTAATTCATTATTGAATTATATTAAAACTAAGCAAAGCAAGATCAAATATTAAAGAAATAAAAAAGCATTCATATGTATTCAAAGTCGAATTAATAATAAATATAAATAATTTTTATTATTAATACAAACTTTTAGTTGTTGAGGAATAATCTTCTTCAACTAGACAGATGGTAAGGATTAGAGCTGGTTCTAAATATTTGCCCACACCAGCCGGCCCTACGTTTTATTATTTTGCACCCGCATAAAAAAAAATTAAAAAAAAGCTGCAGCCAAATTAAAATTTTAAAATCAGCAAAAAACGCGTAATTTCAGATTAAATCTCGCATCAAACCCGCAATTTTAAATGTCCAACTTCACAAATAAGTATTTCATTTTGATAAAGAATATAATTTAAATACTACTGTTGTTATACATTGAATTTTTATGGATTACATAGTTGCCAACCTCAGAGAAGACCAAAGCGGTAGACTTTTTTTCGAAAACGACCCATGGCCCCTAAAAATTTTTATGCTTTTTTTGCAAGTACGACAAAATGCATAAGAAGAACCTAATTTGGATTTAGTAATAATAAATTCAAATTTTTGAATCCATTCTTCTTTAAAACAGTTGTCGTAACGACTTTTTGTTTTATTTTTATTATCACTCATTCTTCAAGAAGTAAAAATTGGTTTACATAATTTAATTAGTCTAAATATTTATGTAAAAACATAAACCGATAAAAAAAATTAAAAAAAAACAAAACAAATATTAAGCACAGAATGCATATGCTCAACGTGTGGCAATAAAAATTTTAGCATTCAAAAGCTGTAGACCAAAAAAAGGTCAAAAAGCGGTAGAGTTGGCAACTATGGGATTATAGGAGCGTGAGTAAGGTTGGTTAGGTACTGGGTTTCGATAGCATCTTCAATAAAGTATTGGGTTCGATTCTGCATCAAGCCTACTTTCTCATAGTTCGATACAAGCAGTGTAATTGTGTCTTCTCGATGAAAACACCCCACGGTACATTTACCTTTATAGCGCTGTTTAAAATGAGAATATCAATGACGGTTTCGCTTTTCAAATTTGATCCCGCAGAAATCAAATGTTCTTGCAGAACTGCAGTTAAGCTCGCTAGCAGCACGTGTTCCCATAATACATAAAACATTACGCGCAACAGCAGAAAGTGTGGGAAAATTCCTTCAATATAGCGTATTCTATGTGTAATAAAAATGTACTTTATCTATAATGAAACAAATCGACTTTTGATGGCGTAAAAGTGGCAGCGTGTGTGATGTACTTACTCATGTCATACTTTTAATCAGGTTCGAGCTATGAATGAATGAATATCTAAAGAAGATATTAAAATTTTTTTTTGTTCCAATATTCAAAAAAATTAATGGCGCTTGAAATTTGAAAATCTTTTTCTTTTTCTTAAAATTTTTATTTTTTTTCTCTCTATGGAGGCATTGAATAACTTATATCCTAATTGTAAAGAAAATGTACTGAATACTTTGAATATCGCACTAGATGGTGGAATTAATTCCTTAAATTCCAGAGAAGTCTCAAAAAAAGATTTGTCTGAATGCTTGAATTTTTTGATTGAAGTGAAAGTATTCAACTCTTTGAATAAAAGTCAACAAAATTTTGATCCGCTATCTTTAACTGAAAGTTTTGAATTATTGAATAAGAGAATTGATAGAGGAAGATAAGCCTAAGTCCTACTCAGATGTTTTAAAAAACAAAACTAATAGTTTGTTCATTGGTAAATCTGTGTCCATATCTAGTATTGGCAAGATTCTTAACGATGTTAAAGAGACACAACTTCAGGAGAAGGAGAAAATGACAAAGCTCATTTTTCAGGACAAAAAAATTATTCAGAAGCTGAAAGACTTTGAATCCAATATTCTTAATAAAAACAAAGCTCTCAAAACAATGGTGGATAATGGGGAGTGCTTTGAGTTTGCGTTTTCAAAGAATTGTAAGGATGGCAGGAAGTTGGTGGTATGTCGGGTTTCTCCTAAAGTTTATAAATTTTATTTTTAGACAAATTGATAGACATATTTTTATCGATTTTGAGTGTAGTAATGTTTTTCCTTTCGTGTATATTAAGCAATGCACTAAATGTTGTCTAGTTAGGTATACTGCTTCTAAATGTAAGAGTGATAGCTTATGCTGTCAATTTTGTTGATTAAATCATTTATCTGTGAATTGTCCCATAATGACGAATAGTAGTTCTTTTAAGTGTATTAAATGCTCTAGGAACAAAAACGACTCTAATCATAGTGCTTTTAGTTTTAAGTGTCCATCATTAATTAATATAAAAAACAGAGTCTTGAATCTTTATAATAAATAAGAATAACTATTTAAACTTTATAAATGAATTAGATAAAAATGATCCCTTTGAATTAAACTCAAATTGTTCTTTTCTAATTAATGATATTTCTCCAATGATGAATAATTTTAATATTATATCACTGAATCTTCAATCTATTAAAGTCAAAGTATGAATTATTAGTTGATACTTTTGACAAAATCTTTCCAGTTTCAGGTAAGGTTTTTGATGTAGTTTTACATAAGTACGAGGATATTAGTGTTTATAATAAGAATGATTTTTGTTCTTTCTTTTCCTTCTAGTGTTTCTAGTCACAGATACCTTAAAATATGAATTACTAAAAGTGAATTTTCTTCCCCAAACTTTTGAGTTTGCTTCAATTAAAATTGAATTTTCTAAGGGTAGATTTTTGATTATGCATAATGTTTACAGACCGCCTATCGGAAATCTGTCCTTCTTTAACGATAAATTTCATAATTTTCTTTCAGCATGTCCTATGAAAAGTTATAGTATAGTTCTAGGAGATTTTAATTTAAATTTATTTGATAGGAATTCTATCAATTATATGTTTGCTGATAACTTGTTGTCTTTTTTTTGTTTCCTACAATCAATGTGGTGACACGACCAGAGTCTAATACTCTTATTGAGAATTCTGTAGAATTACCTTTTTATAAGTCTGGTACTCTTCATGCTTCTATATCGGATCATTTTCCTTTGTTTATTAGTCTTAATTTTATTAGTCTTAATATTGCTCATTTGGCTTTTGTTTTCTCTAAATTTTATGAGAAATTCGATTATAATTTATTGTAGACAGTTTTAGAGATAAAAGCTGGAATCATTTATTTTCTTCTAGTGTTTCTCTTGAGGAAAAAGTGAGCTCTTTTTACTTATTAGTCGGAGTGTTAGTGCCTGCACAAACGTATATAAAAAGTCCAATAGGAAGGGTCGAATTGATAAGGTATGGATGAATAATCTTATTCAGAAGAAAATTGTTGTAATAGATCGACATTATTCTAAGATGTTGAAGTATAAAAATTTTTGTAATAAGTGTTGTGAGTATAAATCAGCTGTTCAATATATGAACAAAATCTTGAAAAAAATGATCTGGAAAGCAAAGCAAAAATACTACAGTGATGTTTTTAATAATGTTGGCAATTGCTCTAGAGGCTTGTGGAAAAAAATGAATTCTATATTCAATATAAAACAACAGCAATCTATTAAGATAAAAAATGTTGGAGAATTTGTTACTGATATTTCCATACCTAATTTGTTTCTCAATTCGTTCTATAAGAAATTTGACATTTCTAGCTTTGATGAACTTAATATAGAACTGCACTCTATTCCTAAATTTAGCTTTAGGTTTGTCACTAATAATGATATTCTTGGAAGCTTTATTTCATTAAAGCCCCCTGCTCGAAGAATGTTTATGGACTCAGTACTAAAATGATAAAGCAAATTGGATGTTTTCTTGTTAAAGCACTGGTACACTTGTTCAATGAAATGATAAACTGTTCTTATTATCCCAATTGTCTTAAAATCTCCAAACTAGTTCCCGCACATAAGAAAGGAGATACTCATTTGATATCTAACTATAGACCACTTGCTATTGTGCCTGTTATATCTAAGATATATGAAAAATTAATAAGTCTTCAGATGTATAATTTTTTCGAAAGGAATCACCTTTTTGGAAGTAATCATTTTGGCTATCGTGTTAACCATTCTGTCGAAGACTTACATTCTCTTTTTCTCTCTGGATTATCAAATGCTTTGAATAATGCTTGCAAATGTAAAGCTATCTTTTTGGATTTAAAGAGTGCATTTGAACTGGTCAATCATTCTCGCCTTCTTTCTAAACTTAGGATGCATGCTGTGCAATATTCTTCCATAAATCTAGTTGCTTCATTCCTTCATAATAGAAAGCAGTATGCAGAAGGTAACAATATGAAGTCTGACCTGAAATGCTTTAATAGAATTGGTGTGCCACAGGGCTCTGTCCTAGGGCCACTATTTTTCAACATCTATATGAATGATATATATGAAGGATGTTTTGAACACAAATCAAATTGCTTATTTTATGTATGCTGACGACATATCTATTTTGTTTCCTTACAAAGATTATTCTGATTCTATCTTAATCAACAGCAAACTTAGCACAGTAATGAATTTTTTCGTTCAAATGCACATACAGTGAATTAGGACAAGTATAAGTGCATGACATTCCAAAACAGTTAGGAATTACCTAACCCTAACCCTAACCCTTTCACTTGCATTTTATTGTGATGATTTTATTCTTGTATTACATGCATATCCATCTATATATATTCGATTTTACTTATGTTTTTTTTAACAACTCTTCAATTATATATTAAACTGTTATAGTCATTTTATTTATGATTATATATATATATATTTTTTTTTTCTTATGTAAAAGTGAATAGTAAATAAATCTTTCTTTCTTCTTCTTCTTCTTCTAGAGAATATGGATGCTTTCACTTTTCTTGGAATTAGAATTGACTATAAATTGAAATCTCATCTCATATAAAAACACTTAACTCTTGGTTAAATATGCTTCTCTCTTCATTCCCAACGTATAGTTTCTTACCAATAAATATTAAGATAAAAATGTACAAAGCTTTTGTACAGCCTGTATTATATTACTCAATTTTAAACTGGGGACATGTAAATACAGAGATTTTGCTAAAAACTTAGAAAAAAATAATAAGAACAGTGTATAACGTAAAATAAATTAGCCATACTAGTAATTTGTTTAAGGACCCTAATACTTTGAAAGTTAGGGATCTTTATATTTATAGAATCCGCGCGTTTCTATTTAAATACGTTAAGGGTATATGCTGTCCTAAGTTAGCTAATACGTTGACTTTTAATACCCAGATACATCAATACCAAACACGTAGTGCTTGCCATTTACATTTAGAGCAGTTAGGTTCTATAAATAAGCAAACGTTGGGTCAAAAAATATTATGGTTTTTTTAATGAAAATCCTTCATTATATGATTATTGTTGGCTAAACAGTTTTGCTAGCTTTAAAAAAGAAATAAAAAATTATTTATCTAGTCAATACTTATCTAGTAATTCACGTCATTGCTACATTTGCTCTTGTCATTATTGATTATTGTAATATATTATGGAAACATATTATACCATTTTTAGTTCTAAACGGTCTTTTTAAAATTCGAAAGTGTCTTTTTTAAATTCTAAAGTGTCTTTTTTGATTTTACTTTTCTGAATAAGCTTTGAAGTCTTGTTTCTTAATAAATGCGCTTAATATAATGTGCGATTGTCAGGTTCTGTAGTCGTGTTGAAACTTGAAAGATACACTGATAATTTTCTAATTCTCCGCCTCTATTTTAATTCTCTGTTTTAATTCGATGCAACTAGCAGTTCATTTATAGACAAGTTTTTAACTCTTCAATTTTTGCCTTCTGCATAGATTGTTTTTATATCTTTTTATTTTTAATTTATATACTTATTCTGATAATGAATTTAGGTTATAATGAAACAAATGTTGAAGTCATTAAAAATTTATTATATATAATTTTACTGTGTTTTAATACACGCGAACTTCATAAAGTACATGCAAATTTAGATTGAAAATAAAATGTAAGTTTATTAAATCGACGAGGATTGGGAAATGCGTTATACTTAAAATGGATGAGAGTTGAGGAAATTAGACAAAAGAGTTGGCATTTCTAAAATTAGCGAATTCTACGGATTGTGAGTAATTGTTCTCGCTAAAGTAAAAAATGAACTTGGCACTTTTAAGCTAACTTATTTGCTTCTAACTTATTAATTAAACTAACTTATTCTAACTTATTTGCTTGAATTCAATGAATACGCCCATCAATCTAGGTATATAAAAATTATCTTACCCGACTTATGGTTGAAAATTCGCATTGAAGAGATTGACTCTGTTTTAACAGTCAAAACATTGGAAGAGGAAATGAAGTTTTCGCTGGAAAGGGTCTGATCGCCAGAAAGTTGCAAGGTCCCTTCAGACGAGTTTTCGTTTAAAAGATTGGGTGCGGGGCAGTGCTTAAGGCAAGCAAGAATCTTCAATTCGTATTCTGTGAGGAAAGAGAGATGAAAAATCTTGATTTTATTGTTATCATCGGCATCACCATATTTTGCTTCCTTATGGTTGAAGTTAATAATCTGGAAAAAGTTTCTACAAAAAGAAAAATATTCAACTCTTGTGGCAAATATTTGAGTTTTTGCAACTCAGATATATTAGAAATCTTATTTTAGAATTAAATATTTTCCAAGTTTTCTAAATAAGTGAGTTTTACCATTCATACCGGGACAACTAGAATCAATGCTATAGTTTTCCATTAGAAACACCAGATTCGAGTCTTGTTAAACTCGGTCTTTAATACATAATTATTATGTTTATATTAAATTGGTTTCAAAGGTATTTTCAAAGTTAGAAGTATGAAACTTGTGGGGAAATCTTTATTAAATTGAAATAAGTCAAATGTAGATATTCGTTTACGATGATTATTATTATTGGCCTAGTTAGAGTGACTTTATATCATTTCAAATTTTACCTATCAAAAAATATTTGTCAAATGACTAAACGTTATCCTTTACACATAGAAAGTTAAAAATATCATCATAGCCAATAGCATCTGATTCATTTGGCGCTTTTTTCATGGCTTTCTATTTTTAGCATTTGATATTTTCGAATGCTAAACTCTTATCTATTTATTATCTGAAATAGTTTTCAAGAAATTGGAATTAAATAAATTAGATTTAAATTCTCTGAGGTGATGCAATCATTTTTCGGGTAGAACAAACTCGTTAGTCTTGGCGAACAATTGTTCTTGGAGAAAATAACTCTGAATACAAATTGCCACTGCCTTGTGGTTTAAGCTCAAGGAAGAGCAAAGGCTAAAGGTTTCCAATCCTGAAAACAAAATGGTTGGCGTCAGAAAGGGCATCCGCCATAAAATCTTAGCTCTATTTACTTAATGCAATGATCCGAACAAACAAAGAGCGGGGTACTGCTCAAAGTAGTCCATGGGCTTATCCAACTGCCTACGTGAAAAAGAATGTTGGAAAAACTTGCAAGAGAAGGAAGGGAGAAAGATGGAAGATTTGCTACGTGGAATGTGGGATCGATGACGGATAAGGGTTTAGAGTTGATAGAAGAAATAAAGAAAAGAAACATTGAAGTCATGTGTGTACAGGAAACCAGATGGGGAGGCAACGCTGCTAAAGAAATAGGCGAAGGGTTCAAAATTTTTACAGTGGAAAGTCAAACAAAAAGAATGGAGTAGGAATCATAATCTCATCTAAATAGAGAAATAAAGTAATGGCAGTGAAAGGAGAGGGGGATCGACTGATTCGAATCAAGCTGTCGGGAGAAGATGAGCTGATAACCATCATATCAGCATATGCACAGCAGAATGGATGCAAAGATGGCTAATTTAGAAGAAATGAAAGAAAATGAAAGGTTGTTAATTCGAGGTGATTTAAATGGACACTTGGGAGAACATTGTGGTGGTTTCAACGAATTATACGGAGAACATGGGTATGGAAAAAGAAATGAAGATGGTGAAAGAATTTTACTAATGGCAGAAAGAAATGAACTATTAGTTTGCAACACAAAATATAGAAAAAAACTAGAACATCTAATTATTACCTATAAAAGTGGTGGTAAGAATAGTCAAATCGATTTTATCTTGATAGGGCAAAAAATTTAAAGATTGCAAGGCTTTTCCTGGAAGTGAAATTATCAGCCAACACAAATCGGTTGTCCTTGACTGGTATAAAAACAAAGTATATAAGCAAAATATTTGAAATGAGAAACTGAAAATTTGGAAATTGAAGGAAAGTGGAACTGGAGAACGGACTGAAAATACTAGAAAGAATTTTGGACAAGCAAATTCGTTCAGTGATACAGATAAAGCCAAAACAGTTTGGATGCCTGGAAAGAGTGCAATAGACGCGAATTTTATCAAAAGACAATTAATAGAAAAGAAAATTGAAGGAAATGTATAAATTTTTTGTGGATTTGTAGATCTAGAGAAAGCATACGATACTATTCATAGGGAAGTAGGCTATTGGTGCTTGCGTAAAAAGGGAATATCCGAAAAACTTGTGAGATTGGTGCCAGAAATCTACAAAAATCCAAAGACATCTATTAAAACAACAGAAGGAATTTCAAGAGAATTTCAAGTAAAAATAGGTGTCCATCAAGGTTCGGCATTGAGTCCATTATTGTTTACGTTGGTTGGTGATGAACTATCGAATCATTTAATAAAGGAAGACTTATGGGAACTTTTATTTGCTGACGACATAGCGATACTGGCAGACAACAAAGAACAACATGGAAAGAGAATTATAAAATGGCAAGAGAGTTTGGAGAAATATGGGCTGAAGATGAATGCTGAAAAGGCGGAGATCATATGTAGCAAAAATGAGGATATTCAAGTGCAATTAGAAGATAAACACGGGAATAAGCTGAAACAGGGAAAAAATTTCAAATACTAGGGAACCCAAATTATAGATAATGGAAGCTGTGAAAGGGACGTCCAAGCAAGAGTCAATGCCAGCTGGTTAAAATGGAAAGAGGTTAAAGCGATCATCAGTGATAAAAGAATGCCAATGAAACTCAAAGCGAAGATTTACACCACAATTGTTCGACCGATCTTGACATATCGTTGGGAATGCTTGAGCTTGAAGAAAAAAGAAAATTAATGGCGAGTGAAATGAAAATGTTTAGATGGATGATGGGGGTAACTCTAAGAGACAAAAAAAGAAATGAGGAATTTAGAAGACGGAAGTTGAGATAAGTGTGCTGGCTGTAGCAGAACGTTGTACACTGCTGTGGTACGGGTATATTTTAAGGAAGAAGCAAGACGATGTGGTGCGCCAAGCTATGGGAAAGAAAGTGAGTGGAAAAAGAAGAAGATGGAGATAACGAAAAAGATGGAGAGATGGGCTGAAAGAGCGACTACAGGAGTTTGGACTCAAAGAAAACGCCGCAATGGACAGCGAGAAGTGGAGACAGCGGATCTCAGCCAACAACCCCCAACTTGGGTATACAGTGTAGGCAAAGAAAAAGAAGGAGAGGTGATACAACTACAGCTTAAATAGGATGACTAAAATAGAGGAATGAAAATCAAGTGAATGCAAAAAAACTAGACACGGGGAGGAATAAAGAATAGCGTAAAAATGATAGTGATAGTTAACATAATTATTTTAAATGGTGAATGCGAATCAATCATAACAAATTAACTCGAGATAAAAATCTGTGCTCAAAAAACACAATTGTTGCACCGAATTAATAGTGATTTTCATTGTTGTTGGGTCATAGATGTCGCTATCTCATTAAAGGACAGTTAGCGTACTGGGTAAATGTGTCCAAATTTTGAAACACTCCCCCAGTATTAATGATCAACGAGTGGTGTATCGCCAAAATCCATTGCAGTCACATGTATTATGGTACTGCTGGCTCAGTGTGAACGCTTCCACTCAAAGCTAAAATCAACATATAGAGATACTTTGAAGTATTTTTGATCAAAGAAAGTTTCAATTTAAATTTACATATCAAACAAATAGAAATAAGCGACTGAAAATGTAAAAATTTAAAAATAGAGAATGCAGCCAACAGAAAAATTATATAGTTGTGTCGTTAAAACATTGTCTTTAGTTTCTAACATAGAACGCTTTTCGTTTGAAAAAAAGAAAAATCTACACGAAGGAATCCTAAATATAACCACCAACAAACCAACTCCCATAATCAACAATAGTGAACAAGAACTTCCCCATTACACTAGAAGAATTCTCTCAAAACGTCGAGTAACAAATCACCGCTACTCAACTCATACCTCCACAAAATCTCACCAAACTGAAAGCAACACACCACCCTATTTGACATGCACATACATCCATACTACCGTGAATCCGGTAGATCTCTGGCTAAAACCGGTCAAAATAGACGAATTTCTAGCCACATGGTCTGAAAAGCTGGAATGGAGGCTAAAAGTGACGTGAGGATCTTACTGTCAAATGTCGGCAAGAAGATGGGAGCACAAACAACAACAAGGAAAAGAAAAATGTTAAAAGCGGTCTTGAACCTCATTGTGAAAAGGTCTAACTCTATACATTTTGTGTGCTTTAATTTGAATCTAATGGAGATTGCCCCCTAACTTATCACAAATTAGGTTGAAAATATAGCAACTTCAAATATAATTGCACATAAAATTGTGTTGACTACAAAGTACAAGTTTCAAACCGAGTGAATGTTAATTTGGAAGTTATAATAACTTAATAATAATACTACTGTTCCTTTCGTGGTTTCTCGTGTTCCTCACTAATTTTACAACAATTTTTGCAACTGCAAATAAATGTTCTTTTCGCGATTTATCAATTTTCCATTTAAAGATTGTATCTCATAAAGATTGTATCTCTGAAATCTGTATCAAAGAAACTTTAATAGTATTTATCTTAATAAGTATCCTTTCAATCAAAGAATATATATTTCTAAAAATGAGCCAATCAAATACAATCTATAAATACAATTTTATATTGGAAATTTATTTATTAGTCCTTAATCTCAACTTTTGCTCAAGGTTTTGAAGCAAGGTTAAAATAAAACATTATCGAGAAAGCTGCAACTAATAATAATTTTTCCCGAAAATTCGCGGCAAGATAAAGAAGCGAAATATATTCAGGAAGACTAAATAACACAGGTGTATACGCATGCAAAGTAACACGACAAAATATAGCAAAAATTATATTATTGCATTATTAAAGTGTATTTCTATCGCCCCTCCTCATGCATCGATCTTTGTACGCCGCAAGTTACAAAAAATTTTGGCACTTAAACATTTAGTAACTTCTATACTTAGTTAGTACTTAAATCTTATATATCTTTTTATAATTCCAAATACAATTTGATGGCAATAAAGAAATTTGACAAAGTTCTGTGCCTTTGTTGAAAGTAAGTTTTTGGTTCGAAAGATATTCCCTAAATTTTTGGGCGCTGTTCACTATTAAACGTATAAACAAGCTTAATAACACTGACTGTGATGCATCAATAAAGTCGCAAGACACAACAACAACTTACTTCATATTTAGGAAAGGGAGATCATGAGAAGCGGATTTGGGTTGCAGCTTTTCATAATGAAGAAAGTATTTTACATGCTTTTGATTGGAATCTTTTTTCCGAGAAGACATCCAAGAAGTCTCTTCTTCCTCTGAATCATGGGATTTGGATGGACGCCAGGAGAGTGTAGCAGAGTTTGCGGAAAGGTCAAAAAGACGAAGTTCAAATTTCGTTATATTCAGCGCCTCACGCGCCCGTAACAATCTTGAAGTATGTCTGGGAAAGGATCTCTTTTTTAACACTGATTCTAGGAAATAAAGGATATACGGTAAAATATGTACTATTGAAACAGGAATCCTTTTCCAAAGTCGCAATATATTCTTGTGAATTAGTATTTCTCAGCCTCTTTAATCGACTAACTACTACGAAACATTTAATTGTTTTATCAATCAAGCATATAAAATTGATATAGATGCGCGAAAGGTAGAATAAATGGAAGAAGCTCTCTCATTATCTTCTGGATTTAGCCTATTTCTATTTATCGAAAACAATATAGCAAAATATTAAAAGTGTCAATGCCAGTAGCCGCAAAATACGAGTACCAGTTAAAACTCAAGTTAATTTTTTGGCCGCAAAATAATCCAACATATATCATTTGCAATTAGTATTAATTTCAGTTTTTGTTAATTAATAAAAAAGCAGCTTGGAATATCTATATATTCACTTTTAACAATAAATATTGTTGGCAAGAGAATGTTTCAACAAGTGTTCATCTTCCATTTACTGTTTATCGATTAAAATTTCTTTATCTGGCTGCACTGGTAGACATATAAAATAAATGTTTTTACGAATAGGATGTTTAAGACCAAATTTATAATGCATTACACGAGTTTGCTAAACAAATAAATTGTAAGGGAATTCAAAAAATAAAAAAATATCCTCGCTAATTTTGACAGAAGACTGCCTTCTTCAGAGGAAAGAGATATAAGCGGCGAACACAGCTTTCAAACCATTTTCGCCAGCTATTTATTAAATTATTTAAGAAAAATGGAAAATTCGTTGGATGAAAGATTTAATTGAGATATAAAAACGCTGACTATGAATTTTCGATTAAAAAAACGTGAAACCGCGTAATTCCGATTAGAAATCGTGTAAGATACTTTTATTCCTTTTCGTATATTGTTTGGTAGAAAATGAATTTAATGCACTAAATTAAATTTACGTCTCAAATTAACAGTGAAGATAAATATATAAAGTCATAAAGTATAAAGTATCTGTGGATAGGTTAGTTATGAGAGATAATTATTTAGTTAATTTCGTAGACAGCTATTTAAGCGTCTTGTCTGTTGGTTGAGGCTTTACATCTATGTACATTTGGAGATACAACCCCCTTTCACGGTGTAGTTAACTCTTTTGACGTAAAAATATGAAAATAGGATTTCATGCTAAGAATAAAAATAGTGCTATACTTTCAGAAGCAATAGTTGGGTTTACGAGAAGTCTGATGTGAGATTCCAATTTAAGTATAGAAGCTGCGTCACTAATACACTGATAGTAAGCCGTATCTGAATCCTCTACTTTGAGTATGATTAGAGTGTTATTACAGCTTTTGATTCTCCCAAAACTTGCATTTAACGATGAGTGACAGGAATGTGAGATTCGGATACCATTTTTATACCAATCAAAGTTTATATCTGAAATGTTTTTTCTCGAACAAACCAATTTCACATTAGATCCAGATACTGCGTAAAGTTTTGTAAAGTTTCTTGAAACATTACTTGAATCTAAAAATAGAAAAAGGCAAAAGATAATATTCATTTCAAAGCTTCTCAACGCGGTTTCATACCAAATCTTTGACCGACACATTACCGATTAACATTACACAAAAAGTAAATGGCGGCTTGCCAACTACTTATAATCGTTCATACACTACAAAAGTGTGTCATCAATTACAAAAAACTTTTATAATGTTCTCCAACAAGGTTCAGTCCTGAGTTCAATTTTTTTTAATTTTTAACCCTCAAACTTCACGTACCTAAAATTCCAGAATGTGCGAAAAATGCGTCCGAAAAAAGTATTGTTGAAGTTGACGTTTCTTCGGCTTTATGTAATTCAGATCAAAAAGCAATGTGGCTTTCTTCCAAAGAATAAAGCAAGTTTGTTTGAATGTTACAAAAACGTTTGTAATGAACATTCTGAAAAAGTTCGTGTAAGCAATGCTTCAAAAATTAAAGAATTTTTTGTTTTACATGTGATTTTTTCTATTTTTATATAAAATAAACTTTAACATAACTCGGAAACTGTCTAACAAAAAACAGACTAAAAGTTACACCAACCAAATCCAAGAGCACACTTCTCACAAGCTATAACAAAGAACATCAACAACAGCAACATCACTTTACCACACAAACATGAAACAAAAAAATGCAATCAACACAGCCATGACTTTTGGACACATAAACAAGGCAGTCACAAAATGCAGACCGAAAAAAAAGCTGTAAGCACAAACAAGCACAACATTCGGTCAAAACAATTAATGAAAATTACCCATCAATACTACACAAGAATCCTAGAATCAATACCACAACTATCAAACAAACACATTCACCCACATCTAATCAGATAAGCTCTTATGAACCTACCTTCTTTAGAACAAAATACTGGGCAGTCCACAACCTATGATAAGTGGAACAGAAGCACAGCTCTCCAGGTCAGAAGGAGTACATCTCACATCGAATACAAAATACTCACCCAGATCTTTGCTCTCTTTGTCAAGGCAGTCCTAAATTGTCCTAACTTAGCTGCCCTCAGAAAACTTGCACACATCAACAATGTCAAACAGCAATGGCCAAAACCTGCAAGGATGGTAGCTTATCTCAGTAATGCGCGAGCCCGGGGAACTACAAATACAAAACCAACTTCTTTTAAGTAATCTAAAATCTAAAGCATAGCATTTAAATAAAAATTTTTACAATATGACTTCGTAGGAAGTTTTGCCTCGCTTTATACTGTCTACTCAAAACCGAAATTTTGAAATTACCATTTAGCAGAAAAATTATATCTTTACTTTTTCTGGTTCTTCTCTCAGATGGTTTGAGAATTCTGTTTTTCAGCCGTAATTTGGATTTTTACAAAATAAAAATGACGATATAATCATCATATTGCAATATTCTTTACTTTTCCATAAAAGGAATTTTACAATTTCTATAGCGAAAAATATTTCAAAGTATTAAAATATTATTGATAAAATATTTCTCTGATCGATGGTTCACGACCAGAAAGCAGACTCACTGCGAAATATCACACATAAGAGATCATTTTATTAAAAAGAAAGACAGGAGTTAAAAGAATTTTCTCAACTTCTATTCTCATCATTTGTCAAAAGTTATTCTTCATATAAAATGAATTAGTTAGATATATTGATTACTCTGAACTGAGACTTCTTAAAATTTTATTTTAAAATTAATTGTTAAAATTTTTACAGGAAAATTTTACCAAACCAGATGACCATATCTTATATAAATTTTCATTGTAACTACCTATACATATATTGAGTTAGTAAAGTAAATACTTTGAAAACATTTGGAACTTGGGTCTAGAAATATACAGATATGAAGTCGTGAATTTAAATTTGGTACTTTTAGTAGAAATTGAAAGCGTAAAATGTTCCAAAGAAAATTTGGAATATGGATAAATTATTCCATTCCCATAATTTCAAGTCAAAATAAAGTCAAAAAATATTTATTCCATTAGTTCCCAATAAGCAGGCAATAATTAAGTTATAAAAAACTAGGATACTTTTTAGTAAAAATCGTTTACTACAGTTTTTATTCCAATTTTACATGCTCATAATTATTAAGTTTGGACGTTTTAGAGTGTTAGTTGACATTTTGAAGAGGGGCAAAAATATCATCCCCTCCGGCCGGCATTCAAGATAGGTACACGGCTCCCTCTACTGCACTTAAATGTGTACAACTGTACTCACTATGCCATTCTTACTGGAAACACCACCACATGTCATAAGTGGAACAGAATAATAGCTCTCCAGGCCAGAAAGAGTAAATCTCACAAGACTCCGCTATTTATAAAATAAAGGATAAACTAACATTTTCTATCATTCACAATATCACAAAAGATTGAAAGCATTGGAAAAATATAAAAATTTGAACAAAATAAAATTCCTTCGTCTACTTACAAGTTATGTTAACAAAAATTGGAAAGAAATCGCAAAAGCACTGCCGACTATTCAAAAGACAATTTGAAAATAAAAAAGTGAAGCATTAAATAAAATCAGTATCACCCAATAAAAGTGCTATACTTTTGAAATATGTAACAAAAGGCTTGAATGTTTGAATTATATTTAGCAAATATAATCAAATTATTTACCATAACTTGTACATTCTATTGCGTTAATTTAACTCATTTGGTTATTGTAATCGAGAATAAGGCTCAAATTCGGATTCAATATTATATCAAATGAAATCAAAATTGATTGGAAAATTAAAAAAAATCCTTTTCAGCTAATTATATAATAGGAGATATGTAGGATAAAAATATCAACTTAATGTTCAAAAAAATAATAAAAGTTTATTTTTTCTCAAATACAAAAATCTCTTAAAATTTGTGAATTTCAGTCACCTAGTTTGGCAGCATTTTAGAGAAATTTTCTTCCACTCCCAAATACTAAATTATAGAGAAGGAGTTAAAAAATTGGGAAGTTCTTTTTGTTTAAAGCTTAAATTTTTTGGCGGGCAAGGTTGACATCAATTTTTAAGCCAAAAATGTTGATATTTGAAAAAAATAAGACTCAATAATTTTTAAAAATTAAAAAAAGTACGATAAAATAGAGCCGATTCTACATGTCTTGATATAAAAATGTGAAAAAACCTTTCTATTTTTTGAGTATGTGCAATCAAGATGTTGAAAATGGGATGATTACGAACTAAATCTGAAAAAGTCTCAAATATTTCATGATTTTTTCATGAGTTATAAGTTCTTTAATTTCATATAAAAAATTTATTAAATAAGCTCCTAATAGCGAAATCTCAAAATTTTGCTTTCTCTTAAGGACCAATGACTTCAATCTCAAGTAATTCCGTAATCAGGGATTAATGACATTACACATTTAGATTTCCCGAAAAAGATAAAGTAAGTATAGGCTTTAATAATTTTCATAATTCATCTTCATCATATATGAAAATTGTCTTTAAAAATGAAAAAACAAGAAAATGTTAGATATAAATATGCGTTACTATCAAAAGAGTGATAAAATTTTTCATTCTAATAGCGCTCAAAGGAGTGAAAAATCAAAAGAGTAGAATTTTTATCGCTCAATTATCATGTCATTTTTTGATTTGCCACTCTTTTGAATTTCTAAAAAAAATTTTTGCCAGTATTTTGTTGTATCACACTTTTTAGCAACGCCCCTTTTCTCAAATTTAGAACTAAAAAAAGACCGTTTAGAAGTAAAAATGGTATATATAAGATTCTCTTGAAATTTATATAATATTAGAAGAAATAAAAATAAATTTTTTATTTTATTATTAAACATCATTGAATTTTATAAGTAATAAATTTTTTCGATTTTTTCTTTTCGATGAAAAAATTATTTTCACTCATTATACATTTACACACAATAATTATCTTATTTACAAAATAACACAACACATTTATAATGCCAAGTTTGTGATTTATGATGTTATGTAAAAATCTTTATATGAGGAGATAAAAAGTAATGAATATCTTTCCACATTAAAATAAAAGTCTTTCATGGTTTCCTTTCTCCAAATCATCATTGATAATTTCAAAGTATATTCACTTTGAATATCTTTATTATTGATTTTCTGTAAATGGTTAAATGAAAACATACAGCATCATCAGTTGGGTGCGTCTAAAAGTCTGTCTTAAATGAGCCTTTTGAAATTTTACATAGATTTACTTTTATGCTTTGTAGATTTTCAAGTAAACTTTTTATAATTGTCATATAAAAATAGAACAATGCGTATTTTAGGATGGTTGAGAGTAGTTTGCAAATTGGATTATCGCTATCAGAGAAGACAAGCCAATCCGAGACCGCTTTCCAATTTAACATCTTTATTGTAAGATTGAAAAATTATAAAAACGTCTCAAAAATATTAAATTTTAAATAAATTTAAACTTTATCTGTATATTGTTGACGTTGACGAAAGGGATTCTTTGCGAGGTTCAATACACGGCAAACCTTTTTCAATTCAACTTTTATATATCAGGTAGGCTATGCAAGGTATTATGAAAAATAGTGAAAAATTTTGAAAAAGTAAAAAATATAGCGTATTTAATATGGCGGTTGACGGTAAAAAAAACTCAAATTTTATCTAGAAACACATTTCAAGTCTTTAAAAATAGCAGAAAAGCATGGGTGATCCCTTGGTATATATTTGTATCTTGGGTATGATGCGATCGGAATAAATTACGTTGAAAATTGCGCATAGTAGGAAGGAAAATTCGGTATATCAAATAGAATTAATATTCTTAGGAGATTTGGAAGAAAAAGTAGGAGAATATAGGAGTGCAATCTTGCAGAAAAGAACACTAATGAAATTCTCTGATCAAAGTTGGAAGTGTAATAAGGAGGATAATTAGTTTTAGAATATGCAGTCAATATCCTTGCACTACGCAACGGAAGCAGACATGCAAAGAATGCGACCTAGAAGAGGAGTCTTTGATAAAGTAATTAATCCAAAAGTTGAAAATCAATTAAATTTTAATTAATAATGATGATGAAAAGCATGATTATTCGAATCATGAGGATGATATCTACGTTATCAGCTAGGCTTTTTATCCAGTACCTTTGCAGAAAGAAGATCATTGATAAATATTTTTAAGAGATCATTCACAGAGTGATGAGATAAGAAGCACACGTTTTTTGTTATTTCGTCTTTAATTTTGCATATGTTGACAGGATCAGCTTGGGAGATGTTTAAGATTTTTGACTGGGAAATGAGAGAATTTTTCTTTTTAAATTTTTTGTAATTCAAGGCCTTTTAGTTATTATGGCACTCTTTATTAAATATTAAATTTAAAAAGAGGAGATAAATTGTGTTTTTAGCAATTTTTCTCTAACTGTGCGGATATATTCTCTACTGGGAAGAGGCAGTAACTGAACTGGTATTGACGTTAAAATGGCGTGAGATAAGTTAAGAACACGTCGCTTGAGCTAACAATAGATAGACGCACTAGTTATCTATTATCAAGGGAAAATATTTTGGGGACGTTTTTCAATAAGAGAATGTAAACAATTTGCGGGTTCTCCAAATTTTTGTATATCGGAATGGGTTGAATTTGTTTATTTGCGAATTTTCATGATCCGTACCGAGGGTTTGAACTGTGAATTAAGAAAGGTCCACGCTAATTCTTGCAGTGTAGTCCAATGTTGATATCAAGGAAAGGATACTTCTATGCTTGCACACAACCATATTTTCAAGTATCACTGCAAGATTTATATTTCCATTCGGTTTATTTTACAAAAAGATTTTCGTGTTTATTAGAGTGAAGAACGGAGTGTGAGAGCAAAACCGGCGCTACCTATTCGTTTTTTGACAATTATTCTTCTAGTTTTGGACCGCAAAAATTTCAATACGAAACATATGAGTAAAGAACTTTCCATTTTCATGCAATATATTATAGTATGAATGGAAACTGATTCTCCTGAAAGCATATATGCTTATACACGATTGTTGGTTTGCAGGTTGATTGTAGGATGTATACGTTGACTTTGGGTGGTTGAGAGTCTATTTATAGACTTCCGAGTGGATGCGCGTCTACAAAATTTGAGGCAAAGTCCATTTCTCCCTCTCCAAAGGAAGAATCTCTCCTCAAAAAGAATGTCTATTGCACGTGCATACTTCCTATACAAGCTTAGATAGTATTAGATAAATCATAATGAAAAAAAGGAACCCTGTTTAAAATTTTTTTATTTTCCTCTTTTTTACTTTGCTGCCTTTATCAATGCCAATTTAATGGATACGTTTTTATGAGTGTAGGAATGTATAAAGAAACAATTTGAAAGAATAGTCATTATTTGTTATAAGCAAAAATACGAGACGAGAATGTAAAGAAAGAAATTTAAGAGAATTTGAGCTGTAGAATAGTGAAATGAAAAAAGTAAGAACAGTTGATATACAACATGGGAATGAATCTTCACAACCTCTCTAAAATTCCTCATCGAATCTCTTGCTTGAATAAGTTTAAAATTATTTCTCTTTTTCATTGCCAATTTTTCAGCATATCAGTATAAAGTTCAATCAAAATTATTTTTATTTTGTGAAAGAAGTTGTATTTCAGATCTGTAACATGATATGGTAAATGTTCCTACGTGTAACATTAGTAATGCTCTAAAGCAGGGGTCGGCAAAGTGGTCGATATCGACCTCTGGGGGTCAATAACAGATCTTTAGGGTCGATAAGATAGACAAACTTACCAAATTGTGCTATATTTTTTTACTTTATAGTAGTAATCAATCTCCTTTTTCTTTTAAAACATAGCTTAGGACATTTTATAGTATAGGATATAAGAAACATTTTTGGTTTGTATTTTTCTCATTGTTGAACATTGATTAAAATTTTTATGAAACATTTCTATCTGGAATGGGGGTTGATGTGAAGAAAAATGTTCTATGAAGGGGTGGACGGGTAAAAAAGTTTACCGATCGCTGCTCTAAAGTGATACTCTAGTATAGAAAATTCTGGAAAAAAAATGTTATAAAATCGCCCAGCACTAAATTATCTTCTTGTTCACTTAAATCTCTTCTCTTTGACCTTCGGACCCCTGGGAAGACTCCTCGTGTCCTCCCCCCCCCCCCCCCCCCCCTCCCCTTCTTTTTTTTTAATTGGCCGGTTGTTTTTTTTTTTTCCTTCTTTTTTTTGGGTTGTCTTTTCTGGGGGGCGTTTTTTTTTCTACCTTCCCACAAAAAACACCCCCCCCCCCCCAAAAAAATATAAATATATAAACCCCCCCTCCCCAAAAAAAACCAAAACAAATAACCATTACATTTCCTAAACACCCCCACCGTTCCGATTACGACACCGCAACAATGACGAGATCAGTCCCGACTGGCGCAAACTCTGTTTCGTTCTAGAGCCCGATTGCCCCCCCCTTAAACCCCTCCTTTTTTCCAAAATACAAAACTTAATTTCCCCCCCTTCCTTTCCTCCCTTCTTCCCTATAGGCTTTACAACAAAACTTCTTTTATAGCTTAGTTCAGTCAAATTAAAATATTTCGATTAAATAAATAGAATTGAGTGTTGACAAGCGATTGAATAGACAGAAGAGGTGCTTTCATAGCGACGGAAAAAAGACTTGAATGTTTAAAGAAAAATTGTGATCATGATATCGATTTGAAGTGAGGTATGAGTAAAAAACATGCTACTGTTGGAAATGTAGAGAAGTGAAGATCACTCATAATATGAAGTTAGTGGTGAAGATTTGGTGAAATCGTTGAAGACGCGTTCGATTGAATTTTCAAAAAGCTTCTAGCTATGTGTGGTTTGTACACTGGGATTAAATATGAGAATGTGAATGATAAAAATTGAAGATAAAAAAGAAAGAAATAAACTTAATTAAATATTGATAAAAAAGAAAGTGTATTCTTTTTAATTTGCAAATTTGGGAAGAAGATTGATACAAAAAATTATCACACATCTACACAAAGAAAATAGAGAATTGGATTATAGCTTTTTAGAGTGTAAACGTCACTAACATATCAATATACAGAAAAGTGAGTTAAATTATTTAATTAATTATTGAATGTGCACTCTAAGCATGTAAAGCGGCTCACAGAAATGAAATTAATTGAGTAACGACGAAAATAGTAGCTTTTTAGGACCCAAGATCAATGATTCACAATATTTTACAATTTTAAAACATTCTTCATAATTGATTACAAAAGTGCAAAAATAATTTTCCACTTAAAAGTTATTTCCATTCTCCATTTTTAGCGAGTTCCTTTATTCTATATTTTCTTTTCATTCTATTCTTCCCATATTAATTCGAAAGTTACTTTTCCAACAAATTGAGATCCTTCAGGAAAAATTTACAATATTTTTAGTAAAAGGTGAATGCTACATCTGATTTCTAACAGTTATGATATTTTGATTTGATTTCTTAATGGAGCGCAAAACCGAAATCCAAAATTTAACCTTGAAAAATGAAAAATACATGTGCTTTTCAAGAATTCATATATACTTGGTTTCAAGAAACTTATTTTTACCAACTGTTTTGTCTTTAGCACAATATCAAATTGTTCAATTCGAGAAACACCTTTTTATACACGTTTTAGGTATTTTTAACACATTTTCAAAAAGAAACTGAAACTACATTTTAAATTCAAATCAAATATATTCATGGACAAATTTGATATTAAAAATAAGTTTTAATATAAAAAAAATAAGTTTATAAATTATTTAGACAAGGAAACTAGCCTTTTTTCTGATCGATTTTTTTTCAAAATATCTTTGCAAGGTATGAAAATTATCTGGCAAAAGCTTTAATTAAATTTGATTAAATTAAATTGATATTATTTGGGAGATTAATTCAAAAACTAAAATTCTTTTTTGGTCCTTGTTAACATTTATATTGAGGTCACATATAACACAATGTCTTTTTTACGCACAAAATAAGTTGACATTCTAAGGCTTCTAAGGCTAAATATGTGTATCATAAAAAATACAATTACAAGATGGGTCTATCGGATTAGCGAATAATACCGGCAGGAGTATTTGCTTGCTAAAAATTGTTCGTGCCCGTTTGTGAATGTCAGAATAACCAGGGAGAAAAAGATACGAAAATACACTAAAGTCAATATTGTTTCGGATTCGAATAATGGAGTATCGAATAAACGACGTCTGATTACCAATGAGTTTTGTGATACAAGCCTTTTCATTTAGTCTTCAGAAGACAGATATTTTTGACTTACGAACACCAAATACTGAATCGACTGAATCAAGAATTCTATTCGCCAAAGATTCTCAAAAATTTCTGTTTCGTCAACGTTTAAATTCACTGAAACAATATGTCTTTAGAAATAATTTCCAGAAAATAATTTGCCTTGACTGGGATTTGACAATAAACGTCTGAAAGTCGCGTCCAGCCTGCTCAAGAGTTACTATTTTCATTCAATTATTAAGTCTATACTTTATATCCTAATCGCATTTCATCATCATATACGCAGAAAAGTTTCTGGCACGAATTTTGCTTTTTCAAGCGTGTAAAAAGTGTCGGAATTGTTTTGGCTAGACACTCTAAAACATTTGGCAAAGCTATAAAAATCTAGGCATTATTTATCACACCAAATCCTCGGTAGCGTTCCCTGTTAAGTTTTTAAATAAAACTCCCTGACTTCTCCATGACTGTGTTTGTCAAAATTCCCTGATAAGATTTCTCGACAACTACTGCTATTTCAATGGAATTTTTCATTTACAGAAAGGTTTTGCATTTTAATATTTGATCTAATGTTTTGAGCACGCTTAAATTCAACAAAAAGCCCTGGAAGGATGGAAAATACAAGCAAAACTAATACCTATACATACATATACCCTGGGTAAACCTGTATAAAAAAATTAAAGTAACTACAAATTTGAAAATCTGTTAGAGGCACAATACATATCACATAATAGTACTGATAGAAAAAAAAATTGTGCAATAATTCTAAAATCTTGAAAAGCGATAATGTATTTTGAAAAGCTGAAAGGTATTACTGAAAATGAAGCAGCATCATAGTGCATGTATATGAATAATTTAAATAACAATCTGAAATACTATCACTTCAATTGCTCTATTTCTGCAATCTATCAACGTTATATAACTCTTTCCTGCATCTTTGAATTTTAATCATTTTGCATTTAGAGCAGTTATCTGTGTTCTTTCCATTGCTTTACGTTCTTCGATGGATTATGGATAGCAATTACATACGCATCTAAACATTTTATAAAATACCCGGTCCGCACAGAATTCCCTCAACTTATTTCCTGACTTCTCCATGATTTTTCTAAAAAACGACATTTTATTAAACTTCTCTGCCTTCTCCTTGATATAACACCTTTTTTTACGATTTAGTTCCCTTTAACATTTCACACATACGCAGCACAAATTACTAAAATTAAAAAATGTAAGAATCAATTGGAAGCAAAGAGATTTTGCAGAGAATAAAATAATGGATAAGAATATCAAATAAAGTAAAGGACAAATAGAAGGTTGCAAGTATAGGAGACAAGAAAGATGAGAAAAAAAACTTTGATTATACGATCAATAACAAAAATGATTAGTTATAGATTTTACATATTGCATTTATCTGTAACATTTGTTGGTTCCTCGTCAAAACGTTGGAAAACCAAAACGTCAAAAAAATCAGAAAACAAAACATCCTAACCAGTATATTCACGAATACACAAACATTTTAAGTTTTAGACCCTCCTAATTTTTTGGTGCGGTCTGAAAATAGACAACAAAGATGAAAATTATAATAAAGACAGACACTCACGTTTTTCATTTGCGACAAAATAAGCGGTTCACTAATCCGCAGAATTCATTAATCCACACAAATGAGCTGGGAACCAACAAATTTATTGATGTAGTAATTAGATTAAAATTTGATAAAGTATTTTGTTAGTTATTTGTTTTAATAAATATACGCAAATTATATACGATTAAAATTAATTATAAATATAATGCTGACAAATTAGTATCATCTCAAGTCTTTTAAGGCAACGTTAGGCAACCATTTACTAAATCTCAGCGACCGAGTGTTTGGGAACCCCTATTATAGATATATATGATGTATAGATATATTTATATGCTGGTCATATCATAATATTAATATGTTTATCCTTATATATTGTCATAGTAATGCCCCTTTTCAGTTTATGTATTCACGCACATAATTCCATTGTCTTTTTCCTCACTAGCCTCAAGGTTTGGTAAATTATTTTCCTCTCACAAGGCCTAATCAGCAACTCCTACACCCAAGAAGTCATTAAATTTACCACTTGTCAAAGAAGATAATACCTCGAAATCGGTTGTGAAATTCTCTTAATAAAGTGTTCATAATTTTCATATATATCATTTCTCTTATTTTTTAATTTTGCATAAAGTTGATGGTGCAAACTTATAAAATTTCAAATTCAAAGTAGCATACTTAAACAGGTGGAGTCTTCACTGTTAAAAAAATTATACATAATGGAATTGAACTCCAAAATTACAAACTCCGTAAACACTCGCCTTTGATCGCCTATTTTTTGTATCAGAATTAATTGACTAAAAACGGGGGCGCTGGTTATCTACTTAAACAGAATTTAAAGCAAGAAAAAAAAGTTGAATTAGAAAAGAGTGGAATGAAAATAGGAAAACGCATATAATATGGCACCAGCATATAAATTAATCCATTGGAAACTATTTCTTGATTTTTACTTAATTTTATTTCTTTATTTTTAGTATATTTTCGGAGCTCAATGTATCTAAAGTTAGGGTGCGGATTATCCATACATTCTAGGAATGTTCCTGGAGATAGCTTATAATTGGGATGCGGATTATTTACCTTAGCGGATTAAATACAAGTGCTTACGGTATGTGAAATCGGAGTGGAAGAATTATAAATTTGGAGTCCAAGTTCGAGTCAAAAAATCATAAATAAGGGGAGTCTGATTCGAAATATTATAAAAAAAAGTGAATACTGAGTCGAAAAATATAATTACGGTTGACTTAGAATTTAGATTCTATAAAATCTAGAAGCTTATTCATGCAATTAATTCAGATTAGTTAACTTTTTCTCAATAATAATGGATATATTGTAAAATATATATTTATGAAAAATATTTTCCGATATGCCGAGTATTCGTATCGCTATTGCAATTTCGGTTTTGGAATTAAACAAAGTCTAAAAAAAATTCAAAAGTATTTTTAACACAAAGAAATTCTACGCAGCCAAAATCATATTTGAATAATACCTGGCTATGGCACTGCTATCAAAGTGAAATTTGTTAGAACATATGAGTTATTTTTCGTTTTTAAATTCTAGTTATTGTATTTTAGGTACCACGACTTAAATCAATTCATTGACTCTTTACGTGGTAAATTGGGCTTAAGGAGAGTATTCAACCGTAATCGGTTAAAGGTGAATAACGACACGTTTTAATACTAATGAATTAGATAAAACAAAAAGAATAATGATTGAGAAAAAAATACCAAGAAGATCTAAACGAACTGAAGAGGTAATTTGATGTCCGCCATTGATAGCTTTACAGGAATAAACGCCTGTATGATTTTTTTTCAGCTTTGACATTGTTAAAGTTGAGATTAAATTTTGAGGATTTGATATTTTTGCATTTTGAAAGAGAGGGGAGGTTAAGTTTCTATTCAACAAGTAAAATATATTTTTTTAAGCAATGATAAAGAAAAACAGCAAAGATGGTTAAATTCGTGCCAAATTAAGATAATTATCACAAATTTACTTTAAAAATAGAAAAAGTATCTCACATTAAAGGACAACCATTGAAGAGCCATGTTGTGATTGGAGTTGGAAAGGATTCCGACACAATGCAAGTCAGACGCAAAAAGGAAGATATCCGTCTAACGATTCTTGAAGGAGGCTTCCAAGAAAATAGAATAGTTGAGTCGACTTTGCTTTGATTCAAAAATTTATCTAAAAAAAGCTTACGTGAAGAAGTTATTGTATAAGAAAACCTTAGATTCCTAATGAATAAGATTCTTTTTTTACAATGCTAAATTATAACATACTTCACAGCAATTGGGTTTGCTGAAGATATCCATTTTTTGTCTTTTTCTGTCTACTGCTAATCTTCTGACAAATTAGGGATTACCATAAAATATCTATATTTTCTTTATTTATATTTTTTTAATTAGTCCAATTTCAATTAAAACCCAAATAAAACATAATCTCCAATTGTGAAGAAAGAAAATTAAACGTTATATAATCCTAGATTTCTATTATATATAACAGCAAAAATTACAAATTATAGTATCATTAAAATATAAACAAAATATCTAGATTCATTGTTAGATAGTTAGTCAGATAGATATTTGGTTAGTATGTCTAACAAGGTAATTAGTATTTTCTAACAACGGTCGAATGGCTTTTGGAAATCTATTGCAATCAAGGGAATTAAAGTTTTTTTTCATATTATCATTAATTGCTTGCTATAATGTTTTTTCCTTTTGCCTCTTTCATATAATTGCAATAAATCCTTCTTCTTCTATGTTAAGTTTCATCTTGTTAGGTTCAATATTTCTCTTGTAATAAGTGTTTCCTTTTTCAGCACAATTGTATCTTTATTTTTACATAAGATATGGATAGACACTGCCACCTAGTAGTAGAAATGGTAAATCAAAAATAAGTTTGACTAAAACAAATTACGCTAAAATTATGTAGCAGTTTTGCCAGTTATAATAGGTTAATAGCTGAATTCTAAATAAAAAATGTTATCTTTATGATATTTTAGTTAGTGTATTTAAAAGTTTTGTGGGTAAAGAGTGCATACGAGTAATATAGATGCTATTTTTTATAGAATTTAAAAGGTGTGGTCATTTTAAGCAAAATTACATATAAAATTGGTCTCAGTGCAAATTGCTAAAAAAAATAAATAACTAATTGAATAATTTTCAACAGTATATGTTTTTTTATTGTAGCTTTGATGAAAAGAGTTTGCACTTTGCTAACACAGAGATAGGGAAGCACTTTGATGTCGTAATTTTGATTAGTGATGACAGGAAAATGCGAAGTGATATGATGAGTTAATACTTGTTTTCTTTCGCTTACCTGAATATAGTTCTTTCTGCCATTTGGGATGAATAGCTATATTGTCCTATTTTTATATATATATATATCAAGAAACAAATGTGATTTGTTGTATTATTTTTCCCGCAAATGCATTTTTCCTTTGTAACAAAAGCATAAAAAAAAGGCTCTGGCTATCACTGAATTATATCAAAGTTAATTTTAACTTCTCTTATTATGACATGGAAATTATGTCTTAAAAATCTCCTTGAATAATAAAATTATATTCTTTGAGGGAAAATTTAATACAGATACTCTATTCAATCTGAGTAATCTTTTTTTGTTTTAAATTGAGTATTCCTGAATTCAAAAAATGCTAAACAGTATTATATAAATAAATTTCTGAAAAGACTCATATATAATCAATCAAAAATAAACAATCACTTTTCAGAGTGTGTTTTAAAAAGAACCATTTGAAGTACTTTAAATTGAAAATCTGCCTTGAATTTTTACTTTACTCATAAATGAAGTAAAAGAGGAATCTTTAAGTTTGTAAAAACTGAATGTTTTAATTCAAAGAATTTGCAAACGCTTGAATAAATTAGAACTAATAAATTTTTGAAGGAAAAAACAATTGAGTTCATTTGATTTAAAATCATACTTTGTGTGCGTATTAGCATGACTTTAGTAACTTCGCCATATGTTGCCTCATTTCCCACTACAAATCGACAGCTGTGAAAAATTAAAAACTGATTACAATTAATTAAGAATGAATTATTGCAAATATTTAACTTATCGGTAAAATTTGCTTAACATGGGGTTAGCATAATTTCATATTAGTAAAACGATCAAAAAAGAACGGTTTTTTTATATAGAGCTCAATAGTTCAGCCTTAGTATAAGGACAACCTTGATATTTGGCACCAGAAACATTTTTGTTAAAGAAAAAGTGTCAATGTTTATACAATAAAGTTAGCGCAAATCAAAAGTCAGCGTAGGTGAAACTTTTTAAAAAGTCGAATTAATTCTGATCTGTTGTCATGTGAAATTTTGTCAAAGTGATATATTTAAAGTCGCTTTTTTCAATTTCGAACATATCTTATAATCTAAATGTACAAGATATATTTAGTGTATATGGCCTAAGTCGAATCTAAGATCTATACTGAATACAGTCAAAGGTGAAATAAAGGAAAGATTTTTTATAAGAAAATATCAACCGAATAATAAACAAATACTTATTTCACGTAACATTATTAATTTGTTTGAATAAAAAGTTATTAATGAATTAAAATTTTGCAAGCTAGTGTTCTTCAAAGTCCAAGTTCGGCTAATAGAATTTTCTCCACTCCGAATATTTTTACGAGCTGAGTTAATCAATATGATAATGAATATGATTATGAATATGTTATCAATATGATCTCAGATATTTGAGATTGCATTTTGCTCACTCCCCGGATAATATCTATTTAGTTTATGTTTTTATTCCGCTTATATTCATAATTCATATCTCTGAACTTTTTGCGGTGTCCAAAATATAGACATAATAAAACGCACAATAAAAGCTTGTTACTTTTTGCTGCAATATATGGTAATGTTTCGGAATGTTTAATAGGATTTTTAATATGATGGCCTTATTATAGAACAATACTCTGCAATTTCATAAATTTTTAAGAATGTAAGCATGTGTATTCTTTATTTCATTATTAACACTTTCGATTTTTGAGAAGAAACATATGGCATTGCACCGTCGATAAATAAAAAGAGTAAGAAAAAATAAAACTTCTAAAACTTTCTGAGTAGCATGCGTACTAGTCGGATAATGCTAAACTCGGATAAAAAGACTAAATATTTATAAAATCAATTTTCAAACTCAATTAACTTGCAAAACATTGTAAAAAGAAGTGCGGAGTATTAAAATACATTTAACCTACCTAGCTTAAAAAATGCCTATTTAAAATCTTGTAATGTATTGACGAACTTTGTGAAGGATTGCTGAAAAAAGGCCTTCAAATGAACTAGCCTTAAGGGACACGTTTAATTCACTTAAAATCAAGGGAGTTAACTTCTTAAAAATAGGAATTAACTTCAAAATACTTTTAGAGTGTAATTGATAACGCACTTTTGCTATAATGATGCACATACTCATCCTGCTATACGTCTTCTTCAGGAGAACAACGTGCTTTCAAAATTTGGAATGCTAAAAATGTATAAATTTTATAATTTTGAGCGCAAGCCAGGATAATTTCAAATGTCGGCATTATCTTCATTGTGCAGCCACATAAGCAATTGTAAAAGCACGCATAAAACAAATGTGTTGTGGATTCCGGTAAATATTTTGCCACTACAACCTAGTTTAGTACTTTACAAGGTGTTTGTGTAATAAAAAAATTCATTCTTCAATTATATTAAATTTTCCCAGTCTTTTTCTATGAATTGCAAAAACACAAAATTAGACCAAAATGATAGATTTTTTATGTTGCGCGGCACTAAGAAAAGTGTCTATGAATTTATTTTTTAATCTAACAATTATAAATAAAACTATTTTTAAAATCGGAGTCGCTGTCAAGATAATTAATACGAGTCCGATTCCGACTCCTTTTCAAAAGGTCCGATTCCACCGACTCCGATACCAGCCACTGCATAGTGACTTTTTATTAATCGAGGATATGGTCTAATATAATCTGTCTCTGAAAGGAAAATTCTTATGATACACCTGCTATGTGATAATCTGATGTTTAATAAAGGCAGGGGCTCACATCGGGTGGGCAAAAAGCTATTCGACCCCCCCCCCTCGCCCCGCCCAATAATTTTGCATTTTTTTAAACTAGTGTATATGCGTTATGTAATTAAAATATTTTCGCTGAAGTATAGTTTTTAAATTGCAACAATTTTGTAAAAAAAAATATAAAGTAGTCTTATAAATTTAAGTATGCGCTGTATACACTCTATTTGAAAGGATTGCTTGAATATTTGGTCTCCCGTGGTAATTCCAGACCAGTGATTTTGAAAATTGCAAAAAAATCCACCCCCCCCCCCTAATAATTTTGATGATGTACCCCCTAGTTTAGGGATAAAGGCGCATTGAAAAAGGAGCATAATTCGGTATATATGAGGGACGAGATTTTCTTTTCTGTAAAATAACCAAGTTCCAATCTAACTGACTGATAGTGAAGAAGAATGAACTGATGATGAACAAAAATTCATGCCTAACAGATTGAGGACCCCTGATTTAGATCAACAACAGAAAATATCACTCATCTATGATGACAGTCCTTAACACAGCGAAAACAAATTGATAATTTTTCATGTTCGTTATTGGTTTAACACTCATATATTAATATTGATAACATTCCCACTTCTCCTATTTCGTGTCTAATCAACTGAATAACGCTTTGAGCTAGAACTCCATAAATTCTTCACACCCCATGTTTATTCTCGTTATTCTGTAATCCACACCCCGACATGGATACTGTCTTCCACAAGCCAAATACTCTAACGCCTTCCTGTATAGTTTGTTTTAAAAATGACAGAATATCATCTTGTTACAATTTTCTTATATTTCCAATGAAAAAAATATTAAATTTCTAAAACGAAAAGATTTCAGAGTATTAGAACATTTACTGTATTTTTCAGATCAAATTAAAAAAATTTTTAAAAGAAAACGTAATAAGATTACAAGCTATTCAAAGCTATTCCGTGGCACGTCGTATCTTAACTTGGGTAATCTATTACTTCAATTTAACTCTCACATAATGTAATGAATAGGGACAAACCTTTTGAGCTTTAGATTATAGAGAATAGTTTATGTTGTCCAAGAAAAAGCATCGTATATAAAGATAAAAGTTCGTTGGGTGTTTTCATTGAGAAGACACAATTGCGCCGCTTGCATCGAACTATGAGGAAAGTAGGCGTGATCCGGGATCGAACCCAAGACCTTGAGTTATCGAAACCAGTATCTAAGTAACCTTACTCACCCAAAATATAGTTATGTGCCATAAAAAATATTGCCGCCTGAAAAATTTGTGGCTCCTTGTTCAAATTCCATGGCATTACTGCGTCTATTCAACAATAGCTTCAATTTGAAATGTTATATCAAGTGAACTCGAAATTAGTTTAAAAAATAGATTTCAAATACTTAGTTAGACTTAAAACAAAAAAATATTATAGAAATTCTACTCACAAGGAAAACAAGTCTTTTAAATAATTGCACCCGGATGTGCTACCCTGGTTGAGGCCTGATTCATCTAAATGTTCATTTTAAAAAATAAGCAAGATTATAACGGATTTTAATTTTAAGAATAAAGTAACCTCACTTTTAAGGACAACTTTAATAGTTGGGGCCAATTGTCTGGACACGCACGTGTCCTTATAGCGAGGTTCTAAATAATAACGTGTAATAAATGTGTATTTTAATCTAGAAACGTAGTGAATGAGCCTCTTTTCAATAAACTTTATATTTTGGCTTGTTTAATAATAAAAGTCAAATTTTCACAGATGTGAGTATCAAAATGTTGAACGATTCATATTTAAATGCTAATAATAGCAGAATTATACCACAGAATTTGTAGTAAAATATGAAGAAAATTTTCAAGTCTTAATTAATATCATTTAATTAAGGTTAATATACGTGTAGATAAGTTTTTTCAAAATAATTAGTATGAAGCTTTAATTATTTCAAATTATAACCATATTATAATATATATATATGTGCTAGAAATCGTATATATATGTATACAGTATACACTCATATAAAGTATTTTTACCGATATTCACCTTCATCGTGAGTGCTGAATTTTGTTATTTCCAAAACCGAGCCAAAATTTGAAAAATATTGAGTGTATTTAGGATTGTTTTTGGTGAAGAACAAAATAGCATCATCCTTCAACCAATCAACTGTGAGTAATTTTTTAATTTGCATAGATTCTTCTGAGAAATCGATACCCATTCGATTTGGAAATATATTGAAATTTGATGCACACGTGATGAGAGTATTTTGAGATGGAGGAACCAACTTAATGTTTTTGGGCGAAAAGTCAAATTGGCGCGAAAAAAGAGTTTCATATTTTACGCTATGAGGTATAATCGGTGAATCTGGCAATGTAAAATTATTATAGAGCATTTTTCAAAAATAAAATAAAGGATAAATTTTACGTAAGATAACAAGATTTGTCTTTCTTGAGAGTAAAGATCCGCCATTTTTAAATTTAATCTTACATTGATAAAGTCCTGAATCACTGAATGAGTCCTCAATTGAGCTGTCACTCACGAAATTGACTTGAAGTGTTAATTTGTTTCTTGATAATCTTGAAAGAAAAAAAGCAAATAATATATTTTTTTTAAATTATACATTATCCAGTAAATAAATTTATCGATAAGATTTCATTTGAAGAAACTCTTTAAAAATTGGAGGACCGAATAAAAGCTTTAGTACAATATCCTTAATTATCTTGATAAATTAAAGTTAAAACTTGCCATATTCAAGAAACAGAACCACCTTTATTTCTTAGGATTTAGAAATTTTGTGAAAATGTATCATAATGCTTCCACTTGCTTTAATTAATTACTATTTGGGGTCTGTGGACAAAAGAGAACAATTGTACAACATACTTTGAAAAAAAGATTAAAGCAAGATGGGATACCTACACGTAGTGTATGACATTGTATGATTTGATCAAATCACATGATTCGATTTTATTCTCAGTTATCTCACTAATCACACTTTGAAGAATTGAATGATCTATCTCAAAGTTTTTTCAATGATTGAAAGTTCAAGGACAAAGAAATGAAAAACCTAAAATAGTTATGGTCAAATTTTGGTGATATTTTGGAGATTTTTATTTTGTTTTTTTTTGGTTGTGGCTTTTTGACGAAATAAAAGGAAATCTTCTCAGAACTTTTGGAATCTTAATTTTTTCCAAGAAATTAAAAAATAATACGGTGTATTTCAATGATTTGAACAGTTTAAACAGCTTAATTAAGGTTATATCATTTTTTAAGCCCTTTACAGTTGTAAGTTAATATAAAAATAACTTTAAAATATTTTTTAACAAATGCCATTTCAAAAAACTGTTATTCCACAAAACTTGTTTTGATACAATTTATCCCATAACCATAAAAACTTACTTAATTGTTTCATTGTTTATGGAAAGCGGAAGATTATCCTTGAACCAGAGTATGTCGTCAATGAGATCAGAGAAATCCAAATTTGGTGCACTTGATAAAGTGGACTGAGGATGGAGGAAAGAAAAGATGGTACAACATATGGTCACGTTGTCACCTGAAACTGCGTATTTATCAGCATCTTGCCATTCTTGCGTTTCCAAAAATTTTCTCACGAAATTGCTTCTAAGAATCGCAATTGCTTCTGAATCAAAAAATGATAGGTGAATATTTGTTCAGGTTGACTTTTAGATATTAGTGGTTGGCGTGTTTTCAAAATAAGTATTGAGTTAATTTCTAATTTTATATGATAACTTTTATGAAAAAAATCTTTAAATTTTTTTATCCCATATTTATTGTTTGGGTAACTCTGGTAGAGGTACAGTAGATACCCATGACACCAACATCACAATCGAAAACAATTATAGATATAATGGTCAATGAAGCATTTTAATCCAAAAATTTATATATAAAGTGTATATCTTCCAAAATCTCTTAAAATTATGTAACTCTGAAAAATTGCTATCTCATCTGGTGGATATGAATTTTGAATGTGTCATTAAAAACTTTTCACATAGTAAAGCTAAATAGTTACTAAATCATTTGCCCTCGAAAACACTTAACTTAAAAACTCAGCTTTAACACGAATTTTTTTCGAAAAAAAGGAATTAAAATCACAGCGGGTCTTGCAATCAAGAACATAAAATTAAGAAAATTTATTAAACTTTCCAAATCAATAAATACTTCGATTTTTACAAGTAAGCATTTTATATTGTAGCACTTTCTTACGTTTGTGTAACGGTTTTATGTTTTGCATAAAATTTGGCACACACAATGAAAACATGGATAAAAACTGGTGAGACTAGTACTCATAACAATAAAAAAATGAACAGCAACGCACTTAAATTGTTATAAGAAGAAACCATTTAACATTAATTAAGATGGAGGCATACTAATTCAAGGCGTGCGCTATGCAGGCAGATGGATGACGTAACTTTGTAATTTTCTTATAGCTTTTACTGTATAATTTCCCTTTAATTAATATGGAGAAAAAAATGTATTGAGCAATTAAATGAATAAACATTATACAAATTGGAAGCGCTAATTCCTTTTGCATTTAATAACTATAAAAGTTTAACTATGCATATAATAATTTACTAGTTTGGTACATAATTTATTGGAAAACTGGATTTATATAAATATAGTGCAAGAAGTAGTTTCTGTGCAGATTGAAGATCTCAAAAAGTTCTTTAATATTCTCTAAAACGAAAAGTTTCATTTGAGCAATATGTAATTACTTAAGAACAACATTTAAAAGAAAATGGGATCTTGTAATATCTTGTATTTATATGGGCTATCCGATCTGAAGTCTTTAACAATTTAGAAGAGACACAATATAAATAAGCTAAGATGAACCAATCAGAATGATTGAAGGGATATCAAATCAAGTAAATAGCAATAAGCGATTTTGTTGACGCAGAATATGTATTTACTAATAATTCTATCATATCGCAATAAATACTATGCAAGGAGTTCATTTCTCTCATAAATAGAAATCGAATATAATATAAAAATGATGTATAATAATATTCCTTTAATTCAAGCACACGCGCATCATGTAAACATTAAATTCACCTACATTTTATATGAAAACACACGCACGCATGTAGTAAGGATGGAGGAGCCTAATGTAAACAATGAGCATGCTTGTAAGCGTGGTGGCTGTTTCAGGTTTAGTGGAGCCAGTATAAATTAAAAAGCGTCCACTTGAAAAAAACTACACTCATTTACATTTAATTCATCGAAGAGATGGATTTGTATATTTATTGGGGAAGGTATTTGCCTCTCTTGAGCAGTTCTGATCACGTTGTAAATGAGCGTGTTTACTGGAGCAATTGAGGGATAAACCTCTGAGAATAAACGAAGTACAGCCGTGGCGCTCAATGCCACTCTTAATACACACCTCCTATAATGAAGAGTCGAAGATTAGATATCAAACAAAACAGATAAAACCAGATTAGAGTTTGAAAGAGTTTACATTCGAATCACAAGATTTTGTAGGCAACCAAATTCATTTTTAGTCGATAAGCGAACATAATTTTCAATATTTTATAAATAGAACTTGAACCAATTGATGAAGCAAAATTTAATCTTAAGTTTATTTATTATTTGTCTTCTTTTTGTAGTTCTTTTTTTTTAATTATAAAATTTGTTTCGTGTTCTTAGAAGTCAACGTTCTTCACCAGTCCCAAATTATTGAATGAAAATTGATTAAAATTTTTGTAACGAAGGTAGATTATGAAGGTAGACATTTACAAGAAGCCATTAGAGAATAAGATTTACAAGAAAAGACATATAGCTATTAATAATTTGACAATGACACAGAGTTGAGCTCTTAATTGTTTATTTTTATCTTCTTTCTCAAAATCGTAGCCTTCATCATGACAACAATTTAATTTTTGAAGTCGTTTAGGAACTACTTTTTCTATAACATAAAAAATAAATGCATTGATCCAAAACTTTTAAGTTAAAATGATTAGAAAATTATCCCTCTAAAAATTTCAAAGAGGCTTGAGGCTGCTTAAAAGCAGAAATAACATTTAAAATCTACGTTTTGTTCAGTTCATGTCAAAAACGTAAAGAATAATGCAAAAAACAACAAAATAACTCGATAACATTAAAATATCAACCACAGAATTATTCATATCTAGAAAATTGACCCTAAAACTGTTTACATCAAAAGTATTCACCAATTGTCCATATACAGAAAAAAAATGTTGTAAAAAAAGGATACCTTTATTTTTTTATATAACAACGAAAAGTTATTTATTTATTTCTAAAAAAATAAGGCTAGAAAAATATGATCAGATAAAATTTTCTTTCATATACGCCAAAAAAAACTGTTATTCATGTGAAGAATATTTACCCCAAGATAACGACAATTTCTTTAAAGTGAGTATTCTTGCAATCGTGAAAACTTGAAACATAAATCGTTGAAAGTGAATAAAAAAAATTTGGAAAATTAAAATAATACTCATAAGAGATCGAAAAATTTAAAAACTTAGAGTTATAAAAAAGAAATCAAAAAAGTTTCGCTAAACAACTCCAAGAGTTTAAATCGAGAATTTGAAAAAGAAATAAATGCCTGAAAAAAATCTAGTTCCCTCAGGTTCGTTATTTTAGGTGATTTTATAAGTTGGGGAAAAATATCTTATATTAAATATGCGGAGCGAGCTTTTATGAGTGTTTGTGAAACTTTTGTTTATAATTATAAAAGTAGCATTATGTTAAGACGTTGGAACAAGATTTAATGGGTTTATAATTGTGAACAAAGACAAAGTGAATTAGAAACACATGTTGTGATGACGCGAAAATAAACTAATGAGTAGGACGATGCTAACAAAAGAGAAAAGTAAATAATAAATATACAACTTTACTATAAAAAATTCGCGAGATGGCATTTGGATAGAAGTATGGAGTTGTTTCGGAATAGGTTATGTTATGGGGAATCCTAATATGTCAAATTATACAATATTTTACCAACAGATATAATACCGACCGACAAGAAAAATAACATATGGATCAACTTTAAAATAAATTTGCAAAGATTTCAGTAAGTTTGTTTTAGCAAAAAGCCTATGAATTTTCATATGGCTTTCTTATAGACGTCTGAAAGATTTTATTTCGTCAGGGATCCATAATTGTCTTTTATAGTTATCTTAGCGGAAATTTTTTTACAATGTTATGTTCATTAGTCACTACAATTGTTATATCAATGCTATTAAAGACAATGGTCCCACACACCGGTAATGCCACACATTTAACACCTATATACTTCTGGACACAATACTTTCACATACGCCCTAGCAATTCTGTGTTTGCACCTCTAGAGACTATTGTTCGATTATTCACACAGATATATCAGGAATTTGGGTGCCCAGGGGTACGAGAAGGGCAGATATAGAGGAAGCTAAAGGGGCTCTAGCACTTCTCCCTCCACCTCTTTTGAAAGTTTAGATGTATAATTTGGATAAATTATGGCAGTATTTTAAATATTTTATATTTCTATTAGTGATTACATTTTAATCTGAATCGGGAGAACGTATTTTTTTAATATCCAAATCGGAATCGCTCCGAAAATTCCATTCGTTCCTGATTTTTATTTTTAGGAGTATTTAAAAAAGTTACATTTTTAAACCTAAATTATTAATAATTTATTTTGATTATGTCTCCTTAGTTTAACTAAGGATTCTTTTTGAATTACAATTATCTACGCTTTTTAGTTAAGTTAAGTATGGTTTGTAACGTTCGCACATATCCTTTCGAATATAATCTAACTGGACTTTCCATCCCACTATTAAAAAAATCATCTGAGACATTGACTAGCCTCACGGAAAGTTTTAATGCCCTTACGATGTATTTAAATACATACACACATACACACATACACACACACACACACACACACACACACACACACACACACACACACACACACACACACACACACACACACACACACACACACACACACACACACACACACACACACACACACACACACACACACACACACACACACACACACACACACACACACACACACACACACACACACACACACACACACACACACACACACACACACACACACACACACACCCCCACACACACACACACACACACACACACACACACACACACACACACACACACACACACACACACACACACACACACACACACACACACACACACACACACACACACACACAGTCTGTGGGATACTCGAACCGAAAAGCAGCACTACATGCAACGTGTCAGCTCTGTAAGAAATGGACTTTCTCCAGGTTCTCACAAATTTTTTGCCCATGCTCGGGTAAACCGGCGAACATTCTTCTTCCGCCAATGCACATCAAGCTTGGTCGGTTCAGAAACTTTGTAAAGGCACTGGACAAAAAAAAGCCACCCTTTTAATTTTCTGAAAGACAATGAGGCAAAGCTAATTGTGGGAATTTTTGATGGCCCTCCGATCAGAAGGCTTTTCAAAGATCCAAAGTTTGAATGCAGCGTTGAGCTTATTTCTAAAGGTAAAGGTAACGTAGGGTGTTTTCATCGAGAAGGCACAATTACGCCTCTTGTATCGAACTATGAGGAAAGTAGGCTTGATGTCGGATCGAACCCAAGACCTTGAATTATCGAGGCCAAGTATCTAACCAACCTTACTCACAAAAAAACACTAAATAAAATGACATAGTTATCAAAGGGATATGCTAAAAAATATGAAAGTTAATAGGCATGCATTATATATTATTAATATTTATTACATGTTATAAAATTTGAAAAGATATAGACAATTTTAGGGCATACTAGATTAGAAACAAACTATGTCTGGAATTTATCTCCATCCCATATATACATGATGTGAGTAAATATGTTATCCCTAGGATATATATATCTTACAATTGGCTTTTTCAGTGTATTTACGTAACATAAATATATCTAAGCTTTAATTTCTCAACACCTTTATCTATCAGATTGAAGGCCTGTACTTGACTTATGAACGCACAATACTCCCAAACAAAGAGTGAAAAGGACACATTATCTAGATCAGCGCTCAACAATACTAAACAAAGCCCTTCTAACCCACACACACCCGCACACAGGATAGTTATATGTTGTCGATGGTATCGTGTTTTCACTTCAAAGAGCTTGATGCAGATTGACTTGAGGGTATAAAAGTATTATTAACAGTGAGTAAGTGTGAAAAGACCACCACTCTTCTACACCCACCCCTCACACCCTAAGAACAAAAACTGGCCTCAATTCTCCTCTTTAATCTGATGAAGCTTTGATTCCCTAAACCCCCTTGAATAAATAAGTTCATGAGTGTAATTAGAGGGACTCATTAAGGATACGCCATCATGCATAGGTTAAGTAAGACGCGGTACACACAAAATATTGAGTAGACAAGACATGAAAATAGTTTTTTCATGCTCTCCACTGGAATAGCATTCACCCTATATTTTTATTAAATGAGAAAACAAGCTCCAAAGAATGCGGCTTAGTAGATAATGAGAAAATGCATAGGATACATTTACTCTCCAATTTACTAACTAAATAACCAACATTCGCGATATAACAAAAAGAATACATAAGTCATTTATAAATTTAACTACGATTAAATCATCGAGTAAAAAATTCGCAAGTAAGCATCACTAAAAGATTACTATTTTTAAAAAATGATACGATTAAGTCTTGTTTGGGTCATTTGAAAGGAAACAAGCAAAAAATTGGCATGTAGTTGGGCCTCATAAAATTGAAATTGGAAAAATTTAGCTTATCGTCATTATATGACATTTAATCATTAAAAATTGAATTATAGTTCGCCTTTTTAAAATTTGGCTTCAGTATCTTCAACAATTTTTAATGGAAATCGCATCAGAGCCTATTAAATTGTTTCATGATGCTTTACAAATAATTTATTCTTAAAAATGGTGCTTTTTGGGATTGAAAAATTTCTGAGGCGAATAATTAAAAATTTCTTTTTATTTTTTGGAAAAATGCATGAACCTTTATTTTATTAAAAGCTAAGTCATGTTAGAGGTAAAATTTTATTGCATATCAAGTTAAAAAATTGGTATAACATCGTTAATTTTTTGACCATATATTGATTTATGAAAATAAATATATGGGTTTTCATTTTTATATAAACCTATACGCTCTATTTGAAGGAAATGAGATTCCATTTGAGATTGCTATGAAGTAGAGTAGAGGTATAAACAAATTATAATTAAAGTGGTGGGTAAGAAATGGCTGCGTCAAATCGGATAAGTTCAGCTAAATCGGGTAAATGCTTGTTTCTCACGAATAAATTAAGGAGTAGAAAATAGAATGCATCAATTCTAAGATTTGTACATTGTAAAATATTAAGAGCATAAATATGTATATGATAAAGACGACCTACCAGAAAGAAGGAATGATCGTCTGAATTTACGATTCCTTAGAGACGGTGAAGTTATTATTAATATTTATGATATTTCAGAGAGAATATGGAAAAGTAAGGGAAGTTCTATCTGTGCACTCGGCATTTGACCAAAGAGAAAGAAAGGACACATAATTGTATCGAACACAACTCTGACAGATTCGGAGAGAGTGTGAAGGAAGAAGTTGATGTATTGATCGCCGAGCATGATGATGATAGAGAGTAGTGAATCAGTCTCAATTTAGAAGATTCCGCCTAGGGAATACTTGAAAAGTAAACATCAGCCACTACTTCCTATCAAAAATATGCCAGCATTTGAAAATGTTGAATGAAGTTTCATCAACAAGCAAAACGAGATTTCGCCACAAGTATAAAAGTTTAAACCTTCAATATTGTATAAACCGTATTTCCTAGAAAAAGAGCTTCGCCTCCTCCAATAAAGGAATATAAATACAATAACGCCGAAGGTGTTCTTCTACTCTACCTTTTCTACGAATGAAAAGTATTGAGCGGTATCTACATTTGTATGGACGCCGGGCTCTTTTTCGAGGAAATACTTTTAATTTTGAGTTGATTATGAAGTCGCTTACCTAGACAGCAATTTAGTTAGTAATAATTACTAACTTCTAAGTTTCCACACAAGAATGCTATTTGCTCTGCATTGATGAATTCGATAAAATATTTCAGGCACAAAATGGGGGAAAAACAAAGAAATTCTCACCAATACCTACAAAACTATTACACGACCCATACTAGAATATGGATCCACAATATGGGAATCTGCTATATCTCACACTAACTTGAAAAAGATACAAACAATTCAAAACAAAAAACTGCGTTTAGCAACAGGTAACATCGTGGACACTAACACACAACATCTTCACACAGAAACATCCATACTTCCTCTCAAAGAACACATTAATTGACACGCGTCTAACTTGAGAGCCAAAGCAGCACAAAAACATCACCCATTAACCCATTTAAGACCAAGCAAAGCAGACAATATCTAAAAAAAGCAGACGATTTATATTCAAAGTCATTGAAAAAAGCAGACGAAGATGAAATTACTTATGTTCCAAAATAGGAACATTGGGCGTAAATGGGTTAAACAAGTTCTACCGCGCTCAAAAACCACACAGGCACATGAAAAATACTATATTTCAAGACAACGAACTTATCTTTTATGACACATGTCAAAACAAAGAAGACAATCAAAATCAAACATGCGTCAACAAAGCAATACACACACAAGCGGTAACCGACTATCTCTCCACACTCAAACATAACAAGCTCATAAATATCCCTCCACCAAAAATTGACACATATGAAGAAACATTATCAATTAAATTAAGACATACACTTGCTCAACTTAGAGCCAATAAGTCAATATATTGCTCCGTGAATATCTTCACAAGATAAATCCAAAAACACATACAAATCCACTCTGTCCAGTTTGCAATCAACACCCACACAACACTCATCATTTATTTAACTGCCCACACATTTTCACGGCACTCAAACCCATTCACTTATGCTCAAAGCCATGCAAAATAGTTAACCTACTTACCTTGTGGGGAAACCGTTTAGCAGAAGCTTGGATCTAACTCATTTACATGTATTATAAATCATATTATTATTATAAATAGATATAATAGATATATATTATTTCTAGCCATATGTAGAAGCCTTCAAAAAGCGAGCAGTACCTTATGGTGGATTTTTGCCAGTTGGCTGAAATTACACTGGTTTATCGCTGCTGCTGCGAAAGTGTAACAAAATTCTACACTTTTCCCTGAGAGTATTTGCTTTTATGGAAATTCTCTCTCAGTTTAAACAAAGCTTTGTTTTGAACTGATAGATTATACTCATATAGAGATAGCATAATCTAGGGGCTAACAACAACAACATAAAATATTTCAGAACGAAAATTAGTTTTCATTATAAATGTGAGAAAAAAAGCTCTCAAAAGAAAAAGAGAATAGAACAGGACTATGATATACTCTAACCAAGTGAAAGTTCTATACCATGATGACTCTAAAAATGAGATCTTTTTTAAAACATTAGGGCACAGAATTTTTGGTTGAGCCGATTCTGTATCACCATAAATTACAAAGCGAAATTATTTGTACTATTTTTTATTAACAAAAATGCTGAGAGTGTGAAAACATTGCTAACTATTACTGGGTACATCACTGCCCACGATCAAATATAGCTCAAATTAGCATTAGTATATCAATGAAGTTGAAATTAATGAGAAAAATAAGATTACAAATATTCATTCTAAGACTTAACATTAAAACAGGAAAAGTAATATGGAAAATCTTCTCACAAGACAAACAAATCATTTAAATACTATAAAAAAAATAAATGAGAAAAGGCTTTTTCGCCCCCCCCCCCCCACTCCCACCTTGAAATCACATTGGGGGTGTACGCGCCTTATGGAAATATGATAACTCTTTCTTTAGTATTCTTGCGACCTACCATAAACTTTTCGTATTGCTACTATTTAATACTTGTGTTGCTGTTAGTATCTTTATTATTATTTTTAACATTAGAAGAACCTCGAAAATAATTAAAATATAGGTTTCTGAAAAAACACGCTGTCAGTTGGTAATGAGGACAACATTTTTACGCAAAGATTCAATGAAAAAAACTTTAAGACAAATGTACATTAGATTTCGTTTCTTAAGGTGTGTCGAGCTGAGCCGAATCTATCTATTTATTTGACCAAGAAGGAATTAGGAAGCGATTATCGTTAACAAGCAACCTTGAAATAATCGTTAATTTTTGGCAAAGTAAACGTTTTTTTCTAAAACTTTATTTTATTTAGAGTATTATTTAATGGATTCGATTCTGTTGAGTGATTAATTAAACGTTTTTATTTTTAAAATTTTTTACGTGGCCAATGTCATTTTTTGCAGAGCTCTTCTACAAAAGATCCTTTTTTTCAAAAAAAAAATGAACTTATCCTTTATTTCCATTCATAATTTTAGTTAAATTTTCTTAATCAAGGATTCCCTAAGTTGACAACCATTGGAAAATGCAAAAAACTAATGCTTTGATTATCGTTTTTAATCCTTAGTTTTTTAATAAAATACATCTTCGCATCTTTTAAAATAATACGGACCTAATGTGTTTTTTTAGATTATCGCCTTCAACAATGTTGTTGGTTAATATTCAGCTCTTGAAAATACATGCCTATTTAACATTTTAAAACTGGAATGGAAAGGTAGAGTTAAATTGACTTACGTAAAATACAAAAAATGGTAGAAAGTAAAGAGGGAAGAGGCATGGAATTTATGATGGAAAGAAGCTTGCTTTCGAAATCACACGCTTCAAGACATGCGCACTTGGGTCAGCAAAAAAATGCGAAAAGGCAGTGGAAGAAGAGCGTAGAGTAGTGAGTGAAGTGGAATTACTTTTTCGATTAGCACTTTTTACACATCATAATTTTTGTTGTAGGAAGGAAGAAGGAGTAGGATGACAGAGAAGGGCAGGCAGGGGAAAGTGAAGGAGGAATCGTAGTCATCTTGCGAAATGAATGAATGAAGAACAGGGAGAGAGAGAGTAATCAAGAAAAATCAATCGAGCATTAGAATTGATTGGCTTGGCAAGCAGAAGAGAGGCAAAAAGTAGTAGTGGGATGGATGGATGGATGGATTGATAAAAAATTCAAAATTACAAAATTAAATTAAGGATTTTGTTATGAATTGACGAAGAAGAACGACGACGACAAACACTTTCGATTGTAGAGGTTTTTTCTTGATCATCAACTATAATACTCATAGTCATAACGATGGTGATGCATTGTGAGTGGTTGGAGATATGGTAGATAAAGAGGTATGACGCAGGAAAGAAGAGGCTGTACTCAGAGTATGAGGCTGAAACAAAGAAGCCTAGAAAGGCAAAGAGGTACTTCCAATCAAAATATGTGCAGGACAGTGCCTAAGGAGAAAATCAAGCTTTTAAACGATACTCCCTATATTACCACTGTGTTATGCCTTTTTCAACCTTTTTACCCTTGCGCAAACTTTAAAATATGTCAAATCTTTCAAGGAAGCAAAAAGAAAATATCATTTTCAAATATTTTTTTATCACGGTGTTTGGAATAGAAATAAAAGAGAATTAGATTAAGATTCTCGAATAAATCAAAACTAATAAAAGATGGCGTTGTCGCAACTGCAAATCACAAACAAAATGAAGGATTTAGAGTTTCATATAAAATGCTAAAGATTATAACACTTATTGAATTGTATGTCGTATTAGATCTTCCTTTTCTCTCTTCGCTTCGGTTTTTCTCTGTTTTTTTGTATTCACATTTATGCATAATAAAATTTTGTTATTATTTTCAATTTTGTTTTCAGCAAAGTATTTTATATTTATTTTAAATGAAAATTCAAAAGATACAATTGAGCTTTTCAAAAGTTAGTTCTACTAATTTTATAAGCTTTAACTAACGTTGGGTTTTTGCAACGTAGTTTTTTGAATGCAAGAAATAATTTTTTTTATTTTGGGTTATTTATATGTCCTCAATGTCAACTGTATCAAATTTGCCTTTTTTATAATGAAAATTCAGCATTGGTTAAAACTTAAACACAAAGGCACGAAAACCTTTGTCAAAAAGAAAACGAAGAAAAAATCGATATTAAAATACTAGTTTGAGAAAACTTCTGTATAAAATTTATTATTAGTGCTGGATAACATTCATACTTCTCCTTTATGATACGTCATTTAAAAAATTTTCATTCAAAAGAGCATCTAAACTTACAAAACCTAAAATATACATTCGTTAACCTTACAATTTCTCACATAACACTTGTGGAGCATTTGCGAAACGATGAGCTGAACACACGTTGAAAATACCCTTTACGATTATGGAAATCTGTAATTTTGATTCAAAAACTTATTCAATTGAATCTGATAATAATAACTTTTGTTCCAAACAATGTAATAATTAGTAGAATCCTATTTCCTATATTGTGCGTAGACTTTTATTTAAAGGGATGGTGTGCAATTGTTTCATTATTGAAACAGTTTTTGAGTAAAAATAAATTATTTTCAATCCAAATGCAGAAAAACTTCTGTAATTCGAAGACTCTTCTAACGAACTATTATGTCGTTATTAGAGAAGTCTCTTATTGAAGAAATCAATGATTAAAATTTGATACTTCACACTAAAATATAATCATGATAAATCATCCTTATTTTGGATATTATACGCAGTAAGAAGGTGTCCTCTTTTAGAAGCTTTACATCTCTAAGATATTTGAATATGTTAAAAAGTTAATTTGAATATTTTTTAGTAAAACACGATTTGTCTCTAAAAATGTTTGTAAATTTTACAACAGAACCTAAATATTGTTTTCCAAAATCTTCGATGAGTGATTTATCGGCATATTTGCTTGTCTGCTAGTACACGGGTCAACCTGCTAACATGGGTTTTTCGCAACTCTGAGTTTCCCCACAAGAATGCAGAAAATTCTTGGGCTATCCCAAACTCCCTACATACATCTGGAGGATATAAGGCCACAGCTTGAAATCCTCTTTTATATACATTTCTTATTTGAAAATACATTGAAAAGCTTTGAATCAATTCTTTGTAACTATTTTTAAAAGGTGAGTTTCGCCATTTCGAATTTTGGAAATTGCTTTTATAGCATCTTTAACAATTGCTATTGATTCATACAGCAATCATTAGGATGGAAGGATTTTTCAATCATCACATTTATATAGTTTCTCTTTTTTACGCTTCATATGGTTCTTACAAAACTGCTTAAAATATGCTAAAGCAGTAAAGAAATAATACGTGTGATAAAATGTAAAATGAAACCAAATGATTAAAAACAAAGAATATTCATTAAACTTAATACCGTATGTTTAGAGAGCTACAAGGATTATGGATAATCTAATTTATTAAAAGTAAAATCAAACTAGGATTTATAAAAATAAACTTTTAAGTATACCTTTCCCGATTACGGAGAACGAAAAAGATGCGTCCATAAAACAATTTCTAAGTCTCTGCTGAATCTTGATATGTGATAATAGCTTAAGCGTGTAATTGTAGTATATTATAATTTTTTTATCTCTTCGCGATGTTTTAGAAGGACCGTTTTTTCAAAATGACAAAAATAGGAAATTTAATGGATATAACTTTTCCGAAAGCTTTCAATATATCGAAGTTACGCATTGAAAGCTTTATATTTAAGGTGTAGTATGTTTGTGGGATGAATTGCAAGTCGTTAACAAATTCGATTAGCGATCATCAAGACTGACAAATCCAAGACCTGTTTTGATCTTTTGGGTCTCATCAGTTCAGCTTGTAATCCATCTCAAAAACATATACTTTATATATATTACTCAATGCAAGCACCCAAGCATTCAATCATGAAATTTTTACGAATATTTTTCAAAACCTTCACGTATTATGGGATAGATTACAGTGGAATATGACTTTCTTAAAAGTCGTAATATAATTTCAAAATATAAGAGTTGCATGTATTACGATAAAAAGTGTGAAACTTACTAAACAAGTTCTCTAGAACAAGAAAGCTAGATTGTGAGTTTGAGTGTTGTTGTTGGTTTCCATACAACTTCAAAGCAGTCGTATATTTCTCATCTAAGATGTTACAATTATATACAATCATACATGCATTCATATATTCTCAATCTTTTATTCTATTAAATTTTCTTTTTACAAAACACACACACACACACCTAAATGCTGTTTCTTTTTGTTTACCCAAAGGCAAAAGAATTTGGCGCTAATTGCATTTTAAAAGAGATGAATGCTATTTCCAGCTTTCTTCTATATAGTTAGCTTCTTACAAGAAAGAAGATGACAGATATCATTATAATTCGCATTGCAAGTAAGTTTTTAATCATGGACAATGTTTTTAGCCGTTTTGTCCTATCTATTTTGTATGAAGAAGAATTTGCTATAATATATCCAAAGAAACATTCTGTTATATACGGAAAACATAAATTGACGTAATCTTTCAAAAATGGGCCTAACGACTTAAAAAATGTACTTTATTCGTAAAAAATAGACCTAATGGTTTAATTAATTTTTAACAAGAAAGAATAATATATTTGAGTATTCTCTTTTAAAAAGTGCGCTACTTAGACAAAGTTTTCTATGATTTCTTTTTTAACAAGAAAGAATAATATATTTGAGTATTCTGTTTTAAAAAGTGCGCTACTTAGACAAAGTTTTCTATGATTTCTTTTTTATCATTTTTTGCATATAGTGTTTTTAGTTCCGTATCGTTATATAAATCTAACAAATACTTCTAATAAAATTCCAACGTCCCGTTTTCAATTATTTCTCTACATTTAACATAATAGAAGCAAAACATCCTGAAAAATTCTTTTATTTCCAATTTTTTTCATTTCTTAAACAAAATATCTTCTCCTTGAAACATTTTCCCAAACCTTCCACTTTTTCCGAAGTTTTAATAATAGTATATTTCAGCAATAAGAGACTTTCTTCTTTGTCTAACGAGTGAGTCCGGGAAAACTTAAAATTTCAAAAAGTCATTGTTTGAAATACGTTGAATAAAAATGAAAGATCAAACAATTTTTTTTAAAAGAAAATAATATTCACATAAATTAAGTCATTTGATAAAAACTCTTGGAGTGGAAATACTCTTTTCTTTTAAATAAAAATTTTTGAAAGTATACTACTAGTTTCATTCCTTTTTATTTAAAGTAACTTTTTTCTTTAAGAATTAAAATACTAATTCGACTACGAAAAAATAAAAACAGGAGAAAGAAAAAAGAAAATCAGTTTAGTCGAAATATATATATTTAACTTTTTAATTTTAAGCAATCTTATGTATGAATATCTTTAATCGATAATTTTCATAGCCCAATGATAAGAAACTAACTGTGAAGGAACCTAAATAACTTTAGATAGTAACTTTATTTTAGCGGGCAACATAAAAATCTTTGGAGGATATACAATCGAGTAATGAGTTATCTATTCCAACAAATAAATGATTTAACCGTAAATATCAAACCTTGTGGAGAATGAGGAAACGCTGATTGGAGCAATTAAATGAAGCAGAAATGCGTCAAACTATTAGTCATGATAAGAGCTGTTGGATCTTTCGAAGAAAAAGAGCCATTTCAAATAAGGAAAACGATATTTTATAAACCAATGCCGAATGAGAAGATTTGGGCAAATCCTTCATTGTGGTCTAGAGGAGTAAACTTCAAGAGTGGTCAGCACGAACAGCAGCTCAATGGATGATTCATTGAATGTAAACGACAAAAAAGAGGGTCATTTATTATGCGTGATTTAAAAACGACATTTTAAATTATGTAAATGAAGTTTATTTACATATTCATTGTATATTATCAATAATAATAATTATTTTATTCAGTTTTCTTTAAAAAGGCACTGATACGGATAATAAAGTTTTGGATCACACGACTTTCAAAATGATAATAATCTTTGCGGATTAATGTTTCAAGCATATTATTGGTATCAAAACGAGGATATCCACGAGTTATCAAGCATCCTCTTCTACACTAAAGAGAAAAATAATCACTCCTATCACTAGAAGAAGCACACACGATACTCACGAGTGTTTACATATTGGTCAGAATATTTGCAGGCAGTAACGTAGCTAGAAATGCTTATTCGAAGGGCCCAAATGGGGCACTACATATGAGCTCCAATATCTCTCTTTTGTTTTTATGTCAGATTTCCAATTTTACCAAGGTCAATATTTCTTATTTTCATTTATCACTCACTTCCTAATCAAACTTTGCTGACATCCACAAGTAAGTAAGTAGCTTTATTTTACAAAAGTTGATCAAAGTGGATATATATTTATCTGTATAATGAAAAAAGACATATATTTCAAATTGCTTTCAAAGATCAAGTATTTTTAAGTAAATCACAGAATTAATAAACTTTTGATGGTCGATATCAACGCGAGTAGCTGCTAGGAGATTCCAACCAGAGATTAGGGTGAGGAGAAAGAACGAATAAAAAGCATTTTTGCATAGTGGGAGAAGAATAGCAATAAACAAAAATTAATTTATATGCGATATATGATATAAAAAATAAACATTTGAGTAGCAAGCTTCATCAAGTTTTGTGTAATTGTAGAATTTTGATACTTTTAGTTGAGTAATAAAGTGAATTTAAAAATATGCATATACAGAGGTTAATGTGAAAGTTGGTACAATCCAGGATCTTATATAGTTATAATATATTAAGCGTGTGTAACTATGAATTTATAAGTGAGATCACGAGTTTATGTTCAATTGTAGTATGGCAGTGCAGAAACTTTTGTTAACGCAAATTGAATTAGATCGATAGGAATCAATTATTTCTGAGGTCAACTCTTTTTGAAACTTGTTAAAGGGCATCGAGGAAACGATAGATAATTCATAAGAATTTTTCAAAAAATTTGTTAGTTTATATGAAAAAGATTGCTTTGATTTGGAGAATTTGTAGAGAGGTATTGAAAGTTTGAACATGAGTCTTGGGGATGTTCTTCAAGTCATTAAATCTACTGATATTTGATTTGTAAGAGAATACCATCAAATTTGACTTGTTATGATTTAAAGATAATCTATTGTTGGAAACCCAATTTTTTCGCAAAACAATGTTTTTCTCCAAAAAACGTTCGTTGAAAGTATCTTTAGAAAAATAGCTGTAATATCGTCGGCATACATCAAAGTTTTAATATTTGGTAGAGCTTGAAGTAGATCGTTTATAAAGATATTGAAGAAAAGTGGAGAAAAAATGTATCCTTGTGGGACACCGGGCATCAAGTATTAATATCAAGAATTAGATCTGACATCCATCGATTGATAAAATGTGAATTACACGAGCACCCCACTTTACAAGCAGCGCCCTTTCTAGACAAAATTTGGGGGAGGGAGGCTTCATTGGGGACTAATTTTTTAAACTATCAAAAGATTAATATTCATGTTACATAATAGATAACAAAATAAAATAATAAAAACAAATGCATATAAATATTTTGAAAGTATTATTGGTGCTTCTTTTCTTTCCGACAAGATGGATTCCCTTTGTGGGATCAATATTCTTTATATGCTTGAGAAAGTTCTTTCCCAAGAAGTACTAATTCCCACAGTCAAAGCAGCTGTTTAAATAACATATAATATAAAAAAAACACTTCTTTGATTGAATTCATTACTTCAATTACCTCTTCGATTTTCTCTAAAGTGGTTGGAGCTCTTAATTCATTTAAAAAAAAATTACCTAAATAAAAATTATGATTAAGGGTTTTTATCAAAAATCGATCTTAGTTTACGTGGATTTAAAAAATCAGAAGATTTTGGCAAAAAAAGAACTAAAAAATATGAAAAGCCAATTTGTTGTTTCATTGATGACTAAGTCGAGAGAGTTATAAGGAACATTTTTCAGACGCTTTTTCTCATTCAAATCATTATCTGCATCATTTGAGGTATAGGAATCGATTAAGTATAGTCGTTCATTTTCTTTGGCACACTTCTTTTTCTTGACTTCACAAATCTGCCTTTAAATAGTAAGTTGAAGGATTCATATATTTGTTGAAAAGTTGAGTTTATGTTTTCTTTTTACTTTTAAAAACTTCAATAATGGAAAGATCATAAGCTTGAGTTAAATCACTTGACCTATTATTAATAAAAATTTTTTCTTTAAATATTTACAATTAATCAAGTATACCGGTTTTTGTGTGCATAAAACCTTCTAGAATTTCTTTAACAAGCAACGCGATAAATACATAATCAATTTTTCAATATTCACGTGAATTTGATGGCCGACTCAACGTTGAATTAATTTGCAATTTTTTTAGGCTTCGTATAAATCTCAATATTTATTGTGAATCGTTCTAAGTTGCCATGTAATGCCCACCCCATCTTTGTTCCAATGACCATTTTAGGGTGTTAATTATGAAAAGTGTTATAACAGAAAAATTAACCTACTTTGTTAACAATTCATTGCTCAAATCAAAATATTTCTTTATTTTGCTCAACTTGCATAAAGAGTTAATGATTACTAGGTGTAGTTTGTGGTTAAAACAATGCACATAAGGTATGCCGCTTTCTCTGATATGAGTTTTTGTACACCACCATGTTTTTTTAATACCCGACATCACTGATGCGCCACCATAACACTGTGACTGAATCATTATTAAGTTAAGTCCTAAATCATTCCGGTGAATTATATGTTCGTTATGGACTTTCACAAGATTCTATTGTTGACATTGCGACAAAACATTCCTCCACCTTAAAGTTTATAACAGAACAGAAAACCAAATTTAAATTAAGACTAGCCTACATTATATTAATATTTGAAAGTAGCAGTACGATTGATATACTTTCCTTATTCTTAATATCTTTTGTGTTCAAACAAAATTTTGAAATATGAAAACTTTTGATATTACCCAGTATTTTCTTCAAAATTATGTTCCTCAAAATTGAAATAAATTCATTCTGAGATGAATGGTGTTCGTAAGAAGCAAATTTAGGTATTTCAACCAAGATCTAAATAATATAGATGATTAATTAGGTCTGCGCATTTTTTTCAACTTACTCTTTTAAATCTTTCATCCATATCCATTGTGTATTCACATAAGTTTAAAATAGACCATTAAAAGAATCTGGTTCTACAAGACGAGCCTCATTTTTGAATGTTTTCCATTGAAAGGGTAATCCATTAAACTCAAAAACTTTATTTTTTTAAAAATTCTTTGGAGATAATATATAGAAAGATAGTATCAAAGAATATAATTAATATTTAATTATTGAGAGAGAAAAAGAAATCACACAAGTTTTTGAAAGATTACAGATCGATAGAAGCATTGCACGTTTACCATTTGTGCTATAGATTGGTACTTTTACCGAATTATAAGCGATTTTAGTGCGTATTTGAATAGAATATAAAGGTAAAATTCAATTCTACGTGAACTGTAAGCGAACTTTATTCAAATGCCAATTAAACTATATGTTCTTTGTTTCGAGTTGGCAGGCTTGATAAAATTAGAATGTTTATGAGCAGAGATGTCTTATATTTTTACATATTTTTTTCTATTTGTTTTCTAGTTAAAGAATACGATATTTTTTCTTCAGACTTTGGACGCTTCAAATTATTAAAATAAAATTATTTGTGACTCTCAGATTAAAAAATATTTTAGACACTATCATTAATAAAAAATCTATTTCATACTTATATGTTTCGAATTCGTATTTTTTTTCTAATTCTTGCTTCCAATTTTTGAACCACTCTTTCACAAAAAGTGAGTTTTTTTCTTTCCAGCTTTCTTTCATAAAATTTCTACAGTAGAAACAATACAAATCATCATTATGTATAGAATACTACAGGCAATTTCTTCCCATGTACAAAGATGATTGAAACTTCTACTACACTTCTCATAATTTACACAAGGATATAGGCCAAGTTTCGGTTACTCTTCTTTCCGTTCGGAATCCTTATCTCCCAAACATAAAAAATATGTCAACAAAACTTAGTAGTTGGCTCTATTAATCCTTTACTCTACGGCAACGTCAATCGGAAATTTGTCATGCAATCATTGGATATTTAATTCACCATGTAACAAAAAATTTTTTTAGATTGTTTCTGTGCTATATTTTAATTTTTCTGCTTTTTTGTCGATCAAATTACTAGAAAATACTTATGTGAGGATTCAAACTTTGGTTTTCATCACAAATTGTCGAAATAGCAATATTGATACAACAAAGAAGAAAAAATGGTGTAGAGCCCTGGAACAAACTAAAATATCTGTCTTAAAATATATTTAAAATTCATTTTTTAATTTTGCCTAATATATATTTTAAATATGCTCGTTTTTTTAGACAACTATGATTAAAAAAGTTATGTCTAATCGTCATTGTAAATATGAAAATGATTTGTTTTGTTACGTGTGCGGAGAATTTTTTACCAAAAGACTGTAAAAACACTGCTTAGAAAAATGTTTTTTTGTGGAGGGAGCCTTCTGTGCTTTCTTTTGTGTGCCGGGTGTGTGTGGGGAAAAAAAGTGGGGGCTTCTTGTCTTTTCTGTTTTTTTTTTCTTATTTTTTGGGGGGGGGGGTAGAGGGGGGAGAAGAGTTATCTTTTTTTCTATTTTTTTCCTCTTGTGTACTTTTTCTTCTTCTTTTACTTTTTTCTTTTTCTCCCCGGTGGATCCAAAAGAGAAGAGAGAGGGAAAAATTTCCTTCCTTTTGTTCTCTTTTTTTTTTTTCTTTTTTTTTTTTTTTCTTTTTAATATAATATTTTTTTTTTTTCCCCCCCCCTCTAAATTTTTTTTTTTTTTTTTGGTGGGGGGTTGGTTTAGAGAAGATCTTAAAAAAAAAAAAAAAAACCAAAAGGAATATTTTAAAATTAATAATACTCCCCAATTTTCAGTGTTTTTTACACTAAAAGATGGATTATGGTACTGCAACGATGTAAGAGGTAAGAGGACTTTTCAAAGCTATGGATGTTGCATGTAACACTTTTAATGGCGACTCTTCATTGCCAGCTCATTTAAAAGCCAAAGCTGTTCTATTACATAACACAAATCAATAGCCATCAATTCCTCTTGCTCATTCGGTTCAAATGAAAGAAGATCACAATAACGTTAAAACATTACTGAGTGCGTTGAAATACGAAGAATTTGGTTGAGAGATCATTGGTCACTTCAAGATGATTCGCTTCTTGATGGCGCTTCAAGGAGGTTTCACCAAATATCCATGCTATTTATGCCTGTGGGACCGCCGTAATACAGCTCTTCACTACGAAAAAAGAAATTGGTTGCCAAGAAGTGAATATGACATAGGAACCTGTAACGTAAAGCAGAAACCGCTTGTTGATTTAACTAAGATTTTAATGCCACCCTTACACATCAAGTTACGCCTGGTTAAACAATTCGTCAGGCAAATGGATCCAGAAGGTAAAGCTTTAGAGATGATTCAGTATATGTTTCCTAAATTGTCAAAAAATATAAGATCAGGGCAGGAGTATTTATTGGTCCTCAAGTGAATCGTCTCACTCATTCGGTCAGTTTCCTTGAAACACTGTCTGTGGTTGAACGAGCGGCTTGGAAAGATTTTGTTTCATTAGTTAAAGGTTTTCTTGGAAATCATAACAACAATAACTTCAGAGAAATGGTTGAAGAACTTCTTGAGGCTTATCGAAATATGGGTTGCCTGTTGTCACTAAAATTGCATGTTCTTCATGCCCATCTTGATAATTTCAGAGAGAATATGGGAGACTATTCAGAAGAACAAGGTGAAAGAACGCTACAAGAGACACTATAACGAAAGTATGATTGGCGATTATATCTGGAATCTTCTCCGTGAAAGCAAAGTAAAACACAATCGCCAATCCTGTAAAAAAATTGCTTTTGATGTAGGTGTTTTATGTTGTATTTTTGTTATTTTAAATAAAAGATATTGTAATCAACGACATATTATATAAAATGATTAATTAACTAAAAAATATTTATATTATCTATTTTTTTAGTAAAAAAGCTTTGATTTGAACACATAAAGTTTCATTATAGTTCAGAAGGAAATCCAGTAACCTTCAGGTAATTATGAATACATCAATAAATCAATCTTGAGAGCTCAAAACCGAAATCTAAACTTATTGAATGATTATTTTTGGGTAGTTATATCATGATGAAGAAGAAAATAACAATTTTTATACATGGACAATACATGTGTAACATTGTGTATCAATCAAAAAATATAAGATTCGGTTTATGTATTCCAAAATGTTTATTGGTCCAAATACACACACAATGAATACTTATACATATTTTATCGATCATATGCAATTTTTTAAAGTTTGGGTTATTTTTAACAATGTATATATTAAACATCGAATAATCACTGTAAAAATTCCATAATACTGTAAATCATGAAATTTTCGCGATATTCTTATTTTCACGAAAAGCTGATATTTCCCCAAAATATTTCTCGAGAATATATTATTAATCTGAAACATATGAACATATGAAAATTTTCATTTTGAAAATTTTATTTAGTGTTTTTTTCTTTAGTCTTCAGAAAAATAAAAGGAATAATAATAATTTTTATTAAATTAGAGTTCAAAGGCGCAGATAGAAGTTATATGCAGTGTAGATAAGCTTTACATGGGCAGTGTCCAGTTAAAATTCTAATAAATGGACATATGAAGGTAGTGTTTTGGTCTCTCCAAATTTTTTGAAGCAGAGAGATATTAGAAAGTTGGAGAAATGAGGATGATAATATTTGTTGTAATGATTGACATTGCTCATATAAGTTGTCTATGATTTCTTTGTGAAACGAAAAATAGGATACTCTTATTGGTTTCGGGAGAGTTTGTTTTGATTTCGGCGTTTTGGCAAGGTTGTATGCAAATCCATTCTCAAGGATGCTGCTATGCGCTTCAGACCAAAACATTTCCATTTCAAATATTTGTGAGAGAGCGCTTAATTTTAATGCCAGATAAAAGATTGAGAGTGGAGCTTGACAAAATCCAGGGCTATGGTTGAAGGCCTTCAGGTTCGCATTGGTAGATAGAAAGATGTGGATTAAGGGAAGTTGATAGAGAGATAAAGGGAAGTTTCGAGGATCCGTGGTAGAAAGCGGCCGATCAAGAAGCGTTAATGGGTGTTTTTGAGCCATCGCTGAAGATTCGGAGTGTAGATGATTGCGAGTGTGAGCTAGGTGCTTTGATGATACTTTTGATTGTAGAAAATGATGTACATATGTTGATGTCATAAGGAATCATGGTTGATGAATCAATAAAGTTAATAGGGTGAACAATCGGTTCTAGAAGTGGAGTAGGAGCAAGGAGGGTTAGTTGGTCTTTCAAGAAGGAAAAGTGAGAGAAATATGTGTGAGACTTAGGGAGAATGTTGAAAGGTGTGGATAACATGGAGATTTGTAGGTTTTGATATATTTAGGGTAGTGTGGAATGCTTTTGTTATGGTGAGAAGGCACATGCAGTGAATCTTTATTAGAGGAGAGATAGATGAGGGATGCTTCAAAACGATTCTCCAAGAAAGGATTCCGTTTTCAATTATTGGGATGATTAATGATTTATTTATGTATAGGGAATATTTAGGACGTAGTCCCCATTTGTATGCATTGGCTTTTTGCCTTGAAAACAAAATGTTGCTAGGTCTAATGTAAATATTTTTGAAGTGTTGAGTCCATTTTAGGATAGACAACCTTCTTGAGGTGTGGATAGGGTTAAGGTTTATATAAATGATTTGTTTTTGTGTTGAAAGTTTAGACATCTATTTGTCAATAGTGTTGAATAAATTTAATAATATAGATGGGATATTTATTCTTGAGCATATTGAAGAGTATAGCTAGATGATGCCATGCCGAGTTGAATAGCATTTTCAATATCAAGAAAGGTGGTGGACATGATTTTTTTTGATGAAGGAAACATTTGCAATCTTAGTAATTGCTGACGACATAGCGATAGCTGCAGACAACAAAGAACAACTTGAAAAGAGAATTATAAAATGACAAGAGAGTTTGGAGAAATATGGGCTGAAGATGAATGCTGAAAAGGCGGAGATCATATGTAGCAAAAATGAGGATATTCAAGTGCAATTAGAAGATAGACAAGGGAATAAGCTGAAACAGGTGAAAAATTTCAAATACTTGGGAACCCAAATGATGGATAATGGAAGTTGTGAAAGGGACAACCAAGCAAGAGTCAATGTCAGCTGGTTAAAATGGAAAGAGGTTAAAGCGACCATCAGTGATAAAAGAATGCCAATGAAATTCAAAGCGAAGATTTACACCACAATTGTTCGCACGATTTTGACATATGGTTGTGAATGCTGGAGCTTGAAGAAAAGAGATGAAAGAAAATTAATTGCGATTGAAATGAAAATTCTTAGAAGGATGATGGGGGTAACTCTAAGAGACAAAAAAAGGAATGTGGAAATTAGAAGAAAGATGAGAGTTGAGATTAATCTGCTGGCTGTAGCAGAACGTTTTAAACTGCTGTGGTACGGGCATATTTTAAGGAAGGAGCAAGACGATGTGGTGCGCCAAGCTATGGAAAAGAAAGTGAGTGGAAAAAGAAGCAGAGGGAGACAAGGAAAAGATGGAGAGATGGGCTGAAGGAGCGACTACATGAGCTTGGACTCAGAGAAGACGCCGCAATGGACAGCGAGAAGTGGAGACAACGGAACTCAGCCACCAACTCTCAACTTGGGGATAAGGTGTAAGCAAAGAAGAAGAAGAAAACATTTGAATATATGTTGTCAAACGAGAGAGGGCAATTTCAGTGTTTCGCGTTGGTAGGTAAAAAAATTGCACACACTGAAAAAATTAAGCAGTATCAGTAACTAAATAAAGCATTACTATGCCTAATTTTACTATTTGTATAGTTTTTATTACTTTGCAAAGTAGTAAAGTCTATTTACTATTAGTAAAGATAAAAACTAGAAAAATTGTGAAATACCAGTCTAATGATTTTATTAATTAAAACAATGTATTAATCACCTTTTAATAACACTGATGTTTCATTTTTATTTTAATCTTTTGTAATATATTGAATTTTGCTTTTTTTCAGTGATAAGATTATCTTTTAGAATTTGGTGAACTAGGCGTTTCCTAATAATTTTTTCTAATAGTTTGCCGAGAAATGGGAAAAGCGATAAAGGGCGCCAATTTTTTTATAGAGGTATGCTTATAGCGGTTATGTTTGTGTAGAAGCATCAGTTTACCTATTTTCCAAATTGGTGGGAAATGTGAGGTTTTGAGATTCATTGATCTTGAATAGGATTTTTATGCTACCGGCGGAGTGAGGGTTTAGGGAGTAGACTGCATGGACAAGTTCTTTCAATGTTATGGATGTAAAGTTTTGAATATGAGTTGTTGATATAGTGTTGGTTACTTTGCCTATGTCGGGATGTTATTCTCTCTCATTTTCTTTACTGTCGCCAGAAAAAAGTTTTTTAAAGGTTGGGTATGTGATGATGTGTTTTGTTTCAAAACTATTGAGAAGGAAGTTATCAGGAAGTTGAGCTTGAGGGTTTTTCTTCGATACAGTTTTATTTATGATGGACCATGGAATACTTTTGTTTCAATTTGTAAATGTTATCCATGATTGTTTTTTGGCTTGTTTGAAGTTGTTCCAGAAGAATGCGTTTTTCCTGCTTTGATTTGTGTTTTTTGGAGATGCTTGTGATGCAGATGAGGATAAAATATTATTTAGAGAAAGTGATATAGATAACGAATCTAGGTCGTTTGGAGAGGAGATGATCAAGTTGTGCATGTATTTTGTATTTTTATCTAAAAGAGGAAACTAGGCCCATGTATTTTTTGAAGGTTGAAGAAACAGGGAGGTGAATTTGTTAGATGTGATCGTGAGATCAATGTGTGATGGGGCGGATTTGAGTTGTAAAAATCTTTAAAATATAGGGGATTTTGAGTTGTCGGCGATACGTAAGTTATGTGATGGATGATAGGAAGCTTTAAAGTTTTTTCGATAATGTCCTATAAGTAAGGGATAGGAAGTAAGATTCAGTCAGAGGATATGATTATATAATGGTTAGATTGGGATGAATTCGCATACACAATAGCTTGATTGAGATTGTGAGAAAAATTGACGGGTATAGTGCATATAGAAGAAAGAGGAGAGTATAAAGGGCAGTAAAGAAAGGTTCATCGGAAGAGTGAACCTATTAGATAAAGGAGTAGTCAAGGGATGAAATGTGTGCTCGTGGTGAGCTTAAAAGAGAGGACTTGGCTATGATACATTGATACATGCTGAAAAGAAATCGAGAGGTGTGGTGTAGAAGGAAGTATATGATGGTGGTATTTGGGGTAGTTTGGAATTCATTGTGTATGATTCGTTGATTGAGATAATGCCATATTGTTCGGAAAGAGAAGATTATGAAGTTCGAACCAAGCAGCTCAGCAATGGTTTAAATTTATATGAAGGAATTTTAGGATATATAGTTTTGAGTAGTGTGGTTATGAAGTGTTTGAGGCATTCCAATTTAGAAATATAGAATGGGTAAGAGTGAAATGAAGAGTTATGCTTTTGTTGGCAGTTTTAACAAAAGTTTGTTTGAATCCTTTTTAAATAGGCATTCTGTTAAAGAATGGAGGCGATGACCACAATGGTTACACTTTGGGGATTTAGATTTAGTGTCTGGTCGAGACCGTTATTTGGCAATGGACTGTGAAGACATCGTATGATGAAATGTATTATCGATTTAGAACAAAAGGTTGAATAAAAGATTATGCATAATAAATTGTATTTTATAAAATAGTTTGCAACAGGTTTTGTCGTGTTATTTGAGAAAAAGAAGATCTTTGTTATTAATGAGCAAGTAAATAAAAATATATAATCAGATTGCAAAATTATTATTTTAAAACGAAGCGCCATTTTAAAGACAAAATCTTAATTACTTAACTATACAATGACTCTCTTTGAACAGTTGGCAATGTTTTCACGCTTTCCTTATCATTTTTGTTAATAAAACTTGGTACAAATAATTTCATTTTCATGTATTTCATGGCACTTAAGAATCGAATAGCTAATTCATAAAAATTTAAGGTTTGTTGCAAATTTTCTTCCAAAAATTTTAGACCTTCAATTTCTATTTAAAAGGCTCAACTTTAAATTCACGACTTCATACCTGTCAATTCATAGACTCAAGTCCTAAATATATTTTCAATTTACTTTACTGGCTGAATATATGTGTAGGTAAAATATGAAGATTATATAAGATGATTCTTTGTTTATCTGTGTTACTGATCAAGTTTGGTAACATTTCGTTGCTAAAAATTTTAAAAGATGATTTTTAGAGTCATGGTGTAAAGCCTTCACTTGGTTAGAGTATAGTATATCTAGCAAAAGACTATGGAAGGTTTCAATAACTAGTAAATGGCAATAAGGAGGGATAAAAACTTAATTAAGTGGTCTATGATATATAGAATTATCAATGGCGTGGATCCATCTGCTTTGTCTAAATTAATTTGTCTAAGTTTGGTTCTGTTTTGTACAATGAAACTTTCATATCATTACTCACTTTGCAGAAAATGCTGGATTTCTTTCCATGGTATCGCTTCTATACTTTTCCTTTGGAAAGCCACTTCACGCTTAGTTTTTAAAATTCGGAATCATTTTCTTTGCATAACTCTGAAAACAAACAAGAGTTGGAGGCATTTGCTTTTATTAGATACGTTGTTTTAGTGACTTCATTGAGAACATTTTTCAACCAATTAGATGTATTTTTGATTATGAAAGTTTGGCGATGAAAGGCGCACTTGGCACCATTTTCATCTGGAGATTTTTGCTTAATCGGAGTCTAAAAACTAGAACAACAAGAAATCGCTAGAGCACGGTCAGTAAACACTCCAAACATATGTTCTGCCTTAATAACATGAATTGTAAAAATCTTTTACTGTTGATTATGAGAAAGGAGTAAAATGTATTATGGAAGTTAACGAATTTCAACTAAGAAAATATTTTAAAAATTTTTAGAACGTATCTTATTAAACAATACAACTCTTCAATAACCAAACATTAAAAACAAATCCAATCTCTGCTACAAGTTGTCCAAGACTACAAGAAACAATATCCAGATAGGAACAAATTTAGAATATATTCACATCAACCATCACACTCGATCTCTCAATCATTTTAAATTGCTGATCATGTTACAGATCTGCTTTCAAAAAGGAATTAATCTTTTCCTCGTTAAAATTTTATATTGATTAATAAGTTGTTTTATAGAATCAACTTGATAGTAAGCACATTATATGGTTTTTTCATTCGTATTCTATCTTTTTTCTAAAAGGGGTGGATAATTATGATTATAATTAACCCATGTAATGTTCGATATTTGAAGACCAATTTTATGGCCTAAAATTTAGAGGTCGACCATTACATGGGGTATAGTTTTCGAATTTCTTTTTTCAAATTCCAATTTTCTTAGCTTCCTTCAGGGCAAAAATTCTTATAGCTCCCTGTGATATTACATTGCTAATAGTTATTACCGGTAAATGTCAATCTTAGACTAGGCTACGGTACAGACTCTTTGTTTTTTTATGAAATTTAGGCATAATGCCAAGCACTGAATGTTAACATAGCCTAGGCTTGGGCTATTGTTAGAATCAAGACTCGAACATTACATGGAGTATATGTTAAAATCCAAAAATATGCAGTTAAAAATGGGGGTCGACCATTTCATGGGGTAGAACATTACACGGGTATATACGGTAATATAACCAAGATGAGTTATATTCTATATAGGGAACAATCTCAGTACTAGCGTTATTTTGAGTATCTTTAAGTTTCACATAAATGACTAAAATTAAACCTGATATGATTCAATCCTTTGCTAGAAGAAAACATAATTTTCTCTATTGTTCATGTTTTAACCCTATTAGTGCTGAGCTAAATTTGTCCGCTCAAGTGCTGGAGGCGTAAAGTGCTAATCCAAGGAACAACTTTACTAATAGTCTAATTAGTAAGTGATACTAATTTTTTTCTCAGTGTAAACGAATCTTTGAATTATCATGAGTAGCTTGATTTTAGCAACGCTAGAATCGCTTGTCAGAACACTACCGTAACCATAAGAAACTTAGAATTCCGTGGCGGAAGAAATCACCGGCTAAAATTTTAATTAAATAATACCTATACAATTTGATTTTAATTCTTTTTTTGTATTAAAAAAATCAAAACTCTCTCACAGTAATTTTATTTTTATGTCTTGGCCATATTTATACGTCTGATTCTGATGTAATTTTAAAGGAATCAGAAACACACTAGAGTCTAGTCTAGACAGGCATAATTATCGAGCGAAGCATTAGCCTTTTTTAGAAATTTAAGAAATGCGTACCTTTGAAGTGGTGCAGTTTAGGGGATTGGGAATGCTTTAGCTTTAGTAGAGTTATGGTTAATTTCTTTTAAAGTTTTAGCAAAAAGTATGGTATTATTATTTACTGAGAATAACACTTCAAATGCCAACGTGTCTTTATTAAAATGAGTTAGTACAAAAGGATTCAATATAAATGGAAACATTTTTTTCACATTAAAGGAAAATCAAAAAACTGAGATCTTGATAGAGGAAGATAAGATGATGACAGAATCATGAAAGATGAAATTTGACAAAATAAATCTTTGCTTGTGTGACGTAAATATATACCTCAGGTCGTTTTATTTAGCATTGTGAATATTGCGATTTATATTTTTTAGTAAATAGGTATTGTCAAACAGGAATGTCTTTTTCAAACCTTTTTTGGAGACGTGTTTTTCATGGATGTTGGCACATATGGGTGGAGTGGAGGCTGACTTTGGTTAAAAGATTCTCCTTTGAAAGAACATATGCTGATCATATCCTCGCTTTTCTTTTTCTTGTAGGAATTTGTTGTAGAGATGAGGGGGTACTGCTTTAAGACTAAGAACAAAATGAGACCACATGTGATTGCTGTCACTCCCACAAACATTACGATTGTGATTGAAAAAGACATTTTAGACAAACACACATTCGCATTCTTTCGCTTGTTCATCCGGTATTTTACGATTTCTGGTAGATTTAGATTGATGTTATCATTTACTACAAAAAATGAAAATATGAAAATTAAATTTCATGAAAATAATTTTTTGTTCAGCCTTATTACAATATAATAGGAGTGGGTAAATTTTGGATAAGGCTATATATTCTTGGGCTTTTGTAAACCTATATGAACCCCGTTTTAGCCCACGTTTTTAGCTCTAATTTGGTTTCTCGGGGTAAATTCTACAATTAATCAAACCGAAGAGCAGAGGAAGTAGGCGGAGGGGGTTCAAAAGATATCGCACAATCTCCTTTCACTCTTAAAGACGAAGTCTTAGAATTCTCTTGTCATGTAATTTCAAATATTTTTGTAAAAGGGAATTAGCTTTCTTACTTCTGAATTCGTTTTCAGGGTTATCTGGTGAATTTGTCGTGTTGTTGTCTGAGTCGATCGGAATCGTGACAACAATAGACTGCATCAAGTGAGAAATTTTGGCGCTTTCATTCAAGGATTTGCTGGTGCTGCTGCTGAATGACTCAAATTTGGAAACAAGATTAACCGAGTTTTCACTTCTCATTTTGCGAGAAGACGAAACAGAAACGCTTCTTCGTTTCCGGCCTTTCTTTTTGCTCGGATACCCAATAGAACACGAGGGCTAAAAGGTAAAAAAAATTTGCCATCAATTTCGACTCAGTTCAAACGTTCTTTGAAACCCTACTCGCAAATTGGGACTTATATTATAATTATTTACACAGGTTAATTTTTCTATCGGGGTTAATTAGTATTTGTTAATGCATGCATTTTTACAAAGTCTATATGTGAGATTATATTTTGTGACGCTGTCATACAAAGGCGTAATTAAAGGAGTATGAATAAGAGAGGCAGTTACCAGGCGTCACAAAATAGGCACGCCAAAGTCATATTTCTTCCTTTTTTTACTTTATTCAATTCAAGCATCAACACCAAAATGTTGGATTTTCACTTTGAAATAGTGTAATAGTGGTTGCTATGGTAATCTGTCTTCTTATTTTGTATACGAAAATAGATTCTTGCATGATTCAGTTTTCGGCTATTCAAATATGTTATCAGAAAGTTTGGGGGGGGGGGGCAAATTACAGTAGTACGGGCCCCACTTGTGGTAGGTATGCCCCTGCTGTCACATCAAACGACAGCTTCACTGGAAGTTGGAATCTTAGAAAAATAAAAAGAAGAGTTTCCTAAGGAATAATAATCAGGAAGATTAGAATAGTTCTATTAAAATAATTACTTTGATTCTTGCTTAATTTGATTGTAAACTAAAAACAATTAATCCAAAATTTTTATTCAATGACATTAAAAAGTTAAGAATAGATTGTGACGTTTTCAGGACCATGCTTTAGGATAGTATGGTCTTGTCGTTGCTGAGTCCAGAGTCTACCTTGTCTTTTTATCCCATTAACCTCTCATGAACGATTTTTTGCAATGAATAACATATATATTTACTTATTATATGATAGGATATATTATAACACAACAACATATTTATAAGCAAAAAGGAGGTAATTTTTACTCATAAAATTTGCTTCTATAGTTATGAATAGTTTTAATTTAATATATACATATTATGGACTTTGAATTAATTTACTACAAATGTGTTCCAGTCTTCTATATAGGTCTTATTGAAGAACGTTTTTCAGAGGTTTACTTAGTAGGAGTTCAATTCAAGTTTGAGGTGTGTCCATGTTATATTCTACATGTCTTCATTATATATTCTTCATATAGTATATATATATTATATAGTCTTCATTATTATTTTTTTTCTACATATGTCTTCATTATGTTGAAAATCATTGTTATTGCTTGTCTTCTTCTCTTAAAATGCAGGCATAGGCAGTTTGGCTTTTTAATTCTATCACGCTTTCCAGTGACTTTTTTAGTGAATTTTCTTTCAACTTTTTCTATTTTTTTATGTCTAATATTTGATGTGGACCAGAAATCATATTTCCATCTTCTAGAATTGGCCTAAAGAGGATTTTGAATAAGAGAGGAGAGGTATTAGTGTCAAATTGAGAGAAGCAATTTTTGATGAGGTTAATTGTAATGTATGCTTTGGTTATGGCATGCAATGTGTTTTCATGAAGTTTCCTTTTAGTATCAAAAATAACTCCCAAATTTTTTAGTTTTTGAACTTTAGAGAGTTTGTATTCATAAGAAAATCAACATTTACAGTTTTTCCTATTTCAATTTGGTAACATTTTTCATAATTGAAAAAAAAGTTCCACTTTATAGACCATTGGTTATTTTATTGGGATCTTTTTGTAACTTAAAAGTGCGGGTATTATACGGTTCGTCCGCCAAAAGTTTAATACTTAATTCAATTATGTTTGGCCTATCATTAACAAATATATTGAATAGGATGGGTCCTAACACTGATCCTTGTGGGATTCCACTCCTTATCTTTTTCGTTTTAGACATACTGCCATTAAAACATACTTTTTGCTTTCTGTTACAAATGAAATCAGTAAGTAAGCCAGAGCCAGAGAAAACCATCGATTCCAATAGATTTTAGTTTGGTAGTAAGTTTAGTGTGAGAAACTGTATCGAAAGCTTTTCTGAAGTCGAGATAAATGACATGTATAGTTCTTTTGTGTTCAAGAGATTGACTGACATCCAGGGCCGTAGCGAGAAGGGGGCCGGGGGCACTTCACATCAATGCCAGCAGATGAAAGTGATTTAATGACATTGTCACAAATTTCTAACGCACTTGTGCCTTCACATTGCACAAATTCAAATAATCTTTTTAAAATTTTCTGTCAAATTAAAATTTAGCGGACTTGGCCTCAATTATAAGCTTTAGAATCAGAGTATGATACAAACATCTTTTTTTGAGTAAAGTAATATTAAAAGTTCAACTTGTAAAATATATGGATTTTTTCAAAATAAATAATTAATATACTAATTTAATATAGTTTACTTAAATAATGGCTTAATTTTCAAAAACATAATTTACTAAATTCAAAAAAACTTTTTTTAAATTTTAATGTTTTACTATATGTCATATCTTAAAGCTTTTAAAATGAGTTTTTGATTGATGTATTGCACGTTAAATTTGATTAAAAAAACGCCAAAGTTATAAACCCCTTAAATCCGCCACTGCTATTGTCACAAACTACGAAAATCTTTTATATCTTTTTGAAGAATGTTCTTTATCCGATAATAATCACGAACTCAGTATCGAAGCTCATAGTCTCTCGAGTCTCGATGCAAATACAGAAAAAACAGTTCATAACATAACATATTTTATTAAGCAAAAAGAAGGTTGTTCAAACCTATGAAAATTACATCTAAAAATAATAACTTCAAATAATGAGATATTTCAGTTTTCATAAGACGAAATATCACAAGTGTAAAAACTTGAGATGACTCCAATGGAAGTCTAATCTATTTTTAAATATATTTAATGTTGCTGCATCCACAATATTTTGAGGTGAAAACAGTTGATATTTGTTAGAATATCATGTTTTAATTCCTATTAACACTTATGCACAGTTACTTTAAAATACTCAAATACTCATGATATACTTTTTTAAAAATTTAACTTCTATGATGCACGAGAGAGAAAAAACTTGATTCTGCTATCATATTTAGATTCATATACAAAAAATATTGATACTGATGAATTTGCCAAGAAATTTTCTAACAAAACAGGAAGAATTCAACTTTTTTGAGAGAGCATGTAGTTTTTCCAAAATGAGATAAGTTTTTTTTATATAAATAATTGTTTTATTTATTCATTACTTATTTTTAAAAGCATTAAATTGCCCAATTTAAAATTAAAATATTCAGGCCCCCTCAACTTCCTCTTGTGCCCCTCCAACTTCCAATTTCTGACATCATTTGGAAATTCTAGTAAATTTGTCACTGTTGACTTTCTTGATGTAAATTAATATTGTTTAATAGAGTGAACATCGTTTTTCTTTGGATGATTCATTAGTATTTTTTTAAACTTTCAATGGTGTTGATTTCCTTTTTTGTAAACATGTGTAACAAGGTTTAATTTTCAATCTTCAGGTAGATAGCCTTGATTGAGAGACTTATTATTGAAAAGAGTTGCCATTGCTTTGTATAAAACATATGCTAATTTTGTAAGAAAAATAGGATCAAGTTCATCCAATACAATTGACTTCAAAGGATTCAAGTTTTTAAATTCATTTCAGGAAAAAAATTTATTCTTCCATTATGCTTGTATTTACTTGATTGTTTGTGTCTTCAGAATTGGTTCGGCGTTATTGCAGCAGGAAGTAAAATAATCATTAAAAATCATTGATTTCTCTTGATCATCGTATATCATATTGTTGTCTTTGTTGAAAATATATTGTGGAGGAGAGATTTTAGTCTTCTTTGAAAAGCTTACTTAAGATTGTTTTTATTGTGTAAAAGTATTTGATGTTCATATTCTGATTTGCTTTTTTTAATCGCAGACTTTAATTTATTAGAAATACTTGCATAATTTTAACACATATGAGCATCTTTGTTAACTTTGTACTTTTTAAATAAGTTCTTTCTTTTTAATTAAGGAAATAGTTTCTCTGTTCAAGTATAAGCTTTGTACTTCTTTTTGGTATTTTTACCGGCACGTATAAAATAATTTGATCTTCCAAGATCGTAATAAAGTAAGAGTAAATGTTCTCAAGATTGAGACATTCTAGTTTTTCCCAATTTAATTAAAAAATTTTTTTTTCCATAACTTGATAATTAACAGGATAAAATGCAAGCTTTTTCTTCGATCAATGGGCTTAGTTGGTTAGTTAAAAGAGATACAATTATTTATTTATTTATTAAAATATTAATTTATATATAGTCTAACCTCAGCGAGACAGGGGAAGGAGCTATTTTATGTGGTTCACTTAAACAGAAAGCAATAAAAGTTCTCGATATTTTTATGCAAAATTTTTCTTATTCAAATTATGGAAAAATATTTTGCTTAAAATAAATTAAATATTAAGTATCAAATAAAAAAAGTTAGCAAAATTTTTTAATGATATAAAATAGCCATTATTAGATGAGTATTCCATATTTTCAAACTCAAAGTAGATGTGATATTTTGTTAAGTCCATAATTTTATTTAAGAAGTTTATTGAAAGTAAAACTTTATCAGCTATAAAATCTTTTTATCGTTCGAAAAATTCTAGAACAAACTTTTGATTATGATTTGTCAGCTCTACTTTTTTATTTTCATCTTCAAGATTATAAAACATCTTCATTATCCATACTTTCATCACCAAGAGTAAACATTTTTTTAAAACGCTGATTACAATCTATTAAAGTTTTTTAGGTATAAAAATCGAATTTGATCAAGTTTTTTATAACTTTAATTAAACAAATCTTTAAAAAGTGAGAGTATTGATTTCCTTCAGAACAAACCAATTCTTAAAAATATTATTCTTATTATAAAATATACATCTAAATTTAAAGTCAAAAAACGAGATTTTATTTGATAAAAAAGTTCTCATATTTTTTTATTATGAAAAGTACTCGTAAAAAAAGACAAAATAGAAATGTAAAAGGACAAATTAGAATTGCAAAAAGACAAAATAGAAATGCAAAAAGACAAAATAGAACTAAAAATGCTATATATCAATACAGCTTAGACATAGATTGACTAATATAATGTATAAGATTACCCCTTGAGTATATATTTTACCATATTAAAAGTACATATGTGGTCCTAAAAGCAGACTCTTACAGAGTTAATTCAACTATGCCTAACCTAACTCATCCCTAATTTAGTTAGACAGATTTAGGACTAAGAATAACAGTACAAAATAGCAGAAAGCAAAATTAGCTATTGCTTGGGGGCTATTGTATATGGTCACCACCTAGGATAACGCTTTTATGAAAAATTCTTCATTTTTAGCATATATCATCAAGAACGCTTAAGTCAGGTTTACTTTTCCAAACTTGTCATAAATGTGCGTAATCTATTTTTTCCATAAATTTTCATTCAATTTCTCCAAACCTTTTCTGGAACAAAGGAAATGAGGTCCGGTTGTAAGCAATACTGGACGAGTTACCATATACCTTCATAAATAGTTATTACAGTACGTCGTCTATTTTATTCATCGAAGTTAAGGTAAGCATCCTGAAATTGATTTGCTGTAGCATTGTATGAATTTTAATGGTCTTGCCCAGTGTTACCGAATTTACCACAATGTCTCTAGGACATTCATTCATAAACGTGAATTCTAGTATCAATAATTCATATGCTCAAATTGTTGAGACTTGTTCCAATTGTAAAAAAACGCACTCTTTTTTTGAGACCTATAATTAATGAAGTTTCCAAAGATTCGTTAAAAGAGGTTAAAGAGAGTACCAGTAAAATACTTTCAAATATAAAAGTAAAGAATGAAAATATTATTAAGATTGATTTTCCCTCATCCGTAAATCTAGATAAAGTGCCAGAAAAACGAGGTGTTAATGGAATTCTAAAAAATAATTACGCACCTATAAAACTTGAACCCATTTTACCAAAATAACTATAAAAAATTTGGACCCAACTTTGTCAAAGAATATATTTTAAATTTGATCATTGCAAAAACATTAAAAAATATTTTGAAGCTAGGAAGACATTTCACTTTTTTCGACAAAAAAATTTCGTAATAAATCAAAATTAGTTGTCGTCATATGTAACAATACAACAATATGTAACAATTTCCTGACACGCAAACGTAACAATATATCATATGAATGACATTTAGCTTGACACTAAGACACGAATATATTTTTTCTTCAACCAATAGTATATTATTTTTTAAAATGATTGACATACGATTGTCACTAAGACACAAATTAATGTATTTTTTCTCCAGCCAATAGTATATAATTTTTTTAAATGATTGACATTTTGTTTAACACTAAGATACAAATATATTTATAGCTCAAAATCAGCGGTAGAGTGGAAACTTGGTTGGATAATGAGTCTTTCGGTACACTTATTCACCTTCATTGCACCTTCACGCAGGTCTAGATTTCTTATAGTTTGACATTCAAATTAACTAATAATAATCAGTATATAGGTCACACATTTGAGTCATTTTCTGTTGATATAATTTTTCGTTGTGTAAAAAATTTGCTTTTGCATAATATATATCGTCCTCCATCTGTATGTTCAGACATTTCTTGTTTCAATGAAGAAATTTTAAATTTTTTGAAAAGCAAAATAACAGCTTCTAACAATGATATCTTACTTGGAGACTTTAATGTTAACTTGTTTGATGTAGATAATTGCAGGAAAGTAAGTAAATTTATTCCAATTTTTCATTAAATTTTGTCAAACGAGTAATGAATGTTTTTACGCTGAATTATCCTCTACTCTCTTAGACAATTTCTTTATACCATATAATTTAAATATTTTTAAAGCTTTCATTTTTCCTACTTTTATTTCCGATCATAGTACTATTCTTTTGTCTATAAATTTGAATGGACTTTACTCAAGTACCAATTATTTTGAATTTTCCAACAAGAGTTTGTTTATTGAAAGTAAAAGTAAAGTTAAATGGTATGGCTCACTTAAAGAGTATTTGGATTCTCCTGCAATTTTAATGTACTTAAAAAATTCAATTATTTCAATGAACATAAATGAGTCCACTGTGAGAAGCGTTACTAAGAACAAATCTAGATATAAGCATAAATTAAATTGTTGGATGACACAAGAAATAGGGTTCTTCATTAAAAAACGAGACAAATTGCATAAGAAGATCAAAAAATGTCTGAATAAAAATAAATTTAAAGAAGAATTTGTATAATGTCGAAATGAAAAAAACACAGAATAAAATTTCAAAAACAAAGATACTTTTCTAAACTTTTTGAAAATGTCAATTCACCAAAAGTTATTAGGTCTAATTTAAGAAAAATAATGAATTGCAAAAAGTAAACATGAACTGAAGAGGCAAAAACTTGATGCGACTGGTTGCTTCCAAGAGAAGGGAGGGAACATCGTTGAAGCATCATACAGCAGCGTGGCTTATTTAGTAGCACGGAAGAAAAAAGCACACACAATTACTGACTTGATCCTACCTTGTGCAAAAGAAATGGTTAGACTGGTTCATGGAGCAGAAGCAGCACAGAAACTAAGTGATGTATCTCTTTCGACTAATACTATCCAGCGAAGAACCAGGGACGTGTCAGGTGATGTGAAAGATCAAATTATTGAAGAGATAAAAGCATCCCCCACTTTTGCCATACAGGTCGATTAATCCACTGGTGTAGCAATAGCGTGCTAGCTATTAGTATACTGCCGATATCTGTTCAAATGCATAATCAATGAGGAATTCCTTTGCTGTCAAAATCTTGAAACGTCATTTAGGTCCACTGATGTGACAAGCATGTGACGTTTTTTGACAAGCATAATTTGAGTTGAAATAATCTATTTTTGTCCCGCTTCTTCTCTCTTTGCCAGGAAGTTGAAATGTTTCTTGATATACAGAAAAAATATGACATGTTGAAGATATTGAAATCAGAACACTTTGAGCTCTACCTTGCTTATCTTGTGGGCATGTTTGAAATCTTAAGCCAGCACAACTTAAGACTCCAAGGAAAGAATTCAAACTTGCTCAGCCAAAGTGATTCAATACATGCATTTTTGGCCAAATTGGAGCTGTATAAGAAGAGATTAAGTGTAAGAAAATTTTTGTTGTTTTTATTATTGAATGAAGTTCTTGCTGATGGTCAGCTTTAAAGCACCTTGTCCAAGTAAATCATGGATCACTTGTCTCAGCTAGATGATGAATTTGGCCGTTACTTTCCTGACTTAAGCCCTCTGCATGCGTGATTAGCAAAAAAACCGTTCTTATGTCAGGTTGATGACGTGTTAGAAGACGCACAAGAGGAGTTCATTGAGCTTACCCACGATTCAACAGCCAAGAATGTGTTCCAGTCAAGCTAGTCTAGCTTCTGGTGTTAAATCATGGAATCATATCCAAAAATAAGTGATCTGGCAGTTCGAATTCTTTTGCCTTTTGCTTCACCTACCTTTGCCAAAGTGGCTTTTCTTCATTACTTGCAATAAAAACAAAATCAAGGAACAAGCTGTCTGTGGAAGATGACTTGAGGTGTGCACTGGGTGCCCAAAAACAACGATAAAAGTCCCATTGAGAAATGTAAAGTGAAATACTTTTTTACAACCAATGAAAAACGATTTTTTGTATTTTATTCATACAGGTTTAGTGATTTTTTTTATTCATACATGTGCTTGCAAGCTCAAAAATAGGGCAAGTATTATAAAGATAGTTTTGCGTACAATACCTGGCTACACCTATAACAACATTAACATAACATTTTTCCTATGTATTTACTTGAATAAAAAAGTGCTGCTGAACTGAGGAATCTAAAAAGGACTGTAGCAACCACACGACCGTTTTTTCTTTTTTCTTAAAAAAATTTCCCCCCCCTGACTTTCAGGCAATGCAAGGGGATGGGCCTTAACACCTTAATCAGCATAATAGTACAAGATATTTTACATGAATATATTCATTTTTTTGCAGAAAAATCTTAATTTTGCTGGCTCAAACTATTTCGTTGTAGGCGTCCACATGTGAAAAAGTGATTGGGAAAGGGGGAACGGGACAAAAAAGTTTGGGACTCACTGTATTAGAATATTTAGTTACTGCTTTTAATTCCTCCATTGAGTTTAGCATTTTTCCCACTTCTCTCAAAATTGGTAAAATTATCCCTATTATCAAAAAAGGAGATAGACTTTTAGTAGAAAACCACTGACCAATCAGTACACTATCTAAAATATTCGAAAAATATTATATAATCAAATCTCTGCTTATATTGTAAAATTATAATATAACATCTTGTATTGCTACTTTTGTAGAAAAATTCAGCAACATTTGGAAAACTCTGAGGAAGGATTAGCCATGTTTCTTGATTGATGATAGTATTTCACACAATTTACTTCTAACTATACTTTCAGGGTTTATATACTAGCGGCCATGTGGCCTTCTATACCCCCTGCAGATTTTGATAATGTTTTGTTTATTTTTATTATAAACAAATATACTCATCACACGAGCATGCTAATCTTTATTATATATAATATATATATTTTACTTCTGTTTAATAATAAAACTTTGAAATTTTGAAAGACAAATAGCCCAACATTATGAACAGATTTGACAATTCCTTTTCATCACCGCTTTTCAAAAGTACCACTTCTTGCTACTTCAATTGTTAGGACTTGTACTTTCCATTGGCATTTATAAAGAATTGTATAGTTTATCATTTAGAATTTTTCGCTCATATTCTGTAAATTTGTGAATTTTCTTGTCTTAATTTTTAATTTAAAGTTAATAAGGAGCTATACTATTGGCTATTATGGAGAATAGAGAAATGTCATTCAAAGATAAGAGAATAAATAGATATTCTTACAACTTGACACCTTTGCAAGCAGTACTTGATGGAGCACTCAAAGTAAACGTTTGAAACGTCCGGAAATTTGAAGACTTTGAAATGGGCATACACAAGGATTTCTCCGTGTCCATCGCTCACTCTGCTTTGAGGCCCAATAATACTTGTATGTAGTGGACAGCCCAACGAGTCCAGTAGCAAAATGTGTCCAGTGCCAATTCCGTCGTGTGCAAAACAGTTAAACGCGTGCATATCAAACATATCTGAAAATGGACATTTTGAAAGATATTCTCAATGCGAAAGAAAGCAAAAATCATGCTCGACTCAGAAGAAGAATCAAATCGCACACAAGAGAAACATATTTCTGTGTTTTGTCTCTTGGCTGGATAGTCTGCCTTGATATAGTTTACCTAAAGGACAGATTTCTTAACAGACACTATTTGACTTACCTAGTACACAAAACAAGTAAATTACGATTATAAAAGTTTTATTTCATTTATTTGTTATATTTAATACGATACAATTCATTTTTATCCCTCCTTTCTTAGAAAGGATACACCTGTCATGAATATATTTAGAAAGATCCCCTTTTCTCCATTACCGGTAACGTTTTTTCAAAAGTTTTAATCCAATCTATTTTTCTTATGTCGCTTTAAGCATGGAACAAAAGATTTAGTTCATTAACCCATTTAAGACCAAGCAAAGCAGACGATATCTAAAAAACGCAGACAATTTATATTCAAAGTCATTGAAAAAAGCAGAAGAAGATGAAATTACTTATGTTCCAAAATAGGAACATTGGTCGTAAATGGGTTAACTCGGAAAAGAGAAAAAGCGCACATAGAAGCTTTAACCATTTCTTTTTGAAAAAATGCTTTCATTTTCAAAACGTACTTTATTGATGAAGTATCATTAGACGGTATAAATCAAATACCAAAAATGGACAGAAAATATTTGGACTAAACAAAAATTCATCAATCTGAGAGTTAGAGCTTATTAGAAAGAACATCCTATTTTAAATAACCACAATTAGCTAATTTAAAAAGATGACAAGATGCTATACTAGCGAGCATTTTTTTGATTAAGTTGACGACCTCACTATTCTATTTCTAAAATACCATAGTCTTGAAGGAGAGCATAAGTGATTACATATGTCAGGATTTGCTTATTCGGTAATATATCATCCTAATTTTAATAAATATATTATGTTATGTAATGAATTAAGTAGCATATTAATTTATTAGTTTGTATAATGATCTTGCAAATTAAGACATTTTAGATATTGTGTAAAATGAAATCAGAGACCAAAGGAACACAAGATATTTGGATTTTGAATATTCTTTTCAAAATATTTTTTAATAAAAGATCACATATTTTTCAAATTGAAGGTTCACAAAGTAATTAAAAACTGGTGTAATTCAAAACTTTAAGTACCCTTTGAAAGCGTCCTTACGCTGACCTTCCAAATGTCGATATTCTTACTCAAGATAACCTTTAAATTCTGGCTTTTACTAACTGGTAAAAATCATCTGGTAAAAAGTTTTAATGTGAGAATAATGGAATAAATGATCTATTTTCCCTGGTAGAAATATTTGCTCTTGAATTCACCTTTCTATTCCATAATGTATTTGGTCTTTTAACCTCCTCTACAAAAACTACAAAATAAAATAACAATGCTTGTGTGAATTAACTACAAATTATCATTCATAATGATAAGAGACAATCGCGACAAATATTTGATTGAAGTTTCTTTTTTCATGGAAGTGAAAAGTAAATGAAAAAAACAATCAGAAAATATTTTCATTATAAAAGCTAAGTTTTTGTGAAAAGATATTTTGATATAGATCAAAAAAATTGTGCGAGCAAAGCCAATTCATGAACACACTAAATTTCGCAGTTAGCTAGGTAATAGAAATCTAATGGAAACCAAAATAAAAATATACTTACGAGCTTTGTCCTGAAGTCGGATCACAATCGTCGCTATTTGCCCGAGAGGAAGAATTCTTGCCGGATGTGCCTGCGGATTTTTTCCAGCAACAATTACCATGTAGGCTGGTGGAAGATCCATTTTACTTTGTTGCACTCCAAGCGTTCCAAGATCTCTAAAGTATTTTCCAATACACAAAATAAAGGCATTTTGTGTATACTACAATTAATTTCTGGCCAGGCATTTTGAATCACATCGACCGATGATACTAATTGGTCATTTCTGCTTGGTAGAAAATAAGAAGCTGAAGTAGATTACAATTCATCAAATGTTAATGAGTGTGGAAAAATTTTTAAAAATTAATTCGTGACATATTTGATTTTTTGCACAAATAGTTTAGTGAATTGAAAAATTTGCCAAAGAAACATTCTCTAATGCCCAATTATGTTGCATATATTAATTGATATATATATATTATATAATCCATGTACACAATATTTATACATTCATACAATTAAATATATATATACTTTTGAAACACTTTTTGAGTGAATTCCAAAAATGAAATTATAAGTATTAAAACTGACAAAATTTGAAAATCATTTAATTTAAGAGAAATTGTGAAAAAAAATTTCCGGATTAAATTCGAACAAGAAAATAAATCTAGTTAAAATTGACGTCTTTCAAATGGAAAAAATTTCTATGTTTGAAAAAACAAATATAAATTTTAAAGATAAATTCCGTTGAACTTAAAATTCTTAGGCTTTGAAACTTGATTTTTTTTGAGTTAGGTAAACAAAAAATAACTAGAAAAATTAAAAGGATATAAATTTCCTTTTTTATTTATTCTATACTCTTTTATAAGAATATGGACGTGAGTAAGGTTGGTCAGATACTCGGTTTCGATAACTCAAGGTCTTGGGTTCGATCCCGCATCAAGCTGCTTTCCCAATAGTTCGTTAAAATCGGCGCAATTCTGCCTTCTCGATGAAAACCTCCCACGGTACGTCTCCCTTTACGTTTTATAAGAAAAATAAGCGACTTTTTGATTTTTATTTGTTTTAGAATTCAAGATTGAGCCAATACATTCACTTCATGTGAACTTTTAACACCTTTCCTCTGTTCGCATTTTTTACTTTAAGTTCTTTTTTATATTCACCACATTTTTCCCACCAAATCAGTTACATACACAGTTTAAAAAAAATTTCGGCTACCTCATAAAATTGTATAAGTGGGAGTAGACAAAAAATGATTTAGAGAAAAACATATTTGAAACACAATTTCTTAAAAATGATCTTATCAAATAGCTTTTATCATAGCTGCATAATATCAGATTATTATTTATGCTCGTTACATAAGTAAATTATGATTAATTATAATAATAAATCTATATTTATAAATTTGATTTTTCAAAATATAACGTATACCTAGTCGGATATTATTCGTCTCTCGTAGGTAAATTAACTATTAATATATAAAATAATTTCTCAGCTGAGCTGGAACATCTAAAGAAAGGGTCCGGCGGTTGTGGATAGTGGAACGGCCATCAGATATGGTGGTAAGTCTTAAAATGCCCCATGTTCAGGACGATGTTGTGACAAGGGGAGCAAGGCCGCCTTCAAATTAGCCTATTTACTGCTGCCTTGCTGTTGGTCAAATTAGACAGAGGCTACCTCCGTCGCTTATAATTACTGCGTGGAAGAGAACTGGAGACCTCACCACGTAATATCTCTAAGAACAACCATGGCAAACTAGAAAACAAACTCTGGCGCTCTATGGTTTCCCACGTCCAAATGGATACTTTGATGATGATGATAGGTCAATATTAAAAAAGATGATGTTTTCATAAGTGCGATAAATTTTGCGTTTAAGTGTCACCCGAGCCAAGATGTGCGATTTCCCAAATTTATAAAAGCGAAATTTGATCAACTCAGTCGAGAAGTAAGCAAAAGAATTGATTCAGAATATCAGCGAAAATAAGGAAACTTACTTGACGCTGATTGCGGAGCGAAGATTCGGGGTGCCCGCATTTCCCATGGTGCACGTGGCTCTGAAGGCGTTGTCTGCAGAAGTCACGATGCCAAGATGTGGATTTTTAACAACTAAAATGTCCACTTGGAAAGTGGTTGCTGAATCCGTCAAATCCCAACTCTGTTGGAATATAAAAATAACTTAAATAATTTGAACCCATTTTTTGCATTTCTTATGATGAACACTAATATATGAAAATTTGCCCTTAAAAAATAGTACATAAACTAATATTTAATGCTTTGTTTAAACACTAATACATAACTTTCATGACTATCTCTATTTTTTCTGCCTAGAAATTTAATTTATACTCCATAACATAACCAAGCACCTTTCAACCTCTATGAAATAATCGACACTTACATCGACCCCAGGGGGTCGATATCGACCATTTTCGGGACCCATGATTCTTGGCTTCCATTACACAAGGTGTTGGGTTCGATCGAGCATCAAATCTTCCCTATTATAGTTCGATTCAAGGACCCCATAAGCGGATTCTCAATAAAAAGATGCAAATGTACCTTCTTTATCTTTCTCCCTGCTACAATTGCACTATCCAGCTTTTCTTTAAAAATGCAAGCAGAGAGCCCTGTTTGAATGCAGGATAACAACATGAAGACCTAATCTGATATATTCAAAAATCATTTTAACAAGAGTCAACCAAATATCCTACACATTCTTGATTTCGCCAACTAAAGTATCTAGGAATCAATTGGGATGCAGAATTAAGTTTTAATTGAGAAGCTCACAAAAAGAGGTAAAATGAGCGTGCGTTAAATAAAACTCTTAACCTTAGAATGATGAAGCAGGCCTTTTTATATCAAGCAAAATCTTCAAACTCTATTTAGTCAAAATAAAATATACCAAACCCATGTTAAGGCTAATATCTATTTTCGTATTTTTTATGTACTATTTGGTGAAATAAATTAAAAAAAAAAGAATAACCTAGTTAAGTGTAGCTGACTACATTGTCCACAGATGGTTTAGTTTACAGAAAGAATTTACTTTTCTACATGCTAGGAGAAACAATTGCAGCATTCTAAACTAGCATACTCAAGGGTATTTTAATTTGTTCAACATCCAGAATTTCTTGAAAATTCTTTCCACATACTTTCAATAAATAATCAAGAAAAAAAGGAAACTTTTGGTTTTTATAAAGATGATGCAAAGAAGGAGAGAAAATCAAAGCTTCAAATAAAAATGTAAATATGTTATCGTAAATTTACCAAAACCATCACAATACAATATTTTAGAAAGAATCAAAAGAAATCAGTTGGGGTTCTGTCATGTTTTCACATTTTTATGGAGGGCATGGAGAGGGCTATTTTATCAGATTTTTTCACTTTATGACATACTAAGGGGACATAGTCTCAATCAATCACATTTTCTCTTTATTTTTACATAAGATATAGATAGAAATCAGGAAATTATATAACAAATGCAAAAATTCAGATTATTTTAATCAAAACATCCTTTGAACTTGAATAAAAGTAATCTATTTTGATCGCTTATTTGCTTTATTTGTCCATCTCGATGGAGCTGGGCTCCCTTTGTTTTCACTCAAATGATAATGTTCTTTATTGTGTGTTTTTTATAACAAAGCAACGGAAGATTTTAGAAAATAGTTTTCTCAATGGCTTTAAGGACAAATATATTTTGTTAAAATTTTCAGCATGTATGATATACTTTCCAATACTTGAAAGGATTTTCACTCTGCATTCAAAAAGAATGCAATACATCAAGTTTTTTTGCCCCTTGAAGCAAAATACAGTGTTCTGACTGAACGCCACCATTTGTGAATTGAAATTTTTATTCCATACAATCTTTCTTTATAATCCTTGTTCTCTTTATACAATGAGCTTTTCAACTTTTGAAAGAAGTAGACTTAAAGGAAAACTTGTGGTTCAGATGTTTCCCTGAGTTCAACGAACAGAGATGAAGAGAAAGATTGCCTCAAAATACCATATTGAACAGAATTTTTTGGGTACCCAGAGATACTGAGGGGAGAAGAACTTCAACATACATAATTTTTTCTCAAAGTTGCAATAATTTTTTTTTATTCTTTTCTTCACCGAGAATATCGTGAAGCACATTTAGGAATTCATCAGAATAAGATCAAAATTACAGGTGCTAGTCAACTTCGTTTATATATTTCTCAAACGAGCATTTACTGGTTTACTTTGCTTGTCTTTTATATAACGGCAATCAAAAGACAAACAGGTTGACGTCAAATATCGTGCTCTTTTCAGAAAAAAATGGCAATCGTTTTTTGAAAGCTGCCTTAGTAGAGATATGTTAATTTTCATACTTACGAGTTACGTCAAAGAGACAATTCTGTTAGATCGGTAGCAGAAGTTGCACTCAAAACAGCTTTCTGGAAAATTTTCATCAATATTATTCATAAACAAACCGTGTAACTATATAGAAGAGCAAATCGAGAAAAGTCACCTTTCAAAGTGTAAAAGCCTTCCAATCGAAAGAAGTAAAGAATTAAGGTATATTATCGTATTGATTAATAGTTTTTATGTTTTCTCTAGTGAAAGATTTCAACCTCTTTATGATTTGTGGTATGGTTAGGAACAATAGAAGATCAATTACTGAAATACTACATGTTCATCACTCTATTGGCAGGTTTGTAACGCTATTAGCAAAGCACATAAAATAATAATACATATTGTACTGCTTGTACACCTCAGAAGTTTGGGGTTGACTGAATCTAAATGTGGTTTTTATCACCTTTGACGATTTACATTCTATATAAGCATTTGAAAAAAAATTAAATCTGTCGCGTCGATATATTTCAAGAATTAATCATTTAGACAGAGCCGCAAACAATCTTAGACTAGAACAAATATGCGTCTGGGATAGACGTTTTCAAAAAGGTGTTTTCAAATTTTAGCTGTTACAAGGCTTCGTAAAGATGGCGAAGAGCGATTTTTACAAATTTTTTCTAAAAAGCACCTAGGTAATTATGTAATTATAGGGGATCTAGCTTTTCCCTTTAATGAAAAATCTATGAAAATCAGAATCAAAAGTTATGCACTCGCATATTTTCTTGCATACTAGTGAACCAACTGCAACTTGTTTCATAGCATAAGAGATCAGAATACAGATGTTTCACAAAAAAAATTAGAGGTGTGGAAGACCAAAACTCTTCAACACATTGAAGATTATTAATCAAGTGACATTTTTGGTATGAATGAAACTAGGGAGTTTTATCGTGCACTACCAAAGAAAACTTATCCAATTAAAAACGAATATAGAAGGGGTGGTAGGATGTCCAAAGAAAAAAAATCTTGCCGTGAAATTCAAGACTCTTTCTGTCACATACCGCTACAAAAAAAGACAAATATTGAAAAAAATGTACCGCAAAATCGGAAGATACTGATGTTTTTCACTCAGTCAATGCAGTATCACTCACTCACCATCATAAAGATTTTTCCATCTAAAAACACTTCAAAATTTATTGCACCTATGAAGGAACGGTAGAGAAAGCAAATTCTTCGTAAAGTGTTATCAAACGCAAACGACGACAGCTAGATATCAAATTATGGCAACTCATGAACTTCAGTCACAATCAAAACTGTCTTCAGAATGCAGCCTTTCGAGTTGTAATGGAGTTAAATCAATCAATAATGGATAAATCAATTGGCATACCAATGCCATAAGAGTTCGTCAATTTAGAGGACCAAGTGCTGACGAGCTATCATTTGGGGTGATTTCTTCAAAGACTTCATGACAAAAACATTCATAAAGAAAGCGAATTAGAAATAGAAAAGCGAATTAGAAATAGGAAGGCGAATTAGTGAAATCTCATGTTAAGCTCTGAAACTCATTGGAGATATAAGAAGTGTACTCTACAGAAGACACAAAAGATATTTATCAACAGTCTTACTAAGATTGATAAGAAACATTGTTGGTTAGGAAGCAAAATCATAGGTACTTGATAGTTTTTAAAGTGTTAGATGAGAAGAGCTTTATATTGCAAATCGCCCATTTAAATATTTTTAGACACTATAAACCGATCGGTATTTGAAAACTATTATCACGTGGACTCAAACTTTTACTGATATTTATAATACGCTTGTCCCAAAATAAAGAGTTTTTAAATTCTTTATAGATTTGAATGCGATATGAGTGAAAAATGTACATAAAAATGCATACTTGGAACGGTGAAAAAGTTAAAAAGATTCTTACTCCTGAAGCAATGGTCACACCACAACCAGAGAGAGGGAGAATAAGTTGGATGTTATTGACACCATGACCATGGATTTGGCAGTGCGAGCTTTTAGAGTAGCCTTTGGAGTAGATTATGCCGTGAAATGAGTAATCAAACTGCACCATGAAAATCATCTCATTTCGGACAAGGTTGCACTTAACACCAACATCTTAATTGAAAAGACTTAAATACACGCACTGCTTTTATTTAATGTAACCCCTCCTGCAAATGTCAAGAGATCTAATATCAGTCAAACAAATTGACTGTTCAACAACCTTCAAAGAATATCTTATTAGCTTCTTTTGACATGATATGTTCAAAACGTTTATATCAATTCTACAATCGCAAAAAATACCACTTTAGCTTTTTCTGTATACTGTCCATATTTCAACATACCCGGAAGTTGTTGAAATTTTTTCCATCCACATTATGCCCGTCAGTAGTTTCTCTGGACACATGCTACCGAGGTTGTGAAGTCGGAAAAATATTTAGCGACTCTGACTCCGATCTCGCTTCCAAATATGCAACATAAACTTTTCTGTTTCAAATATTTCTACAAAAAGTGTGCTGACTTAGACAAAGTGTCTTAATTTTAGCCAGTCATTGAAAGATTAACTGAATTTTAGAAAGTGAATTTCTACTTTGTGTTGCAAGCAAAAAGTTGGATCTATTTCCTTCAGCATAATTTATTAAAATGTTCGATTTGTTTGTATTCGTGGTTTAGGGTCTTTAAGAAGAGGAAGAAGAATTTTTCATCATAAATAAGAAAAAACAAAGAAGAAACGAATGATATTCGTGGTTTAGTGTCTTTCTTGTATTGTCTTGAAAAAAATTTTCAATTTATTTTCCATACCCTTTTTATCTAAGACAAAACAATACAATTAATTCATAAACTCAAGTTATCTTAAAAAATTCTTTCAAAGGTAATCAGCCTAAAATAATTTTTCCTAAAAAATTTCTTCTCATAAACTGAGTTTTGCTCCTTTACAAACTATGTTCAAGGTAAAATAAAAAAGTTCATTCTTTAATTTTATTGAATTTTTCAGCCTCTTTATGTCGTGTTTTTGCAGCGTTGCACACTAAAAAGAGTGTGTGTATGAATTTCTTTCATACAGTTTGCTTTCATTTCAATATGAATTCTAATTATATATTATTTTATTTATCAAAAACTTAAAAATTTTATTAGTGAAAAATATTAAAATAAAAAATTTTTTATCTCCATTTTTTATGAGGGGTCCACTAATAAAAAAAGGAGATAAAAGGGACCCATGGATAAAAAGGTTGAGAACCAATGGTTTAGACCAGCGTTTTTCAAACTGTGGGTCCCTACCCTTCAGTGGGTCGCGTGAAAAATAAAATGGGGCGTGACAAAAAAGATGCTGAATAAATGAATCTAGTGAACAAAGTTTGTCTTTTTACACCTAAGTATTATGGGTAGCGATGCAAACTGTGGTTCTTGCTATGGGTCGCAATAAAATAAGTTTGAAAAACGCTGGTTTAGACAATGAATTCTTTCCATTTTTATGTAGTTGTACTTTTTCAAATTTATTTCCATAGATGGCGTTAAAATCAAAATATACTTTAGCGTTTCTAAAGGATTAAACAGTTGTTTAGTAAGAAATAGAAAGTGAATATCTTGAAAATATAGCATAACAGTAATAAAATCGAGAATATTGTCCTTTTATATTAAATTTTCATTTTGGGAGTTTTACGGCATATATCCGTCTTTCGCGTATTCAAAAAATATTCCGTCTTGCGAAGGTTAAGAAATCGGAGTCTGAATCCCAATAATATTAAAAACTCTCACTCCTTCTTAAAAGGTTCGACTCCACCGACGTTGACTCCACACTCCGATTGACTTTGAAACGAAAAACAATTTCTTTTAAATCAGCGACTTGCCTTCCATAAGAACTTTTGACCTTATTTTTTCACAGTTACTTTCTTGCATAACTTTATGTTTGGTTCATAAGAAAAATGGATGCCATTTTTTTAGATATATCCAAAGCCTTTCACTATACATCGAATGGAATTTTATTGAGTAAAACTTTGTGAATATGGCTTTGATGATTTGCAAATGCTGTAACATTTTTCACTCCACGCAGTATGAAAAGCACCCTTTCAAAACAATCTCATTTTTTATCTAGGATAGTGTTTCTCAAGCTTTTCTAAATTACGGTCCGAAGCAAAGTATTTAAAAAACGACTCTAAACACCTAAATTTTTATAAATTTATCCCCAACTCTTCATGTCATAATTTGAATATAAAACAAAAATTAAACTACTTTTTTTTATCTAAAATACTTAAAAAATTATTTTAATAATTAAAATTACCCTATTCCGATTCCAATTCCCAAATTTTATTAGATTCCGTCTCCTATCCGTTTAAAAATTTTCCAAATCCGAATCCCCTGCTCTGAAAAACAGAGTCTTTTAAATTTTGGAAATAAGTTAATTCATTTGAATATGCTGTTAAGGAAAACTCTTTCAAGATTTTGTAAACTTTATTCAAAACTATTTTGTTTACCATTTTTAGAACGCTTATTTATGCAAGTCAATGCTATTAAAACAAAAATGGGAAGTCAAATGAATTTAAATACCGTAAAAATATATTGATTCTGATTAACAGCATGGAATATATAATCAGTGAAGTTTTTGAAGATTGCCAACTAATAAAATATTTGTAATTTTATCTACTTTTTAGCGACTTTTTTTTAAAACTAACTACCTTCATTTTGAGATAAAGTAAAAAAACTTCTTTAAAATCTAACTATGAAAGATCATCTATCCTATATTTTTAGGGATGTTTGTCGGTGCACCTTAAGTACAAGTGTGATTCAACAACTAGAAGAGAATTTACTTGGATACTTCAAAGTATGACTCTTTTTAACTTGGCCGTAAGCCAGGTTCATGGGATTGAACGCGTACTGCTGCATCACTGCAGGCCCATTCGATTGAGGGAGCGAATGGGCGGACAGAGGAGTTTCGTCGGCTTCACCATCAACGGCCTCAGCCTCACTTTGAACCTCGTCCTTCAGGTTGTCGTCGTTGTAGGTCTTCTGAATCACTTTGCCGATGATTATGTCATCATTGCCACTGGAAAAGTTTTTGCTCCCGCCATCAAAAAAGTTGCCAGCTTTCCTTTCCAACTTTGCCGTGTTCAATTGCGAAGAGACTTCAAGAGGAGCCAGATTTTGTGTTTCGTTTTTCATGGGAGGAACTTGCTGAGCTTTGTAAGAACTCTTTTCAAAATTGTGAACTTCAAAGTCCTTCTTTGGGGAAACAGGTAGGTCGGAGAAGACGCCTCCATACTGGTTTGTGTGGTATCTTTGTTGCAGTAGAACTTCGTTGCTCCTCGTATCAACATTCTTTTTCATCTTTGGGTTGTAGTTGAACTGCTTCGCATATGCTTTATTTGCCGGATAATCGCCTGAAACATGATTGTAATCGTTAGGTCAGCCGTTAACGAACTTTTGTTGCCGTCAATGCTCAGTTCATCAACGGACATGTGGTGCAACGTGGAATCACTATTTTGTCAGATGCATATTTTGGTGAATAAGTGTTTGGTAAAAAGATAAAAAGAATTAGCTGGCTGTTTAGTTGGTTATTTATTTTGTGCCAAATCTAAACGCCCGGAAATCAAAACGCCCGAAAAGCAAAACCACTGAAAACGAAAGGCCCGAAATCAAAACGTCCGAAAAACAAAACTCACAAGAATGAATACAATCAAAAATCAGAAAATATAAAATTTTGAAAGAAATTTATACGATTTTTGATATATGATTAAAAAAACTTCTAGACTACTTTTTAAAAATTTTGTTTTTAAAGTTTTTCCAAGTTTTTATATAAATTAGTTAGAAGTTAGCTACAAGTAAAAATTGTCATTATCTTATTTTTAGGCGGGATGTGATTACATACAATCTTACTTAATGAAACAATAGTGGCTATTTTTAAACTACCTATGACAAGGTGCTCGGTCAATACGTCCGAAATCTAAACGTCCGAAGACCAAAACGTCCCAAAATCAAAACTCCCGAAAACTGAAACGCCCGAAAACCCAAACAAAACTTACAAATATTGAATTTTTACAAAATTGAACATCTAGAATATATTTTGGTTTTGAATATTTTGTTTTTCGCACGTTTGCCTGAACTATCATTTTAATTTAAGTTATTTTATGTGTAAATATATAAGAAGTACCATACAATATTATAAGTTTTTAAGGATGCCAGGCATAGAAAAGGTGCGGAGGCGTGAATTTTAATTTATCTCTCACTTTGAAAATGCATTTTAGTCAGAAAATCTATAGTTGAAAGGGAAAATTGTAACTATGGAGACTAAAAGTGTAAGTTTAAATTATATATAATTATAATATACACATATGTAAAAATATTGTAGATTTCTAAAGCAGGTTCAGAAGTGGTGATGTTTGAAATGTATAAAATCAGAGATTCACCAAACTCCCGAACCCTAATGACTTGATAGAGATTGTAAATAGGAAAAGACAAGGATTTCAACCCAAACATCCAGACAATGTAAATTTTGTACTTCAAAGACGGGTTTTGCCCGAAAATAATCTCATTTATGATATCAAGCATGAAAATTGCAGACATGTTCTATTTGCTACTGATATTCCGCTCACAGTTTTGGCCAAAGCAAACATCTGGTAAATTTTTTTTTAAATTTTATACTCACTTATTTTACATTAAAAAATATATGATATTTTAATTGCAATGAATTTTACATGTAAGTTTTGAATTTATTCTATCATGTTTTGTTTTTTATAAAATCTATATATTTTTGATAAAAAAATTTCCCAATTTTTTATGTATCTAAAACTGATGAGTGCAAGTTACATTTTTTTGATTTTATGCGCTCTAGGAAAGAAAGTGATTACAGCATCGTTTTCCAAAAGGAAATATTTTAGTTCAAATTTTAATGTACTATAAAATAGATAAGCAATATATTGTTGTTTAATTATGTATTTTTGAGTAGAGATAAGCATAGCTCGGCCTTTTTTTTTAATTTTTCAGACCCACTAAAAATTTTGGGTAGATGATTTTTCAAGAACATTCTGATGGCTGTGCTGGATATGAATTCGGTAATGATAACAAGGATCATTGCTACAAAGGGCTATTTTTAAAAAATATATTTATCAGCTAAGTTATGAGTCTTTCATTTTTTTCTCGCGCATACACAATAAAATATAAGGCCATATCATAATCACATATATTTTTTGAAGTTAAAGGAAAAATTACTATAACTATAATATTAACATTGAAGTTAGAAAAAGTGGTACCCGAATTTGAAAGAACTGCATAAATAGCTTTTCAAAACAATTTTCCAAATGTCCAAACTTTTGGGAATGCCAAGCCGATGGCAGTATGGAGAAAAGTTGGTTTATCATAAAAAATGTATACCTTGATGTTTTCTTTTAGTTTCAAGAATTGGAACTTGTTTTTTCCATAAAAATGATCGTAGGACGTACAAATTGGTAAAAAAAATTTGGGACTTGCGCCTTATGCCATCAAAGCATATCAAGTAAATACACGCAATATGCAAAGCATGAACTTCCGTTTATTCGAACTCTTAGAATATTCACGGACAGGGATGTCTTTCTTTAGAGTTGAAGAGTAAACAGCCATCACGATTGCATTCCCACGTCCCCGATATCTGATCTCCATCTCTTTCATGTCGCGATGAAACCACTTTCTGCGCTCGTCGCGCATTAAACCGATACATATATTAAAATAAGAGATACATTTTGATTTTAGGCTCCTTATTTTGTAAATTTGAAAAATCTTTAAAATTTAAACAAAATATCTAAAAAAATTTTATGTTTCATAAAAACATTAAAATCAATGTCCAACAATTAAGAAAAAAAATACTAACCAAAAATGTTTCATATATCCTATACTATACAATATCCTAGGCTATGTTTTAAAAAAAAGAGATTTATTACTACTATAAGGTAAAAAAAGCATAGCACAATTTGGTAAGTTTGTCTATCTTATCGACCCCTAAAGATCTCTTATCGACCCCTAGGGATCGATAGCGGCCACTTTGCAGACCCCTGAATTTAAAATGAAAAAAAAGTTTTATAAGTATAAAAAATCGTTTAAATTTAAATATTCTCTAAATTTAATATATAATCATATAGTAGATGTGAATTAATAGTTAAAAAAATTTATTTTAAATAGTTTAACATAAAATAAGAGAAAATTCATTTTTTTGTGTTCTGTTTTAAACCTGTGCATGAATCATAATTTTAAGGGCCTGAAAGAGCCTCAAAGAATTTAAAAATGTATTCTTAAAAAGTTTGATAAACTGATTCCAAATATGTAGCTTATTTTAAATGAATCAAATTATTTGTTTATTTTTTTTATAGTTCAAATTGGCAATTTTTGTCATTTTTTAAAGTTCAAGGGAGTAAAAAAGAATGTTAATAAATAAAAAGTTATTTTTTAGATTCTCTTAATCAGTATAAAATTTTCTTTAAGATGAGATACTATGATTTAAAAAATTGGATGAATTTGAAATTTTCTAAAATTCATCAGGGACACTCGGATTTGATTCAATTTCGTAAAACATAAAAAATTGTTTTTTAGTTAATTATTTTTAGCTGATATAAAAAAAAATTAAAAAGAGTAATAGAAACATTTTTTTGGAAAATATTGACAATTGAACAAATTATAAGCAAATGAAATTGTGAATATATTTGTTTAGAGTGAATAAAAGTGCTTATTTGAAAAAATTAGCCTTTATTTAATAAAATGTTAAAGCATTAAAATGTAGAAAAAAGATTTTTATCATTAGCATATTTTAAAATTGAAGACAATTTAAAAAAAACGTGCAAAAGATTGTTGCAAGCTAATTTTTGAATAATTTGAATAAAATTTTAAAGCGAGGATAAAAAAAAGTGTCTCAATTTTTTTTTACAAAAGTTGGTAACAAACCTAATTATAAACCATTGAGCATAATTCAGTAAAAAATAAGAAACAAATTTTTCTTGGAGTTAAAAATTTAAAAACAAAAATAGTGTTAAAATGTTGAAATTAACACCCTCTATGGATAAGAAGAAAAAGAAGAAGATTTATGGGGAAAATGCAGTTTAACAAAGATGAAACATACAATAAAATAAATTTTGAGGATAGTATTCAGAATTGTAAATAAAGGATAGACTATTACTGTGAAATTTCAAAAAGGTCATAGAGACGCTTTCATGAAATTACACAGACCCTCAATGGCTACTCTATGTACCCTCTATGGCTACATATTTTTGTAAAAAAGTTTAGATAAAAAAGAACATTTTTTTTCCCAAATTAAATTTTTTAATCTTCAAGCATGTTGAAATTTTATAATGTTGTTTTCTAACGAATTTTCATACGTACTTGAAAAAAGTGCAAAAATAAGTGTTAAATTTTTTTCCGATTTTTTCAAACATTTTATATATTTTTTTGCTTTTAACCAATCCATTATTTAAAATAAAAAACAAAATGAAAATGATTTATTATTATAAATTTAAAAAAATTTCCTCCCAAAGACTTAAGTATATGTGCTTTATTTTCCATGAAATTTTTTTTAAATGCATTAAAATTTTAGAGCTGGTTGAAATTTTGCTTATTTTATGGTCTTTGATGTCGGAAATTAGTTTTGGAAATATTATGAAAAATTAATTCAAAGATGGCATTTGAAATTTTGTCAGAATCTTTTGGTTTCTCTTCGCAAGAAGCACATTTCTTAGTGGAAAAAGATCTATCGAAAGTTTCGTTAGCGTGATAGACACATAATAAATAAAAATGGATTTTACATTATTATTAACATCATCATCATCATCATAATGTAATTAAGTCAGTTAAATTACCTTTTTAAGAATGGGTTTCTGACTGTCTTACCAATTGATAAAACTCGTCTCCACCTCTTCCTACCATGTCTTCCATCCGAATACTTCCAATTTCTTTAATTAGCTTTTCCTATTCCTAGCTTGTTTAATTGGCTCGTAATTGTAAAGACTTAAATATTCTCAGTCTATTTTTTTGTTACAAAATGCACAATACCTTTTTCTAGGCCTAATTTTTCTATGAGCGAATCAGTATTAATTTTCATGGAAATTTTACTCCACAGATCATTATTAGCATAGCTCTTTCTGTTCTTTGAATGATGCTCTCTTCTTGAGTCTTCATGTTCCAGAGAGCAATAAACAATTACTGTTCTGATACAGGCTTTGTAGATTCTTTGAAAGCAAAACAGAAGATAGCTCATAGAATTTTCGCGAACCCAATCTGCATTTTTTAGTTAATGCAATTTGCTATTTTCCTAAAATATTCAATTTATCTCAAAGGTAAGAAAAACGATTTATTTTTTCCACATCTGATATTGTAACTTTGACTTTATCTACGAGAATGATTTCATCTTCTTCCATACAATTTTTACCAGAATTTTTTTGACATTTATTCATTTAATTTTCTTTTCACTACTACAAATCTGGCATGTACATTTAGAAATCTTGTTAAAGTTCCCCATCCCTCGTTTCATTTGCAAATACAACAAGGATATTTTCTATGAAGCCTGAGTTTCTGGCTTTTCAGTATTTGTTTGCAACACTTTAGTTTTCTTCAAATTTACTTCCCAAACTTTGGGCTTCAAAAACATTTTTCAAAATAAGAAAACTCGCTCGCAACTCTTCTACTGTATTTGCCAAAATAACTAAGTCATCTGCATATAGAATACTTTTTAGCATTTCTTTTTCAACTCTTGAACTTACAGCATCAACTACGATAGCAAACGAAAGCGCAATAAAACTGATCCTTGATGAACACCATTTATTTGGAAAAATACATTAGCACATTTTATCTCGTATGGGCAATGAGCATCTTTGTATGAATGCAATGTATACAAAGAGGTATAAATACATTGTATAGATTCAATGACAGATCGACCTACTCTATGAAAAGCTTTCTTTAGATCCACAAATCACTTGAATTAATCCTCCTCCTTATCTATGCAGCATTCTTGCATTCGACTCAAAATGAATATGACATCAATAGTGCTTTTTCCAAACATCAAACCAAAGTGTGATTTGTCAATTTTGTGCCTTTATATTTTAGAATGAGCGTACTTAACTCTCCATCTTCTGCCGACTAAAATATCGTTTGCAATCCGATAAACTGGTTCGACAACATACTCTTCATAATACCTGGAGGACAGCTTGCTTTCCCGTTTTTCATTGTTGTCAAACATATTCAATTTCTTCAACGGTCATTTCAAAAATCGCCTTTTCAACTTTTTGAGAATTAATAGAACTATTTTAGTTATTTTCTTGATTCAAACACTTTCTAAGTGTTTTTTTCATGCTTTTCCTCTATTAATTTCATCAAAGTAACGCCTCCTAATTTTATCTTTGATAAGAGACATTTTCATTCATATCCTTGGAATACTTTTTTGCCGTTCTAAGTTAAGGAAGCGTTGACAAATGATGTCAACCAATTTTTGGTTATTTTTGCCTTATTTTTGTTCAATTTTTTACTATATCTTCTCTTATTAAATATTACCTTTTGTGAAATTTGTGATGAAAATTATGAATGTTATGAATGATAATTACTAATTTTACCTGAAATAACCATTGAAAATATAAAAATTTTTGGTTTTCTAAAGACAGTTTTACACAAAATAAATTTTAGACGCTTTATTGACTAAAAAATATTTTGATTAACTTTATTGACCTAAAAAAATTCAAAAAACAGAAGAAAATATAGTTCAAACTAAAATTTGTTTACAGTGACTTTTTGTCCTTTTTATTGTTCGCACTGGTTAAATATTATTCGTGTGATGTTGATTTAAAAACTTGAGAAATTTGTGGGGCTTAGTAGAGTAATGAGGAAAAATAGTTTTACTGTGTGGCATTTCTTGGTATGCATCGGAGGAGTACTTTCTGGGCGGCAGGCTGTGGTAGTTCAAGGGGATTTCTCTTTGTACGTACATGTCGACGGGGTTTGTGGCCTTTTTGAATGATAAGGCCCCTTTCTTCGAGTGCTGGTAGAGGCGTGGGGCTGGATGCTTGTGAGCGGGGTACCTCTGTGCTTCATGGCTTAAGGGCGGACTTTGTGTGAGCTGGTGGTGCATGTTGGAAGGCTCTTGTGGCACATATGTGTTGAAGTAAGGGCTAACAGCGCTTCCTCCGGGTCTGCTCTCTGGCAAGGAATTTTGATCGCAATTGCGTAGTTTCGTTAAAAGCACGATGATCTATAAATAATAGCTGAATCTGATAGGCCAAAATATGAACCCTGTATGTTATTTTGAAGGGAAAATTAACTCAAAATGGGTTGAGAAAAATGAAATATCGTTGATAACAATTACTCCTATACATTCTTTAGGTTTCTAGAAGTATATGGAAACAACATCGAAGACTGAGAAAAATGTGTGGTAATACTTGTTAACATTGAATAGCAAAGGTTCATTTTATTTGAAGGTTAGTAAATCCTTCCATAAGAGGTTTCAAGAAAAAATGTTCAACTTTTTCTGTCGTCATTTCTATCTATAAATTTCGATATAACTAGAAATTGTAAGTTCTCTTGTATTTTGATCATCATCACTGAGCGTACTCTAAGTGGAACTGATGAGGCTTCAATAGCCGAAAGCGGTCTTTCACACAGTGCACGCTTAGTGATGATGATCAAAATGCAAGGGAACTTACAATTTCTAGTTATATCTAATAATCTTGTATGCACAATTATAATAAGTATATAAATTTCGAATTAATTAGAACGAAAAAAACGCTTTTCAATGTTTTAAAACGGTTACATTAGTGACTTCAAAACGATGACTAATTTTACGTAATGTTTACAGTGCAGGGGTGTCAAACTAATTTAGGCCTTAAATCTATAAATATGGAGTTTTTGCTCATCAAAAGTTAGCATAAGTAAATTTTGAGCGTTTTTTTGATTTAGTATTTTAAACATAACATATTGAATCCAAACTCATTATGCAAAAAAGAACATAATGTTGAGACAGGGCGTATCTTTCGCATCCTGCTTCATATTTTTATGCTTTTTTTGTGTGAATTTGCGTATTTCAGGTAAAACATACTTTGTCAGAACACGAAGTTCAAGGTATTGAATGAAAAGGATCTTCTCAAACTTCAATTATGTCATTCATTTGACTTGCTTCTTTTCTGAGACTCAAGGGGATCACTCCTTGTGTTGAATTGATTGTGAATAAAAATTGAAAAACTTATTTATCATCTATATTTTTTACGTTCAAAACGCATTCATTTAACAAATTCCACATCCTAATTTTGTCATCATTATTGGTAAAATATTATAGTATTTTTACAAAATTTAACTGCCTATATTTACAAATTTAGGGAAATCATTTAAAATTATTCTGAATGCATGGTAATCTAAAGTGATGTTGTTTTTTCACAATACTTGAAAACTTTGTAGACAAAAATACAAAATAAGTTTTTATCATATGCTCGATGAACATTTAAGTTTATTCTAGGCTTTCTGAACCTTTTAGTTTTGCGTAACCTTGAAAATAAATTACGTGATTGAAGGAAGACCCGTATCACACCAATAATTATATCCGATCTATTCGTGCATGAGAAAATATAATAGAGGTTACATTACTTAATTATTTGATTGTAAGTCTTTTTGTCAGTTGCTATTATTTTACCTAGCCTGGAAGTATTTATTTTTTAATGGAACTTTGTATTTTTGAACGATGTTTTAATTTATTAATTACATCGGTTATTGTCACTGAAGCACAACATCAGACTTGGTTCATCTCAAAACAAGAGGTCATCGAACTTCAATAACCAAAAAAATTGAAAGGGGATACTTTTTCGAGCTAAAACCTTTGAAAATTTTCGAAACTCCACATGAAGATATTTAATCCAAACCAAAATTAATTTTTAGGTGTCTTAGATCAAAATCTAGTAAAGGTATGTCATTTTTGACATATGATTTTAAATAGAACCTCGAAAAAATCCTTCTTTATTATACCAAACTCTAATCTGCGAAATTTTTAAGGTTATTTTTAAAAATTAAGTGTCAAAATTGTCATGCCTTGTTTCAATTTTTTCCTATGTGTATGTATATAGAATGATACCCCAATAATTCTGACCACGATAAACAAGGAAACAATCATGAACATTATGGGATGCATTATAAAATTATGTACAGATGAAAATTCACAAACCAAAAATGATATAAAAAATTACAAGGATTTTATTTAAAATTTTTTCAAAAATTAAACATTACACAGTCTGTTTTTGAGTAATCGAGTACGCTGAATTATAATTATGGGCAAATTATTCCATTTTAAAATAAAATATTCAACACAAGTAACAATTTTAGACCACTTAATATCATGCAATTCTGTATCAAATGGTCAAAGGTCACATTTTCAACTAACAAATGTCTAAGGCCAAAATGGCGACAAATTGCCTGTCGACAAAATTTGGAATGAAAAAATGATTAAAATACATCACACCCCATGCGTCTTTTGACATTTAGGCCGCACCCCTTATTTTACGCAAAGGATCGATTTATATACGAACTTATTAAGTCGAAAAATTGAAATCGCCTAAAATTTTCAAGGAACGGAATAGCCGGTTTATCTGTGGTGGGACATCTGTGTTTAAATTATTAAGTGCATTTCCTGTCTTTGCTGATTAAAATTTGGATGCACGCGATTTTACTGCGGATTCCATTTTTTAAACGAACGCATATTAGCGTAAATCGAGTAAAGCCGTGAATACTACTGTGCCTGTAAATTGTAGTTTGTTTTTACGGTTTAGTTAGATTTGTTTACTAAAAGAAAGCCTGCATACTACTTAGATAGACAGTAAATAATTATAATAAAGATAGTTAGCCAGAAATTTATTTAACATTTACTTATAATAAAGTGCTTGCTTTATTAGATTGTGTGGAAGAGGAAAATGGCAAGGGTAGAAGACTTATTCCTCAATGTGAACCCAATCTCCACCTTTTTTGTGTTCTACGTCTATTTTTTTCGCAATAAAATCGTGATCATTGGTATCTGATTTCCATGAAGTAGCTCCTATTTTTATATATTTTTTCGCAAAGCTACGCAAAAGCAATGAAGTCTCTTTCCTATAGCATCCGTTTAAAACATGTTCATAATAGGTCTATTAAATTTCAATATGAAAACAAAGTGACTAACTTTTATTTTCAAGAAATACGTGCATTTACCAAGAAAATATTGGAAGAATAGGGATAAACAATCCAAAGCACCCAAATAACAACCATAAGCTTATAGTGAACAACAAATGTTATGGACACTTTTATATGTTAAAATACAATGAGGGAAAGTAGAGTTTATAAAATAGCAAGTTCCCTATTTTAACTACTAGTTTCAACTGCACGATTAATTCTTCTCCGAATGGGGGAAACGTGGAAAATGCTTCCACACGCCGAACGGTGAGAATGTCTCCCTAGGAGAGCCGAGAATTCCGTCTTCCCCGGACGACTCTAGTTTTTTGGTCAATCAAAATTCAAAAGAAATTTGTTACAATTTTTAAACAATAAGGAGAATGAAAAGTTACCTTACTTTATATGAAAAATGAAATCGAACTTACCACAAAAGGAATTATCAAATAAATTTTCGACATCACAACCATTTCAACGACTAGAAATGAAATAAAGCTTTATGAGTACATTTTGAACACACGTTCACATTAAATTTCAAAGTTTCATATTAACATAAATCATATATTCAAAATTTTGTTAAAATGAGGCTAGAGCAGTGGTTGTCAGCCTGTCACTCATCGCCCCCAATGTTGCCACGACATAAATCAGGAGGGAAGAATAGCCATCTTTTAAAAAGTTATGCAACATACTTTTGCATACTTTTGCATTCTTTTATTTTTACAAATCGCCAATAAATAAAACTTCTGAAACTTATTTTTTAAGTCAGGATAATATCATGTATATAAAAGAACTGTGAATAATACACTTTTAATGACAGTTAAGCTTTCATATGATTAGGATATGAAAAAGATGTGTTCTGATAAAAAACTTACTATTACCAAAAAATATAAGTTGGAAACCAGAGAATGTTGAAAGTTGATTATAGATGAAATGGACTGAAAAATGGGTTATAAGTAACGGTCTAGAGTACTTATGCAAATTCGCATCTACAGATAGTATTCAAAAGTTAAACGAGAGGACTAAGCGTGTAAAAGATGTAGAATAAGGGATAACAAAGAATTTATAGGAAAATGTAGTAACACATGGTGAAACCATAATATCTCCCCTAAAAATATCTAATCTACTCTGGAAGATATTTAGAAATGAAGATTCAGCAAGAAAATGAGGCAATCACTCTATAATCATTTATCATCCGTTGAGAGAAAATGTTTTACACATAATATTTTTCATGTTAAGATTTTTGTATTTATGCAAACTAGTAAGATCCAAAAGATTCCTAGTAGGATGAATTTAACTTTATGTTCATGTTAACAACACTTGTGATCGCTTCTATTAAAAATAACTAAATTATAGTTATCGTTACTTTTAACATAATACTGCCTTGTTTTCTTTGTCCTTAATTAGAACATTTTTGCTCATTTTTCGTTCTTTTTATCTTAATAAAAAGTATCGTTGTTTTTTTTTAGAAAAAAATGAGTAACTATTTTTAGAAAATAACAAAAAAAAATATTAAAATTCAAATACATAAAATTGATGAAAGTTTTGCTATTTTGAAATATCACTCATAATCTGCTGAAAGGGTTCTAATGAAAGATTAAAATAACAAAAAAAAACTCTAAAATATTTAATTTTATTATTATCAAAATTAAAAAAAAAATTTAACAGAATAAATAAACAGAAATTTGCCAAAATTTGAAATAAAGATGCTTTTTATATTAATTAGTTTTTAAAATAATTACTTGACTTAGGTGTTGAAATTTGAGTTTTGAATTTAATTTAAGAATAGTAAGACTTTTGAAAATTTTGATATGCTAATATTTTTGAAAATTCAATTTTTTGGGAAAAAATTTTACCACAAAACATTTTTTTAAAACTACTCACTTATGGTAATTGATTTCAGATTTGCTTTCCAGGGTTTCTGCAGATGAAAATCTTATAAATTTTTGTTACGTTGACTTTGAAATAATGGATGCTTGGTTCGAATTGTATATAAAATTTGGAATTTAAAAACAAGAAAAAGTTGATAATTATTATTTACAGAAGTATAGAAGTCATGATTATAATTTATATGGCGCCTTGATTTTATACTCTTTTATTACACTGGATGTGAAAATAGATATAACGAAAAATTAACGAAATCCACACAATCGCTAACGTAAAAATGTATTGTCGTTATCTTTATCATTAATTTCAAGAAATTTAAGGAATTATTTTCCCAACTCTAATGTTAACTATTGTGTATACTGAAATCTTATCCGTTCTTTAAATGTATATAAGAGAAGGTAAGTGTATTTTTCAATCTTTCTTTGTTGTTTGAATTTTCATTTATTTTGAGAGTTAACATTTGAATTATGTGGTCCATTTGTTCATGAAAATAGTTCAATAGTTGAACTCTATTTTGTAAATAATATCTGGCAAAGATTGTTGTTGACCTTATTATAAAGAAAACTTTGAATTAATAATGTCTTATGATTTGTTATTGCCCAAGCTTAATTTAAGAATTTTTAGAAAAACTTTCTGAACAGTGAGGTATTTATAGACTCAACACACTTCCCCGATTAGACAATAAAGTCACATTGGTAGGAAAAATTGATAAAAAAATGAGAAAGTTTCTGACCTCAAAATTTTGCTTATGAAATAAAATTGGTGTTAGTGCATATCGTGTTAGAGTGATAGAGATGTTTATATAGCATACCAGGATAAACTTAGTTAAGAGTTATATTATTATTATTAATAAGTTTTCAAGAAATATATGCATTTACCATATGTGCTAAAATGCAATTTATGTTCACTAATGAGAGGCCTAATTTTTAGTTAAGAGCTGGTGAATCAAAAACGTAGACTCTTTTCATTTTATTATCTAATATTATTTCAAACTCGTTGCCTCTTAACTCAATAATATTCACTCAAACATATAACGAACAAAATGTACTGGTATTTAGATTTGGCTAAATTTTATGTTTAAGTAATCTTCTCATGTGACCTGCAAAGTTAGGTCTTCTTGATCCTAGACTGAATGTTGAGTTCGAAATGTGCGTGAAAGTTTTCCGCCTATTTAAGACTTCCTGCTTAACACATTATAATGATTGTAATAAATAGTTACACTTAAAACAACATTTTTTATCCATAGAAGATAAGTATACAACTAAAGCTGCTTCTAAAATGTAACTGAATCCTAAAATAGGCTTTTTTATTTTGCTTAGAAACGGACATGTAATATAGCTTTCTTCATATTAAAAAATGTTTTGAAACCTTTTCTCATCAATTAAAAACATTTTCTGATTTAAAATCTTTCTAGGCATTTAAATTTTCATATTAAATTCTCAATTAAAACTTGTTATACTATGACAGAATTTATTTAGAAATAACTATGAAAAAAACACACTTTGAAAAATGTAAATAAATCATTAACTTTGACAAAAAGGAAGCACTTTTGTGAATATTTTGAGAAAAAATAGGACTTAGGTGAAACTTTATGTATTTTATCGATGTAGTATTCTTTAATTTGTCTTTGCGAAGTATAGCAAGATCAATAGGGAGTACTATAGAATAGAACAGGGGTGCGAAACCTGTGGCCTTAAGCCCGCATGCGGCCTTCTGGGCCATCAAGTGCGGCCTTTGATATAAATTTTATTTTTTATAAAAACCTTGAATAGTTTTTAAGTTTGAAATCATTATACACCTGAAACTTATAATTACACCACACACATAGACAAAAGGAATATTAATCGTGTTCAGTGGTGTCACTACCAGAAATTGGAAGCATTTTTCTATGAAGCCAATGAATTTTAACTTAACCGGGTTTCTCCCAATGTCCTCATATGAGGGCACAAAATAGATTGTCTTTAATTTATGATAATTTTTTGTAAAAGTGACAATTGACTTCAAAAATTTTTTTATGAAATAAGGTACTAGTAAATTATGTTTACTAATTTGTTCATTTTTTATTTTCTAATAATTAAAGTTTTTAAAGAGTGAATTTTTTCCATTGAAATTTTCCAGACTTGTCAAAGTTTTTCTCAAAAATTACAAAAGTATGAATGCCTTTTTTAATTAAATTAATTACATATCAACCTAAACAAGTTAAATTAGTATAATCATAATTTATTTTGAAAAAAACCATATATAAGTTGAATAGCTTTCAATAGTACTGCCCTCATATGAGGACATTGGTATCATACACTAATTTTCTATTGAATCGATTTTTAAAGAAAACCTGGTAAATTTTATCATCAAATTTATTAATTTTTAAATGATTAATAAAATACAAATATAAAGTTTATTTATAAATATAAAATTCATTTATAAATATAAAACTCATTTATGAATATAACGTTTTTCATATGTATAAAATTATATTTTTTATAATAGAATGTATAATATTTTAATAAAGTTTTTTATTGAATATATAAATAAACTTTACACGTTTAGAATAAAATATGGATGAAAGATTCTGTTTGATGCATTGGAAGAATAAATACACTTCTTTTTTTACCCCAGATTACAGAACTATGTCAAAAACATTGAAACGAACTTTGAAGGAAGAAAATAGGATCTTTAATGAAAAATGGGAACTGCAATATTATTTAGTGAATAGTGGCGGCAAAATGTCTTGCTTGCTCTGTGATACCACAGTTGTAACGGTTAAGAAATTCAATGCACAGCAACATTACGCTCTTCATAAAGACAATAAAGATGCCAAATTAGAGGGTGAGTCTCGAAAGCTAGCACTGCAGAAACTGAAAGATGGAAACCAAAAGCAAAGACAATTGTTCCATTCTGCGTTACATCAAGGGAATGCTGCGACAGAAGCCAGCTCTAAAGTTGCATATTTGCTTGGGAAAAAGGGTAAACCATTCACCGATGCAGAACTCGTGAAGGAATGTATTTTAGAAGCGGTAGGATGTGTAGATCCAGATAAAGTAGGCAAATATAAAGAGGTGCCTCTTAAAAGAAGGACTAATACAGATCATTGGCGTGTAATGTAACAGAGCAACTCAAAAATGTAATCCAGAAAGATAATGCGTATTACTCGGTATTCGTGGTATTTCTGATAAATTTCAAATATTTGAAGAATTATTTGCTTTATGCACCCAGGACACGGGGGATAGATATTTTTATCAACTTCAAAGAGCAAAATCATAAAGTAGGATTAGATATTACTAAGTTGATAAGTGTGCACTAGGGTGTCCACCCCGGGGATACTCATCGTCTATTCCCCTGGGAATTTCTGAAATTTTTACTCCTCGTCCTCGAAATTCATTCCTCGACTCTCCGAGGGGTTTTCAGATTTTCGATTTACTTCTGTGCTGAACTGTTTGATGAAAATTTTTGACTTATTTTATAGTTTTAAGTCAAATGAAATTTTTAAATCTACATTTTTTTGATGAAACAAAAAAGTTGTATTAAAAACCTTTAGTTCCTCTCCCTTTTTTCTCGTTAGAATAAAATAAAAATAATAATAAATTTTTTTATTACTCTTCTTTTTGCTCCAATAATATTTACCTCATAGCTTAAAGTTTTGAATCATCTTTAATGATTTTTATGTTTTCAGTATTTACGCTATTTTTAATATGAACAATTTGAGTTGTTTTTAATTTGGTTCTAGATTATTAATATATTATTCTTATATATTTTAAAATATTATCTGCTTCTTTTTTAGATTTTAAAAAATTTTTTGATTTTTTTTCAAAACACTTAATTCTGTTTTGTTCCAAAAACGAATGTCAAATTCCACTGAAAATAATTTCAAAGATGTGTCATTAACAAGAAAGTCTGAAGTATGACAGCATTTCCTCTTGCATTTTTCGGACAAAAATCAAGCAAAATGTCGTATTTGCAAACAAATTTTAAAATCCAAAGGAGCAAATACAAAAGGGATGTTAGATCATCTTAAACTAAAACATAACATATCAATCAAGAAAGATGAAATTGAACCTCTTGCAAACATCTAAAAAATAGATTCATTCTGTAAAAGAACTGAGACAATAAGTTGTATGAGTTCAAAGCTCGTAGCTATTGATGCACTCAGTTTTAATCAAATTTCTTCCAGTGATGTGTTGCATAAATTCTTCAAATACGGTAATCACATCCTGCCAACAAGTCGAACACAGTTTTCTGAAATTTTCATGCACTTTTATCGCGATATCAGAAACAATGAAGTTGCTAAATTTGAGAAGATCAAAAAGGAAGGCCATAGATTTTCAATTATTTTAGTTGAAGCAACATCAATAAAGAACAGAAGGTACTTGAATATAAATTTGCGTTACAGCGATGATAAAATGATTTGTCTTGGATTGATTCGATTGAAAGGAAGCGTGAAAGCGGAAAGTTTAGTTGAAAAGCAAAAAATCATTTGGCTGACTTTGGAATCGATTTTTAAAAGGATGGTGCTTCAATAATGAAAAAGTTCAGTTCAATTACAAATACTGAGCATATATTTTGTTTCTCACATGCTTTTCATTTGTCTGTATCAGAAATAAAATAATGAAAAAAACGTTTGACGTTTATTTGGAAACAAAAAGAAGGCCCGAAGTTTTGGAAAATTTGTTCAAGAATTTAAAAAGCATAAAACCAACATCTGTAGACTTCGAACGAGTGTTTTCATCAATCGGTTATTTTTCTACGAAAATAAGAAACTTAGATATTTTTTCAAAACATGAATATTTTTTTACATTTTTTAAAAATAATTTTATTCAACTTTTGAACTAATAAAAATTTTCAGAATACTTTATATTTTTTTCATTTTAGAAGAATTTTTTATTTTGAAAAAATCGCTTTTTCTTCCCCGGGGAAATATTTCAAAAATTACAAGGTCCTCGTTTCCCGGAGAATGAAAAAAAGACCTTAAAGTGGACACACTAGTGTGTACGGATTTCCCAGCTATGTATTTGGAGTATAAGTATAAGGAGTATTTGGAGCATTAGTGCTCCAGCTATGCTGGCTAAGAATGAAGGATTTATTGCACATCTTAAGAGAAACCAAAGAGCGAAATGAACTGATTTCTTTCATTGTAATTTACATCAACAAAATATCTGTGCCAAATCTGTCATTTTAAACGATACTTTGCAAAAGGATATAAGTATCGTTAACTATATTCGAGCAAATACCACGAAGCCTCGTCAATTTCGAAACATGCTGATGATGGATGACGAAGTGATTAATGTAGATTTGCCTTATCACTCAAAAGTACGCTGGTTGTCACAAGGGAAAGTATTGATCAAAATTTTGTCTTTTCGAAAGCAAATAATTGACTTTTTCAAAGAAAGTGACAAACATTGTGAATTATCATATCCAAATTTTTACAGAGATGTAGCTTTTTTATGTGATGTCAAAACAAAATGAGTTAAACATTTCGTTGCAAGGCAGAAATGAATCCATTTATAATATGTGGCCTAGAATTCTGACATTTAGGATGGAAAAAGGCGGTAGAATATCCTCGTCTTTGTGAACATGCACGCCGACTGATTTCCTGCTTTTCTACAACATACTGTTGTGAATCCACATTCTCGTATTTGACGCAAATAAAGAATTCGTTGAGAACACAGTTGACAGATGGGCATTTGGAGGACCAATTAAAACTAAGAACCACTATGTTGGAGCTTGATATCAAAATGCTTTCTCAAAAGAAGCAAACTCAAAGAAGTCATTAATTTATATAAAAAGGACTTACTTACCTAAATGAAATATTTGAAAACTTCATATTATCGATGTTTATACGCCTGCCTATTTTTTTATAAGAATATTATTAATTAATACTTGTTTAAAAAGTACTTAAATAAAATATTTGAAAATGTTATGTTTTTGATAAATATAAACACCTGTCGTTCTTTTTTAGATTATTATTATTAAATTTCTTACGAGGGGATAAAATAACTGAAAACAAAAATAATAATTTGTTCAGTGCGGCCTCTATGAGGGACGATGGATTGTAAGGTGGCCTTCATGCACAAAAAGTTTCCCCACCTCTGGAATAGAGTATAGACAGAGACCATACTAGAATTAAAACTGAAGGAAATTCTTCTCGCACTGAATTTTTTTGCCGTTAAAATTTTTTTTTACAATGAATGAAAATGATATTTTACCTTAAATTAGAAGTGTATCGATAAAGTCCTCTTATGGATCCAAGTTTAAAAAAATTAATCATAAGATAATATTTTTCAATTTTTGAAAATGATTAAGCATTTAAAATTCATTAATAATAAATTACAATAATGAAGATAAATCAAAAAAGAGAATTGGCGCAAGTTAAAAAAAATAGAAAGATCACTGAAAATTAATTAATAAGAAAATTTGCTTATTTGAATGCCTATTAAAAAAATTCCATCTGTGCATTCAAAAAGAATTCATACTTTTCGCTAATCTATTTTTGTCGTGTTTCTTCTGAAGCATAATGAATCGATAATTGTGTAACGTGCATATTAGAGATGGTCACCAATTAACACAATTCATAATGAATATCAATCTAAGGAGGGCGCAATAGTTATTATGATAAAATGACTCGCAATATAAATTTCTCTCAGGATAGAATCCCTAAACAACCACCCAACAAAATTCCACAGGACATACCCAAATATCAAAAATGTAAAATGTTGAACTGATGAATAATGGACTAGTGGTGAATGCTGTGGCCGGTTGGTTTATACACTGTGACTAGGATCTGGCGAATATAGGAAGTTTAGTCTTGGCTAAGATGTGTAACGAAAAATAAAAAAAGTTAAAAAAAAGTTACTAAAATGGAATGATTATGAAGCAAGGATGAGTAAGATTTCGCAAAAGTTCTTTCAATGAGAAAAAGAAAAAAATGTGACGCTGAATAATTTGGAAGCGATCTCTGAAGTTTTTAAGTGGATAAGGACGATTTTAAGAGAGTGCACAGAGATGAAGGAATCAAAGAAGTGTATGTGATTCAACTTGAACTCAACGACGCTGAAGGATAGTTAGGCGCGATAGGGATAGAGAGTTGTGCTGAATAATATCACTCTACGTATTATATCTCTCTGCCATGTATCATTTAGCATTAACCTTAATTTAAGAGATAAGACACGCGCATATACACACACATATGCACATAAACATAGAAACACATCTATGCGGGTAGGCACACACGCTTAGGAATAAGTTGTATGCCGTTCGCGTCGCTTCATCCGCCAATATTTATTTTAGCTGGGTCTCTTCGTGTTGTCAGGAATTAGTGAATATAGGCTAAAAGGGAGTCTAACTCATTGTGCAAAATTTGAAAAATACGACGATTTGTTAAGCACACAAAAGTATCAAATGATATGTGTGTACTTTATAATGGAACGCAATGAATACGCTCTTTCTCCACTTTCAGAACACACAAAGAGAGTAATTAGTGTTTTGTGGCAAAAGATACATCTTGTATCTTCTCTTTAGCGCTAATTGCAACCCCTTTCCCAGTTTGATTGACGGGACGAGGCACAAAGCTCGTACTCTCAGATTGATCTCTTTCCTAAACACACGCACGGTACCGCGGGTGACGATGAGAGGGTTGAATGCTTAACGAGGGGGTGATGAGTTGCAGTAAGTATTCACGAACTAGGCCAATAGGTTAATTGCTCCTAACCTTAATAATAACAGCAATTCGAGTGCAGGTATTAATTACTATACACAGCTTCTATTTGGAAAATACTCTAGCCTCAAAAGACTCATTTGATTTCTATGTCACTACGACAAACAAACTTCACCCCCCTCATCCAATGGCGTGCTCATAATTCACTACGCGGGCACTTTTCGAACTTTTTGGTGAATTCAAAAATAGAAAACGTTTCACTAGTTGAGTATAGAGAAGTTGATCATAAAAACCAAGAAAGTTTTGAATCAAAGAAAGTGTCATTTGAATTTATTTAGGGAAAAAATTTTACATCTCTTAACTCATGGTAGCAACTATATATGTAACAGTGCCACATTTTATAATAAGAGGGATATATGCTTTTTATATTTTCAGGGTCGTTAAATTTAGATTCTAAACTTATTTCGCTTCAAATATTTTTAGAAGTAATTGCTCTAGAAGTTTTTGATTCTGACAATCTTTATTGCGAAATTTTATAATATGATGCATTTAACTTTAAAACAAAAAAATTACTGGTTAAAAACGAAATTTGAACTCACAATTCGACATAAATTAATTGATTTTTCATATGACAAATTAAGTAACAAAAATATTTACTTTTTGCCACATTAATGATAGAGTTATTGAAGTTTCTTTTTACTATATTTAAGGTATTGATATAAAATGCCCACTACTGTTAAATGAACATAAAATATTCAAAGATAGTTTAACCCTGGCAGGATTAACGGTGGCTTTTTGCTCTACATGAAATTTAGACTTGATTTTTGAAAAAAAATATAAGACCTAATCGAAAATTAAAATATAATTTTTTTTCAAACTATTTTGCATTGAAAGAAAAAAAATAAATTTGTTTGGAAATACAAGTATTTTTTATAAAGTTTTTCTCGATACGTTATTTATATAGTAAAAAAAGAGAATTTTTTTCTACGGCTTTTGTGGAAAAAATTATCAATAAGTTATTGTTTTTAAATTAAAAATAGACACTATTACTATCAGAGGACGTGTGTAATGTTGGCTAGATTACTAACTTAGTTTTCCGAGATGACGCGTTCAAATCCAGCTCTAGTCTTAATCACAAATAATTCAATAAAGGGGGCTTAAATGTGATTTCTCAATGAAAACACCCCAATGTATCTTTTTTACTTTTTTTATAAAAAATTATCAAACAACAGAGAATTATCAGAAATTTATCTAAAATGTCTTATATTCTAAATCAGGCGGTCTATGCTTTATTATCATAAAAATTGTGTATATTGGTTGCTCCAGACCAATCCCTAATAATTTGCTACGTAAGTGTGAAAGTTTTGTAACTTTCTCGCGAAATGTAAAAGTAACGAAAATAAAAGCATCTTTATTACACAATTTTGCAAAAATATCTAACTTATGATGCATTTATGAAAGAAATCAAAGCAAAGAACAAATGCACAAAAAGCAATAAAAGACGTTTTCACTTTTATTGACATGAAGGACATACGAACTTTGTATGGTTCTTACAAATGTATTTTTTACGGAGATCACATTTTCCTGTTCCTCTACTTTTTGGCGTGCAGCCTTGTACTGAACAAAATCCACGAAAAGATTGTGTTTCGTTTCTTTCAACAAAGTTTCAATTCCAAAAAAGTCAAAATATTTCTTCTTATGCCACTCAAACTAGAACTGTTTGATCTTAAACGCATGGATTCTTCGGTCAAACTAAAACATAGATGTCTAATAAAGTGTTTTCTCCCATGATATTTTATACTTAGAAACAAACTACGGTCATTTAAGAGCATATTATCCAGCTATTCAAAGTTGATATATCAATTTAATTTGTAAAAATGGCTATAGGCCCATCTTCTTGAGGGTCTATAAGGCGTTACTCTCTTGGCATTTTATTAGCGGTATCCACACAACTTTTGTACTTATCATACAAAATAATTGTTTATGGTTTATTATACTCTCCAACACATTTTATTTCATTCAAGTGTTGGCTAGGCAAAATATAAACAACGTTAAAATTTTTGCGGGCATGCTTTCTTGGAATGAGAGCTGTAAGAGAGGCGTCGGAAGCATAGAGAAACTTGCTTTCACACTCATTCAGTCATGAGGCACGAAGGTTCCATTTAACCTAACAGTCCCTATTAGGAAGTCAAAAACCTGTCAAGCACTATCCGTGTGCCATTTGGAACAAATATACTTGTTATCAGTCTCTTCACTACCACTGAAATAACCGATCTCGCTAAGCCCTGATTCATAAATTTCAGGTTGCAAAACGTAGAAAGATTTGGAGTCGTTAGAAAGATAAACTTTTATCCCGTGGTTACCTGGTTTAGACGGATCGTAATTTTAATTGAACACCCACCTATGAACTTAACAAGTTGCTTATCGATGCTATCATATTCATTAGAGGAGTACTATTTTGAAAATAATTCTGAAAAATGTTCTTGTAAAAAGATAACTTTGCATATCTCATCATTAAGGTTTATAACTGTTTTCAAATCCAATCTAATAAAGGTATTAATTAGAACAAACATATCTCGTGTAATTGATGCAATCATTACACGATTTCTTGATTGTCCCATATAAAGCAAGCGTGATGAATAGCAGTTCCATTTCATAGCATTACTTCAAATTCTGATATTGTAAAGTTGAGCCACTTTAAAGTTTAAAATATAGGTGATAATAAGTAAAATACAGTCAAACCTGTCTTAACGACTCATATAATCATATTTTTGTTTTAGGAAATTAGATTACACGAATACAAGTTAGGCTTTCTATATGTTTTTTTACATTTAACGCTAAGACCTTTAACTTGGATTAAAGGAGAGCCCGCTATGAACGACACTAACTTACTCTTTATTTAAAAGGTCGTTAAATACAGATTTGATTGTATATAAATTATCAAATTTAAAAATAAGAGTTAGCTTACATAAAGTTGGATTCCGTGTGAGCCATGGTGCACTTATATATGTGTTGAATTAAAGCCTCTCTAAAAAAGCTTCAAAATAGAAATGGGAGAACTCAACAATTGAGCACCGTTCCTGGGATGTGGTTGATGCGTTACAATATCTCTTATATTTCGGTTTGAAGGTCGCCCTTGATTTGATCTCCTAGGTGTCCAAAAATATTCAGTCTTATTAGGAGCGATAAGAGAGTCTGAAGTAAGATCTTCTTCCTTATGAGTAGAAGTACTACTATAGTTTGAGATATATTACAATGAGATATTATACAGGATTCTGTCCTTCTGTGTTAATGATTTCATTGATGATCTTATTGATTTGCTCTCAAGTTTAAATAAGTTTTCTAGTCCTAAAATTATTTTGGGCGACTTTAATATTCATTTTGAGAAAGAAAATATTTCTCATGTTTTTAGGTTTGATAAGGAAATAGATGTGTTTGGCTTTAAGCGGATTATTAGGATGCCTACTCATAAAGCTGGCCATTGCATTGATAATATAATTTGTGACTTTGATTCTAGTTTAATCACTGACCTTGAAATCATGAATTTCACTTTGAGTGACCATTTTCCCATTCTTTTCAAAGTATCAGATGAAAGAAAAATGATGTGCCAAAATGTTAGAAAACTTTTTGACTTTAACAATATTTGTAAAGGTAGTTTTTATCATGATTTAGCAGAATATCTTAAGAATACAACCTTTGTAGACATGTCTTTATCAACTTTTTATGATAACTTAATTTTGTTGCTTAAAAGTATTCTTTCCAAACACTCGAGTAAAAAATTAGTTGTTTCCAAATCTCAAAAACCACCTTGGATAAATAGTGAGTTTATCCGATTGCGGAATAAGAGAAGGGTCGCCTTTAAATCTTGGTTTAAAGATAACACTTTCGAAAAAAGAAAAGTTTATGAAGATTTACGAGAAAAAACTAATTTAGCGTTGGAAAAAAACATTTCTAGTTATTGTAATGAATTCATAAATAGTTCGTCCGAATCCAAGAAACTTTATAACTTCTTCAAAGTTTTAATGGGTAAGTCTCAGCATTATGCATATAGTTACTCTGCAGTTGAGAAAGAAAAATTTGCAGAAAAGTTTAATTCTTTTTTCCTGGATAAAGTAGAACTCATTGTTAGTGGTTTATGTGCTATGAAGTCACAAGACTTTCCTGATATTTTAAAAATTGAAACAATTTTAAAAAAATAAGTTTTTCATTCACTAACTTTGAGTTTACCAATCTGTATGAAGTTGAGGACATATTGAAGACTCATGGTATAAAATTGGGGCCTGCTGATACTCTTAACACTGAGCTGTTAAAATACTGCTCTACCTTGAAAATGGTCTGCTTGATGACCAACAATTCGCTTAAAAAAAAATATTAGCACAGAAAGCCTTGTACAAAGCTTAGTTGACACCATCGATGAATCAAATCATCGAAAGCAACTAACCGTTCTTCTTACGCTTGATATTAGTTCAGCTTTCGACACTGTCGATAGAAGTCTATTACTTGACTTACTGCTCAGACAGTTCGGAATTAGATGTGATGCTTTCATTTGGCTACAATCCTATTTAAAAGACAGGAAACAATGCACAATAATTGATGGCTTTTGCTCTTCATTCAAATCTTCTAGATATGGTGTCCCTCAGGGATCAGTTTTGGGGCCATTTTTGTTCAGTTTGTATTTATCTCCCATTCTGAAATACATCAATACAACTGGATTTGAATCTTTCTCTTATGCTGGTGACATATTTGTATTTAACCTTAGAAGGACGGAGTAGGGCTTTTTTTGGCTAGTAAATATTTAAAATCTCTTTTTCTGATAGAAAAATATAGCTAGTCGATATGCTAACTTGGTGGTATTTTATTTTTTTTAATGGGTTTTAAAGATAAAAAGAAATATAAAATTTTCACCACATGAAAAAATATTTATAGTAATTTATACGAAATTTAAATTTAACGCCATCTAAAATTAATATGTTTTTATGAAAAACTTAAGTTGTAACCTTAAACAAGTTATAAAAATATAAATTTGAAGTGGATTTCAAATTTAGAATTTTTTTCTGAGGATTATTTTTGAAACACATGACGTTCGAAAATCATGTTTCTATTATTTCCTTCGCTTTGGGTATTATAGCAAGTCTTTCATTATTAGCTAATAACAAAACAAACAAGCGTACGAATATGTAGTTTTGTGAAAAAAACTATATTGTTCAATATAAAACTTTATTTTCATAAATTTATTTTTCTACGGTGCAAAATATTTTATAAAAAGTAAAAAAGATTAAAAAAATTAGATAAGCTTTTTAGATCGATTTGTTGAACAGCGCATGGTTGCGTACTTGAATAAAAAAATGAAGAGAATGGACTCTTTATTGAATTTGTGTCATGGTATCATCTGGGTAATAAAAGACACATCATACAACGCAGAAATAAATCAAAATATGATTTCAAACACAAAGAACTCTTACTTGATATTGATTTTTATCGAGAATACGCATGCGGCTAGAGTGACCTCAATTGTTCCATTGACTACACGAACCATATATAATTGTCTACGCATTTGTTATCTTTTTTCCCACCACATTTGGTAAATAATTTCTTGGCATGAATGAATAGTGAAGAAATCGCGTATAGATTACACAAAACTCTCTTGCATTATTTGTGTATGTGTAATAATTCTTCCATTTCTTGACAAGCTTCATTTGGATTTCCTAAGTTACTTCGCAAAATTTTATTATGAGCTCCTCAATTTTTTATACAAGTAGTGATGAAGGAGAAACCTCTGGTTCTGACGTTTTTTCAAATAGTGAATATGAAATTCAAAATTCAGTTGATAGCGAAGGGCAAACAGATTCAAGCGATGAAGAAACGGCTCTTTGCGAAGATGTGTCCCTTGTAGCACCAGATGGAATCCAATTTTTTTGGGAACCGAGAGAGATTTGTGGAAGAAGATCATCAACTAATATCATCTCAAGTAGAGCAGGTCCAAAAGATACGGCAAAAAATTTGAAAGATCCTTTGAAAATTTTTAATCTTTTTTTCACTGAATCTCTTTTGAACCATATTTTTGTCTGCAAAAAAGAAAGAATGGAAGAAAACTACAAGTAATTTTCTATTAGAAAACATTATTTAGTTAAATGTTTTTTTTGTAGAAGTCCTAATTATTTGTTGGAGAACCTCAAAAGTTTATATGAAAGGTTTTCAATGGAACATTTGCTAGCATACTTAGCCTGTATTCTTTACATTGGGCAGTCTAAAGATCAGTAGATTGATGTCAAACATCTTTTTTCTGAAAAGTATGGAACCCCTTTTTTAAAAGCTGCAATCAGTAGAGACGTATTCATTCTTATTCGTACCTTTATAAGATTTGATTCAAGAACTACAAGAAATAGTTCAGATAAATTAGCTCCGATAAGATACTTACAAAATTTTTTCCTCGAAAACTTTCATAAATATTGGTCACCATCTAATTGCGTTACAATTGACGAGCAGCTCGTCAAGTATAGAGGCAGGTCACCTATAAAAGTATACGACCCAGGTCGATATGGTATGAAAATTTATCACTGTGTAGACTCGTCCAGTTTTTTTGTTTTTTGTAGCGAAATTTATGAAAGTGGTTTAGTGGACAGGGATCATTTTAAACCCAATAATATAGTAAAAAGATTGGTAAATATTTCTTGCTTACCGACCGGTATTGGTATTTATGCAAATAGGTTTTTTATGTCCCAGGATTTGTGTAATTGGGCCAAAAATCAAAACTATACAATCTGTGGTACGGTAAGAAGTAATAGAAGGTTCATGCCGCATGTAGTCCGTCCAGCACATTTAAAAGGTCTGGGTTTGAATGATTGTGAGAGTAGATTTTTGTATTCAGAAACCTCTTCGTTAACAGTTTATATACCGGAAAAACATTCTAAAAAAAACTTCAAACCAGTCTATGTGTTATCTAGTCAACATCTATCACAAATAGATACTCTTGGGCCCAGAAAAAAGCCTCAAACTATTCTAGATTATAATAGGTTTAAATCTGGAGTGGATGTTTTTAACAGAATGGCAAATAATTACAGCTGTTATAAGTCTTCTAGACGTTGGCCAGTTGCAATTTTTACAAATTTTCTTGATATTGCAGTTAATAATAGCTGGGTAATTATGAGAGCTAATGATTCAGATGCATACCCGTCAGTTTCAAGAGGAGGAAGAAAATGCTTTATAAAACACCTTTCTCTACTTTTAGCTGAAAAATGCATGTTGATTAGAAGTCAAAGTTCATTTACTCGCTTATCTACCAGAAACTTATTATCTTTTTACGGGTTTTTTGATGTTGACGAGAACCCAACTACATCAGTTCAACGAGGATATTGCTCTTTTATTGATTGTAAGCCAAGAAAAAGGGGAACACGAAATTGCAGTGCATGTGGAAAATTCATTTGTAAAAGCCATACTTTATTTATGTGTAAAAAGTGCAGAAACACATAATAATTGTAAATATTTACGAATTTTTTATTATAATACTTGTGTGTTGTATTTTTATAATAGTTGAATAAATGTTAGTTTATTTTTTTATATATATTTGAGACTTTTTAGAGCAACACTAAGGACGGTTAATGGGAGTTTTACTCCAATTTTTAAAAAAAGTATATTTCTTTTTTTAATAAAGCTTTAGCATATCAAAGTCCTTTTAAGAATGTTTTTGTTCAGTTTGATATGTTTCCATGTTTTTTATACGAAAAAAAAACAAAAAACTTATTTTAGAATTAACGCCATCTATAATAAAAAAGAGTTTGTTTTAGTTAACGTCATCTATAATAAAAATAAAAATTGCATTCGAACTTCCATAACTTTTACACTTATTAGATATACATATCTAAGAAAAATTTTTAAATTCATCTATTATATTATTTGTTAAATTATTTCAACAAACGCTACTTCATATGCAAAAAAGGCATATTAACCTTAGAAGGACGGAGTAGGGCTTTTTGTGGCATGCCAATAATTCAAACTCATTTTACTCAAGATAAAATATATTTAACCTTATAAAAATTTATATGAATTTTATGGTTTTTTCATGTATAATACTCAATAAAGTCTATATACCATTTTTCAACTATATAATAAGTTATAAAAAAATAAAAAAAATAAACTTGAAAAATACAGTAAAAACTTCTTAATTTTTTATTATATATAACAGAAATATCACCCCTTTTTCAGTATAAAACTTCTGTTCGTTTGTTCTGCTTTATATTTGAACATGATAATTGCTTTCCAAACTAAAAAGATTTTTATATAGAATCAGTAGTCATTTAGGAGAGTCATATATATCTTTTGTCTAAATATTGGAGTGCAACATATACAAAGAAAAAAGATGGATACATTATTTTACGTATCAAGTAATGGACACTCTCATAAATGTTGTAACAAAAGAAATCAAGAAACTGATATCTCATATACTGGCTTTATATTTGTCTTTCTTTTCCACAAAATGTACATATGATCCTTACTGCAAGATTTATGGAAGGTTGAGCAAAACAAATCTAGATAATTTGCTGTGCTGAATTTTTCACGTTACTTGTTTGTTCCGCTCTTCTGCTTTTGCACTCTGTCTTCTTCACAAGCTTTTTATATGATGCTCTACAGCTGAATTTCCAAGACATTGATGCGAACAAACTTAGATGATAATAATTTACTGTATTCATTATTTTACTTCGTTTGTTCATTTTAACTTTTTGCTTTGCAATTTTCTCTTTTCCTTATCATGAGCTCTTCCAGCTTAGATACAAGTAATGACGAAGGAGAAACTTCTGGTTCGAATGTTTTTTCCCAAAGTGAATATGAATGCATGCATTCAGATAAAAGTGAAGAAGAACAACAACTATAGAAGAAAGTGGAAACAGCTAATTCATAGCACCAGATGGAACAGAATTTTTCGGAACCAAGAGAAGTTCAAGGAAGAAGATCATCAACTAACATTATTTCTTCTAGACCAGGTCCAAAAAGTGGAGCAGAAGGAATTTTTACTCTTTTTTAAGTTGAATTTTTACTCTTTTTCACTGAAAGTATGATGAATCACATCTTTGCTTGCACAAGAGAAAGAATGAAAGAAAACTACAGGTAGAACTTAACTTAAAATATTGCAGTCAAAAATTGGCTTTTTTTGTAGAAATCCTAACAATTTATTTGAAAACTTGAGAAGTGTATACTAAAGATTTTCAATGGAGCATTTGTTGGCCTAATTTGCTTGCATTTTTTATATTGATCAGTCAAAAAATCCACAAATTGATGTCAAGCATCTTTTCTCGGAAAAATATGGAACTCCTTTTTTGAAAGATGCAATGAGTAAAGACGCATTCTTTCTTATTCGCACTTTCATAAGATTTGATTCAAGGAGAGTAAGGAATATTCTTTCTGACAAATTGGCACCGGTAAGATATATACAAAATTCTTTTTTTGATAACTGTTACAAGTATTGGTCATCACCTAATTGCGTAAAAATTGATGAGCAGCTTGAGGCAGATCACCTATTAAAATGTATGACCCTTCTAAGCCGATCAGTTTTTTCGCTTTTTGTAGTGAGGTTTACCAAAGTGGTTTATCTGATAAAGAGTATTTCAAATCGAATAAAATTGTCAAAAGATTGCTTTCTTTTTCTTGCTTACCACCTGGCTCTCCTATTTATGTAGATAGATTCTTTATGTCTCATGGATTGTATGAGTGGGCTAAAAGTAAAAACTATACGATTTGTGGTACTGTTAGAAGCAATAGAAGGTTCATGCCACATATTATACGGTCTGAACATTTGAAAGGTTTGGGATTGAATGAATGTGAGAGTTGATTTTTATTTACACAAAGTTCCTTGTTGACAATTTACATTCCGCAGAAGCATTGCAAAAGAAATACTAAGCTTGTGTATGTGTTGTCTAGTCAACATCTTTCAAGAATTGACAAGTTAGGACCGAAAAAAAGCTTCAAACAATCTTAGACTTTAATACATAATAGCCAGAAGTTGATGTTTTTAACAGAATGGTAAGATATTATAGTTGTTATAAGTCGTCGAGAAGATGGCCAGTAGCTATATTTACAAACTTTCTCGATATTGCTGCCCATAATAGATGTGTGATTATGAAAGCAAACGATTGTAGTGCGTATCCTCCAGTGGCAAGAGGAGGAAGAAAATGCTTTATAAAGCCATACTTTCATTGAAAATCTATGGTAATTAGGAGGTCCATTCACTCGTTTATCTACTCGTAATTTGTTGTCTTTTTACGGTTTCACTAATATTATTGAGACTCCTACAACATCTACTCTGAGAGGATACTCTTCTTCCACTGATTGCAAGCCTAGAAGAAAGGCAACTAGAAGTTGCAGTGTATGTAAGAAGTTTATTTTGTGTGATAAATGTAAAATGCATTTATGGAACAGATCAAAATATATAATCTATAACTTGCAGTGCTTCTTATGGGCTTATAGGCTCTCTACTCCTATCTATTTGTACATGAAACTTTCATAATATCACATTTGTATATCATCTATATGTTGTTTTGATATGACTGTGCAATCTGCATATTTACTTTATAATATAGAAAAAAAATTTGTAATAAAACGTCTACTATAAATGATTTTTATTAGTTTTTTTTCCATAAATAAATGTTTTAGTTTTTTTCGTTTACTACATTATTTACCCATTCGATCCTGGCGTCTTATATATAGAACATTCGGCTTTTTATTAGACATCGTTTGAATTTTTTGGTCATAATTAGGTTAACGGCATCTATAATGTTTGAAAAATAATATTTTTATTTCGCATGCCAATAATGTAAATTTTATAATGATAAAATTTTAATTAGTCTAAATAGGATTTCAGCAAGGGATTTAATCATAAAAACTCAACAAATATATAAACATATTACCATTTCTATTATTCTCTACTCATTATTTGAAAATAAAAAAACCAAACTTTTTGAACATTTACTCCGAATTAACCTACTCAATAACACGTACAAACTACCATCTAAAGATATCCAACACTTAGTGACAGTCTTCCACAACTAACACTGTCCTCAAAAATTCTTACCTAATGGCTCAAGGAATTCCAAAGTAACAACAAACAAAAAACTGGACACTCTATTAGTGATATTGCAAACTAGTTTCGGAGTATAAACTCCTTTTTCAAAGCAAATATATATAAATGATAAAATAGTTAAAATGAGATGTAAAGAGAATGCTAGAATTGATAATATATTTAATAATTTATCAATTGAGTAACAAAATTATAAAAATTGTTGTAAAATGACATGCTGAAAACCTGAAAATGACCTTGAAAATGACCTCCTTCTTGCTCGTTAATTTATCCTTACCTTCGTTTACTAATTAAAGAGACAACTTTGAACTATATATCTCAATAGGACCTCTATTGTTTTGCTTATAATTTCGCTATCAGTTTATAGTTCCTCCTTCTAAACTGACCATACCTTAGTAGCTCTACTTTTAACAGAAATTCAATTTGTGCAATCTAATTTCAAAAAAATCTTTTTCAGAGATTGATATAGCTCAGAATTTAAGCGATTTCATATCTTTTTTGATCTTGGCCTTTTTTTTATCAATATCATTCGTTAGAGTATCAGGTGATATGAACAAATATCAATCTGAAGGTTTGCTAACCAATCCTTTTTCAAAATTCCTGTTCTTGATGAAATCATTCATAATCCTCTTCTTTCCATTAAAACAGTTGTCTGCCTTTAACATCTAAAAAACTCTCTCTTTCCACTGAAAGAAAAATAGGTCAAATTCAATTCACATATATTTTTTTTTTTGAGAATAGTTATATCTTCACATATTGATATTTGTTATAGTTATGGTAACGTTAATTGTTTGAAAAGTCTTAAATTATTTTTTAAAATATTAATTAATAAGATAAAGGTTTAAAGAATTTTGATTCAGAAGGGAGGAGCTTCTTCTTAACTGTCAAGCTGTTTTTTTAAAAAATCATACTATAATATACTATTTTTAGTTCTAAACGGTCTGTTTAAAATTCTAAAGTGTCTTTTTCAAATTCTAAAGTGTCTTTTTTAAATTCTAGAGTGTCTTTTTTAAATTCTAAAGTGTCTTTTTTAAATTCTAAAGTGTCTTTTATGATTTCACTTTCCTAAATAAGCTTTGAAGTTTTGTTTCTTATTAAATTCCCGTAAATTGTCAGGTTCTGTAGACGTGTTGAAAGATACACTGATAATTTTCTAATTCTCTAATTTTGAGAAAATTGAGTTTTTTTCAGAATTTGATTTTTTTTTTCTTGCACCCTTTTTGCGGAAACTAAGTTTTGAAATGAACTAAACATCGTAAAAAAACTAAAAATAAAAAATTTATTTTATTTAAATATGAAAGTATGATTATGGGATAATTTTCGGGCATATATCGTTTTTATATATGCATAAGATATCGTTTTTATAAAGCATAAGAGAGGTCCTTTTTCAGTGTAAGAACATCTGTATTACCCGAGCTTAGCGTTTTAAAAGATTCCCAAAATTTTATATTGTAATCGGTAAACATGTTTATGAAGTTAGAATCTAATCTATCTAGTATTTCGACAAAAAGTCTAATTAAATGGGCATTTTGATTTAAGCAATACATCATATTAGTAGCAGAAGTTATTTCTAGAGATATTAATCAATATCTTTTCAGTGCGCGGCATTTCATACCTAAGACGTTTCGTACCCGAGACATTTCATACTTAAAATTTTTTAACGTTTCAAACCCAGTTTGTTTTAAATCTTTATCGACGGGGCTGAGTGAAACTCTCTTATAGAAGAATTGTAATTGTCCAATCTGTGTGAATTAGAATTGTAATATAGAGAAGACGCCAAACGGTGTCCTTTCAAAACATCCAAAATCAAAAAAGTTTCAAAACCAAAACGGCTGAAAACGAATTAGTATGAATCCAAATTCTGAAACCCAAAACACTTTCCAATAAAATTGTGTTTCAATAATTAATAAGATTTTTTAATTTTGAGAGAATTCTGTAGAATATCACAATCAAAAAGTCGATTTTTTTAAAATATTTTTAATAAAAAAATAATTTTGGTTTAATTTTAAGAAGAAGAAGCTAGAAATAAATTTATTGAAATGAGAAGAAATAAATTATTATTAAAAAATGTTACAACAGATGAATACAGATTGTATGTTATAATATAATTGTTCATTGAATGGCGGCAGAAAAGGCTGGAAAGAGCCGCTAGTATCTGAACACACCATGAATGCAACTGTGCAAAATGCAAAATGCTGAAAAGAGAATAAAGCGCTGAAATTTAAAACAAAGGATATTGTATGAAATTAAAGTATATAACATTGAATTAATCGCTGGAACTTTTTTGTTTGAATAACGAGACCATGTTTGAGAAAGTTAAGTTAGGTGTCATATAATCGATTATTATTGCACTCAGTAAAAATGTGCTAACACCAAAAGTACTGAAACAAAACAACACGTGAAAATCGCCATTAAAACAGAACTCACAAACAAAAAACTCAAGGAAACAAAAAGAATGACAAATTTTTAATTCAAATTTTGCAAATAATTAATTATCACAAGTAACAAACAATAAAGATAAATTATTTTTAAGAGAAATTATTTCTAAATTATAAACGAAATTGGTTATACATCACACTCTAAAACAAAAATATAACAATAATTTCCTTGGTTTTGATTTTCGATGATTAAGTTTTCTGGCATTTTGGTTCAGGACGTTTAAGTTTTAGGTTTAGGTCCACAAAACTATAACCGACTGATCTGAAATTGCAGGTTCTCTTAGACATATCTTCAGTTTTCATAAAATTTTGGAATTTCAAAAATCTATTAACAAGAGTAAAAAAAAATTTCAAAATTTTATATTTAAATCGGACCAATTGTATTCTAACATGAAGCCTCGCCAAATTTTCTTAGATCCTTCAGAAAGGGAATTTTCATTGAAATTGTGTGACTTGTATCATATCTTGCGGTTAAAGAGTATACTTGCGTGCTTATTACAGTTAAAAATAATATTTTACTTTTGAGAGTCAATTAGTTCTGAAAATATTTTTTAGTTTTTTACAATTATTTATTTTTTCGTGTTCTATTACAAATCATATTCTATAAAATAGACAAGTAAAAATATATGTTTGACGCCCTCAACCTAAACATCTGATAATGATTATAAATAAATATATTTTGGTTTTCTTGTGTTAACCATTTTTTCAAAAAAGTTTATCTTTATACTTTGTCTTTACTTTTTTTTGTGTAGGTGCAATATTTGTCTTTATATTTCTATTTTAGGTGTTTGGATTACATGCATTATATAACCTCATAATTTTAATTTAGGATATTATGATACTGCAGACTTTATTTAAAATTCATTTATAACTAAATGAAAATTTCCAAGATTTTTGATAAAGCGTGGTCAAGTCATGCAAACTCGCATATCTATACAAATTATTGCCGAAGAAAGAATACATACATAGATAAAAGGTAGTGCTCACAATTATATTAATTTTATTAGTAACCATTGTTAAATTACTATTATACTAGTAACTTTTTTACTTCTTTTTTAGTAATTTTCATCAAAAAACGATTCTCATTAATTTTACTCTATCATTCAACTTAACTTTTCATTGTTTAATAAAATATGGGGAGATAATTTGCAACTTTCAAGTATTTTATTTTATATAACGTATCTTGCAACGAAAAGTTTATCATTTTTCCAATATAAAAGACTTTTTCAGAAAACTTGCCTTTTTGCGATTTAGGTTTCAGTGATATTATAAAAAATATCGCTTTCTACATTCAATCAAATACCTAATTTTTAATGATTTATTCTCTCATGTTTTCATAATTTTTTCTATTCGAGTCTACTAATAGTAGTTTTTTAAATTGGTTCCCGGAAATTTTTTGAATAAAAAATATATTTTCTGTAAATAATAACAATGCTAAAGTTATTTTATTGTTTTCAAAAAAAGTCACATTTTATCATCCTTTTTACTCACAAAAATCTGTTCAAATTTCAAATGGGTGTGAAAATTTTTTTAAAATGAAGCATTATACAATGAAAAAATCAAAATAAATATTTTACTGAAATAATTAGATTTAAATATTTGAAACTTTCTTTATATTCAACAATTTTATAAATTTACAAATAGCAATAACCATAATAATGCTGGAAAAGCATAATGGAAATAATATTTTATATATTTTTGGAAGCAACAAAGACAAAAATTAACAAAATTTTTATTAAAAGTTTAAACTTTAAAAAACTCCAGCAAATTGATCACACCTGTAGGAAAACTTACGGTAAAAAAATATAAAAAAAAAAATTATACCAATCACTAATGCAAACGATTCTGGCTTTGCTGTATCAAACTTTTCTTTAACAATAATTTTAACTTTTTTCTTCATACCCCATAACAATAAATTCTTTGAGAAGTTCTTTTAGAATTTGACTTATTGTGAGAATTTTCCATCATACTTTCAAATCTTAAAAAATCATAGATTCAATTAAATATCTTATTTTTATTATTATTCATAAAAAAAATTAAAACAAAATCGCACCAAATGACCATTCGCGCAAATTAATTTTTTTTTGCTGATTTTGTTTTAAAACTTTAAATTAAAGAATTTTTACATGCTAAATCCAAAAATGGAATCCGTTTTTTCCTATCACGTTGGGATTTTTCTCTAAAAGTAATTTTTGATTTGCAGTATACTTCATTTATAAAAATTTAAAATACTTGTTTTATTTTTTATTTTTTCAAGATTAATTTTTTTTGCTTAATATGGCTTTGAGGAGAAAGTGTTTGAATTCTCCTGATTCATTTTTCTATATATGTGGGAGTTTTACAGTTCCATCACAAAGAATGGCAATCAATGTGTTTGTCAAAAAAACATATTTTACCTTCTTTAAAATTAAATTAGGCGATCAAGAAAGTTTGTGGGCTCCGCATATAGTTTGCAAACCTTGTGTGGAAAATCTCTGTCAGTTTCTCTTTTTCAAGTTTGTCTTTTGGAATTCGGATTTGGCGTGAGCAAAAAGCCCATATCCATGATTGTTACTTTTGTCTCACGGAAACTTCAGGTTTCAATAAGAAAAATAAAAAAGCATTACCTATCCAAATTTACCTTTAGCAATTCTTCCTATTAAACATTCAGATGAAGTTCCTGATTCTTATTTTCGAAAGTTTACCATCTTCAGACAATGAAATAGATAGGTTTGATTCAAGTTAAAACTATGAAGAATTTAAAATTGGGCTTCTGATCAAAAAAATTATTCACCCAGAATGATCTTATAGAGATCTAGGATTCTCAAAAGAATTTTCTGAAGTACTAGCTTCACAGTTCAAACAGAAAAATGTGTTACAAAAAGATATAAACATAACATGAAAAAAACTTACTCAAATTTTTTAAAAATGATAAAGATTTTGTTTTTTGCTTTTATATTTTGTAGGTTTATTGAAATGTAAGGGTGCAGAGTACTATAACATGAACGAATGAAGGCTTTTATTGACAGCTCGAAGAAAAGTTTGAAATGTGTATTATTTCACAACAAAAATATTTTTAATGGAATATCTATTGGCTATTCAGGAAGTTTGAAAGAAAGTTATGAAAACCTCAAAACAATTTTAGAACTATTGAAATATGAGGAACACTCGTGGTCTATATGTGTAGATCTTAAAATGGTCAATTTTTTATTAGGTCAACAAAGTGGTTATACTAAATATCCATGCTTCTTATGCTTATGGGATAGTCGTGCTGAAGAAAAACATTGCACTCAAAAACATTGGCCTAGTAGAGAAAAGTTTACAATGGGAAGAGAAAACATTATAAATAAACCGCTTGTTGAAAAAAAAATTATTTTCCCTCATTTTCTCCATATAAAACTTGCAAATTAGAAAACCTATCAAGTGCTCTGGTTTCATGAACACAATGAAGGTGAGTGAAAAAAAGCATGGAAGGCATTTGTAGCTCTTATCCATGGTTTTTTGGGAAATAGAAAAGATGAAAACTATGTTAGTTTGATTGAAACTTTAATAGAAAATTTTTGGCAATTTGGGGTGAAGTTACATTTTCCTAACAGCCACATTGAGAGATCTCCTGAAAATCTTGGAGCTGTAAGTCCCGATCACGGAGAGCGCTTCCATCAAAGTTTAAAAGTAAAAAGTCTTAATGATGTATGCCTGAAATAAAATAAATATAATATATAAATATAATAACATGACATTACATAAGTGTATGTAAAGAGGCTAATCGCCTATATGTGAATTGCATCAAATATAATACAAATAAAATACAAATCAATCAAATAGTGAGATACCTTTATCTTATCATCAAGCTTTCTTTCGAAAATATTTATATTCAAGGAATCGACACCTTCATTTGACAAACCATTTCAGTGATTATATGCTTTTTGTGTTAAATAGTGTTGTCTATAATTACTTTGATAGGAATCATGTTTAAATTTCAGTGAATGTGATCTGGAAATTCTCTTTGAGCCTTTTGAGACTCATAATATGATCTTTTTTTTGAGTTTTAACACATATAAATGGATAATACACTTTGTTACTTAAAATGTATGTATTAAACTATATTTGTTTTATCAACTTACTGTTTATGCCTTAATTACACATTTATATATCATATTTTATTTGATATCCTTGTATTATCTTTTTATTCAGTTCATACCTAATAGTTTTGTTTCTCTCTTTTTGTGAGAAAACTTATCTTTCTATTTCTTTAAGATAAATAAAAAAATTTTCTCTCTCTCTCTCTCAGATCTTTACCGAAAAATCATTTAAGTTTTTTCTTACAAATTAAGTATTTATTATAGAATAATTATTTGAGAGACGCAAACTGAAGGCACACAGAATTGAGAACGCGTGATCATAAGGAAAATGAAATAGTAACTCTTTAATAAAATGCTTTTATATTGTAAATAAAGAAGTCCTTCGAGGAGCTAGAAATTATGTCTACACCAATGAACTTGCAGATGGTTTAAAAATCTATTATTGACATTTTCAAAACAAATATCTCGACCGTGAAGACGAAGCTCATCCCTTGACAATGAAAAATATTTAAACCTCTATCTTAATTAATATTTTAATCGCGCAAAAATTTAATCTAAAACTTTCAAACAGTTGAAATTATTTTACCTTAACTATTACAGACACCAATATGTAAAGATATAGCTATTCTAAAAAAAAATCCCAAATACGAATCAAATTTAGCTATTTTCCTTCGTTATAAAAGAGACTTTAGATAATAAAGGTGGAAAATTTTGTAATTAAAAAAAGGCGATTATGAATGATTTCATGAAGAATATAAATTCACAAAAAGTAGAGGTTAGCAAATATCACAAATATCAACAAAGAGATACCCTTCAACAAAAAAGCTCTGAAATCCTTTCAATTCTGGAGTGAATACATCTCTAAGATTTTTTTCAAACATAAATTGCACAAAATGAATAATACCTGATAAAAGTAGAGCTACCAAGGTAGTCGCCTTTTAGATACCATTTAAAGTTTAATAAGCTAAATCCACTGCTTCGGTCAAATCAAGTTTAAAATAATATTTTTGTAAGATGTTGATGAGTAGCGATTTTACACTCCTGAAAGTGGGAGGGAACAATTCAAGCCCAATATTTGGAAGGGGAAGGTAGAATAGTAGGGCGGCGAATCGAGCATTCACATTTGGTTAATTGGATAGTGGTGGGAGCCCCCTCCCCTCCCCCATCCAGAAGAAAATGTATGAAAATGGAACAATTTTAAGGAGATTTTGAATATAGAAATGAAATCAATAATGGCTCAATACGGAAAACTAAAATACTATTATAACTATAATTCGTAAAAAATCAAATATTTAATTGTTTAACTTCTAACAGGCATAATCTCAATTGGCGAATGTCCCTGGCTTTTTAGTAAGTCTTAGTTTTTGAGAGTCTACATAATTGTATTTATTTCTCGTTTGAAATACAAACAATTCACAATGTTGTTTCGGTGGTGATGAATGAATTCACGGTGATGAAGGTTGACACGATGAAGTCATCATGTCATCGTGGTAATGAAGTAGTCCATGAAGGCTTGAGTGACGAGATGATGACGGGGATGTTCTCAATGAAAAGAATGAAGACTGTGGTATTATTATAGATAGTTGGGTCACTCACCTGACCTGAGTGCACACTGCAACATTCTCACGCTTCCACTAGAATAACTTCTGCACTAGAGATGCTAATTACTTCTGGTAACTCTCCCTGAAACGAGTTCATTTGTGCGAGTCAGTGTCTGCACTTATTATGGTCGTGCTTTCTCTTTATTGTCCTCTCGACAAGCGAGCATTTACCTCTCACGTGCCTCTTTCAACAAGAAGGAAAAGGAAAACAAGGTTGTTTCAACAGTTTATCATTTTCCCTTTCCTAGGATCCTCTTTCTGACTTAAGCATCTTGCCATCTTTAATCTCTATCTCCAATGAATTTGCTTATTCCTATTCTCTCATTGGTAAGAAGTCCTTATTTTTTATCTCATTTCACCCAAAAACGTAACAATATGCCAGAGACAGATTCAAAGAAGGAAATTATGTCGAAATCATCTTGTTCTTCCAATTTTTAGGCAAAGTTTAGGAAGTTTTTAAATCCGTTCGTTGATCAGGAGAGTTTTTTGTTTTTAATACAAAGTACTGTAAAATTAAATTTATTAGAAATGTTTAAAATATATTATTTATTTTAGTTAAGACATGGACTTTATGAAAATGGAAATCATTTTTGATCATGGTGTAAAAATTTAATATGATATGTAAATTAAAATCATATATAGAGGTGAAAAATGCGAAGTGAAAACGCTTGATGAAACAAAAATATAAAATATCACTATACCTTTATGTGTGATCATGGAAGATTATTTTTTTTTAAAAAATTTAATTTTTTTTAAATTTTAAAAAATTAAAAAAAAAAATATTTTTTTTTTCTTTTTTTTTTTAAAAAATTTTTTTTAAAAAAAATTTTTTATTTTAAGCCTTTTTTTTAAATCTTTCCAAAAATATATGTATAAGAAATGAATATAAAACTCCATATTTATAGATATATTGAATTTTTATCGAGAGATACTTGTAGTTATAAGTTGGATAATATTTCCATCACACTTCAAAACTCAAAAGTTAGGTTGATTATAAAAAAAATAGAGATAGTAAAGGTAAACTTTAATAACAAGAACTTTCAACAGGTTAGAGAATTTGCTAACTTCATTGAGTAATTGAAATACCCTAAAACAAACAGCCTTAACAATTTTTGTATGTTTTAATCTTTAAGACTTTAGGTTTTTTGTTCCAATTTGGGAGTGTGAAAGAAAATTCCACAGAATCGTCAACTTTCAAACTTTTTCTGAATGAAGATTTGAAGAAGTTATACACGGTCCACTACCTCAATGAAAGTTCTAATGCAGAAAAGATCGAAAAATTAGATGGCAAAGATTTCAAAAAACTTAATCATTCCGAGGAGAAGCAAACAAAAAGAGAGTTGAGAAATGAAACAAACAATTTTCACGAAGCTAAAACCATGAAAAAAAATCCTGTGATTAGTGTAAACGCGGATAAAAATGGAAATGTTCTGAAGAATGGGAATTTCAAGCAATTGCAAAAAAAAATTAGCAAAAGTCTTAACGAAGTTGGTATATGATTTTTTTTTTCTAACTTTATTTTCATCCAACTAAATTTTTGTATATTTATTAAGAATGGACAAATATCCGGTAGGCCGAATATCCGGTTAAAATTTTACTAAAGGGCTATCCGAAATCAGGCCTTACTTTAAATTTTAGCGGATAATCCAGTGGGATCACTAATATTAAATTACTATTATTTTGAGCAATAATACAAATATAGAATTTTTTATGAAACTATGTTTAACTTCAGAACACTTATATAGTGCAATTAATAATAACATTTATGAATAAAAGATAATTCAAAAATTATTCTCCCTCTATTTTTCAAAAGATTATTTCATAAAAATTATAAAACTTTCATGTCAAATATTTTTTTTATCTAGTACTTGCCAATTCAAAATAATTATACTTCAAATATTAATCAACTTGAAAACAAAAAAGTGTTAAATTTTTTTTTCTAAATCAATTCATTTAAAATTTTCAGTTTAAAACTTTTAACTTTTTCACAAGGGACAAAATATTTAATGTTTGAATAAATTTTAAAAATATTTTAAAATAAAATACTTTGACAATTTTAAAATTGATTATAACATAAACATAACATAAATTTATTAAGCGAAAAAATAAGCCAATGAAAAGCTTGTTAGGATCGCATCAATACAGAAAAAACAATCATGTTAAAATGTATTCAGCTATTTAAATATAAAAACCTCGTCTCTCCAGTAGGAATCAAGGCGATTTTTGAAAACGTTGAGTGATGGTGCATCCACAATGTCTTCAGGTAGTTTGTTCCAGTCATTTATGATTCCATTCGAAAAGGAAGATCTTAAAAATGCTTTTGCATTTTTATAATAGTATTTTTATCTTCTTATTTAAAATAATTGTATTCGTATTTCAGAAAATGAAATAAATCTAAAAATTTAAGGAATTGAAAAGAAATAAAAAAATACGCAAAAATAAAATTTTGTTTTTAAACCCTCTCTATAAATATTTCAAATTTGCAAGTTTTTTTACTTTTTTTTAATAAAAGATTTTTTATTTGTTGTGAAATTTAAATACATGCAACTAGAGTATACTCTTTCTTTAATAAAAAAATCGTCAAGCCAAATAATTATGTGAATTTTTAAATTTAATATCCAGTAAATCTTATCGGATATCCGAATCCTGCTCTTTTCAAAAGCCGGTATCTGGTTATTCGGCCTTATTTCTATCAGGTACCTCCCTAATCTTAACTTTTAAAACTCTTATCTACTTATCACCTTCATGTATAAATATCACAAAAACAACGTTAAAATATTTGACTCGATAAAAGTCTAGGCCATGGATATTCAACCATTTTTCTTGTGGGCCAATTTCAAACTAAAAATTCTCTACTGTGCTGTGTTTTTTTTTGAAAAGTTTAAAATGAAAAATCTAAATACACGACAAAATTTATTTAAATTAATGTGATTTCTGACATTACTTTTCCTTTGAAGCTCGTTAATCGGGACTTCATTTGTCCGAATGCTTCATTATCCGTATAAATAAAACAAGTGGTTCCTTTTCTCTTTGAATGCCGGAAAGTTAAGAAGATCAATATTTCTGAAATAGAAATAATTAAGCATTTGCTATTTTTGGCAAAATATTTGAGTTACATTTCAGTAATATCATGATATTATTTTAGCTGCAAATAAATAAAAATAAAAAATAATTTTTTGAAAAATAGAAGAAAAAAGATTTGACCGCAAAATCATTGTTTTTTCACAAGCGGGATAATTTCCTTAACCGAATAGTTTTTTTAATGTTTTGTTCTGAATTACGATGGTTGACTCTAGCTATATAGAATAAAATATGGTTATACGAAATTACGTCGACAGTCAAAATGAAATATTGTTGACTTTAAAGGAAGATTTACTGATAACTTAAGAGAATTACCCTATATAACGATATGAACTTATAAGTAAATTATACGAAAGAGTGTAAATTTTATTTGAATTTTATGTTAAAAAAGTTAAATTTAATTCTATTCTACATTTTGAATTGACCAAAACTTTTAAACTCGAAAATATTTCGTGAAAAAAATGTCCAAACTAAGTAAGCAAGTAAGTGATTTATTTTAAAAAGTCAACAAATCAAAAAAATATACAAATTACAAAAGACTTTAAACAATGTAAAATTCACAATATCAAGTGATAAGGTTGACGACAACCATGGAATATGAATAAAATATACAACTTTTGAAGGCTAGTATCAAATGAGCCGCTTGTAGATGCCAACCGAATTGAGAGTGCAATCAGAAACAGAAAAATAAGGTTATGCAAAATACCGGTATAGGCAACATAAAGTGTAATTGATAATGAAAGGTAACATATATAAAATCAATAAAAGTATTTATTTAAAAATTATTATAATAAAAATCAATAACTTTATTTATTTATAAATTAGTTTTATATAAATTCTTGTAATAGAAAATAAAAAAAGCTGAAAAAGTTAAAGCATCTTAAGGGGGCCGGAGATATATTGTTTTGTATTATTTTTAAATCAAATAAAGAAAGGCCTTATAATTTTTAAACTTTTGAAAGCCAAGAGGATATCATTTAATGAAACAGGATTAAGGAATAAGAAAGAATTTCTAACTACAATAAGATTTTTACTAAAACTCAAAGGTTGTTCATTAACATTACTTTTATCAAAGTGATCGCTAAATAAAGAACACAAGAAAGTATCGCTAGTTATCGATTTTCCATTAACATTACAACATAAAAATTTATTGGGCGAAAAAAAGCAAAGGATTAGCTTGTAGTGATGTTTGTTTAACAGTTATGGATAGTTCATTATTTGCTGAATTCATTTTTAAAAGATAAATAAATGATCTTCTAGGTATGCTTACATCCTTTTTCAGAATAAGACTACTTATCGTAATAATTTTTCTTCAGAAATATATTTGACCACACCTTCGACTTCGTTCCTTAAAGAAATATACTTTCTTTTAAAAAATTCGAAATTCGGTTTTTTCCGCATGTGCGATAACTTTTGCTTCTTTTATCGATAAGTTTTAGCAAATCATCATTAGTCCACATTTCTTTCTTACCGTTATATCTTTTTCCTCAATTTATAGATTTTTTTGATAAATTTTTAAATTCAACAAGTTTGGAGTCGAAGAGTGTAGCCAGATGTGAAAGGAGATCTTTATATCTATAGGGGATAGCGTCTTCCAGTCAAAGTTTGAAACATATACTTTATAAAAGTACTCAAAATTAATTTTGTTTTAGTGGAAGAAAAATAGGGAAGTGATCCGAAATGGTTGAGTTTAACACATATGAAGTGAATTCGAACTTATTTGAAGGTATGATAAAGTTGTCTTAAAGGGTACCACCAGTCGGGCGAGTATAGGAAGTTATAGTAAGCACAAAAGAGTTTGGCACTAAAAGCATAAAAAATCTGTAACATAAAATCTGTTTTTAGGGTTTGTTTTATCAAAATTAAAGTCTCCAAGCAGGATGTTAGAAATAACGCTAGGTAAATTATTAAGTAGTTCTAAAAATGAAAATTAAAAGAATCCATTTTATCTGTAAACGGTAGAAATTATGCAGGGTAATGCTCGAATGACCAACTATGAATCTAAGACAAAAATATTCAGAGATGTTTTCAAAATTATCAGATGAAACAAAATTAAAAAGTAATGAAATATGGATGAAAAACCAAATGCCGCAATGTAGAGATATCTTCCTAGGGGGAGATGTTCATTAGAGTGACAAATCAAAAGAGTGACATAATTTGTCACTCTTAAAATAGAGATTAAAAAAGCGACAAATCAAAAGAGTGACATAATTTGTCACTATTAAAATAGCGATTAAAGAGTAACCAATAGTTGAGTGTTTTTATTGAAGAACAAAAACAAATTAAAATATGTTTAATAATTAATTTTCATCAGTAGTAACATTGTCATCACTAACATTAGTTTCATCGACATTTTCTGCACCAAATTGAAGATTGTATACAATGCCTCATCAAGAGAAGTTCCATATCTAGCTATAACATTAACAAGTTTTTTTATTTTTTTCTTGTTTATAAGTGCTTTATTTTATATAATATTTTTCTAAGTTATATTTTTTGTTTCGTAATCCACTTTTCAACAGTTTGTATAGATTGTAGAGTAAAAAAATTAATAAGCAACAACAATATATTAATACTTTAGTCACTTTTTTGTTATGTCACTCTTTTGAATTTCCTTATATTGTGTCACTCTTTTCAATTTTGGTATATTTTGTCACACTTTTGTCATGTCACTCTTTTGATTTGTCACTCTTTTGATTTGTCACTCTTTTGTCATGTCACTCTTTTGTCATGTCACTCTTTTGATTTGTCACTCTTTTGATAATAACCCCTTCCTAGGACATGGAGAAAAAGTATAAGCAAATATTGGAAAAAGAATATTATCGTTTTTAGAATGCCAATTTTTTTGTAAACAAATCACTGATGTGGAATTATTTAAACGAGAATTGAGAAGTTCTATTAGAATTTTGAAATCAAAAAATTTGGCTTTGAGAGATTGTACATTGATACTTAGAATGGTAAAGTTATTGCAATGAGTTAACCGAGAAGGGTGTAGAAAAGTACAAGATCTAAAATGAGTATTTTGACAGGGAAGAACATTAGTTAACAAATCACATAAATTAAGGTTATTGTTATGATTTAAAAATCATTCATCATAAGTAGCACAGTTCTTAATAAAGTTGATCTCTCTTTCAACAAATGTACATTGTTTACTCAGGGCAGAGTGATTGGAATCAACAGACCCACATTTCGAACAGTTTATGCCTTTAAATTCTGTTAGCTTACTAATGTCACTGGGTCTATGTGACAACGAACAATATCTACAAACACTAGAATTGGGACATTTAGAAGATACAAAAATGTTTATACATAAGAACTTTACAAAGATAAAAATTTAAAGACAGCCTAAAATTAACTTTGCATAAATAGTTGAAAAATTTGAAGGACACATTTTAAATTCCGCATTTTTAGTTATCGATGAGTTTGGAAAATTAAAGAATTTCACAAAACTATTCGAGATAAAATATATTTATCATTCAATCTAGATTTTTTTGATTGATTAACTCCACTTTGTTAGAATTTAAGATAACTTTGGCCTTTTCTGCTGAAGGTTTTATCGGAAATTTTAATGAGATTAAGCTTTTCAAATTCAAGACTTTTTTGATGGGAACAGAATTGAGAGTTCTGTCAATATTATCAAAAATATCTTTTCTATTTAGATCTTTAGTAGAAACTAAAATTTTATAATTTTTCTTAAAGATGTCTGTATATAAAATTTTATCCCTAGACATTAATTCTTTCTTGATATTTGTCTGAGGAGAGCTTTTAGATAAATTTTTAATTTCAGATGTATTACTTTTAAAATTTTTGAAAATTCAAAGTTAGAATAATCTTTGGATAATGTTTGAATATTAGATTTAATGTCTTTCAAAATTTGGGTAACATTTGAATATTTCTTTTTTGTTTCTTATCCATATTTGAGTGCTCATTTTAACAAATTTTAGAGGCCCATTAAAGGACCATAGGAAAAAATTTACCAATTACCATATTAAAACTTTCGTCCAAACCTTGGCAGTCATAACAAAACCATAATTTGCATATAAAGTATTGAGTCTTTACAAGAAGATTTATCACATGAGGTACAAAACCAAGATTCATTTAAGTTCTTTTCCTTCATTTAGCCACTAAATTATGGTTTATTCACAAATTTATAAAGGTTCATAGTTTTAAAATAAAACTTTCCACCACTAATTTTTATTTGTAATAAAAACCAATGTGATTAAAGTCTCACTCACAAACCAACAAAAACTAATCATTAAAGTAAATATAATAACTTTTCTTTAGTTATTCTTTTTGAATACCAAGAAAAAATTAACAGTAACCAACAAATGTAAGCAAAAACGCTTTTTCAAATATCAACTTGAGCAACAACACTTTAGGGGATCATACATAAATCACGTCCGGCAAAATTTGTAAGTTTTGAACAATCTCCCCCCCCCCCCCCCACCTTGCGTGATTTTTACCCCTAGTGCTCTATTTTTTAATATAGAGCATCTAGAATTTGTTTATACCCCCCTCCCCTTGGTAGGGGACGTCATATATGCATAATGCTTAGACACATCAAACAAATACAACGAAAACTAATATGATTTCGCAAAAAGAAATAAATTACCCCTGTCTTATTGCGAATCACATGTGGTTATTGCATAGACTAAACTCTTTAGTTAACAATTAATATTTGACACAGGTTTGAAAAATCATAATTCAAACAGCTTAGATCCTCAAAATTTGAATGATAAGTCGGCCACATAAAAAGATTAAATGGACCTCAATATGGCCAGCACGACACGTGTTGTATATTCCTGGTCTAGAATGAAATCGAAAAGAATACCTTGGGTTAGGGTATTTGTAAAAAAAATACTAGAAAATTTCCATTTTTATCATAAACATAATATTTTTAATTACATTTCAGACAATATTCGAGATTCTTTCAAAAATGGTGAGAAAATTGTGAAACTTCCAGCTCCTTTGTATCCAAGAAAATCTTTGAAAGATCTTCCCAATCAAAATTCGATTGAAGATGCAGTGGAGACAAGATACTCTTCAGCCACAAAACCCGCGTCCCAAATCCAGTATTACATGGCTCGCAAACACCAAAGTAAGAAGAAGGAGAATTAGCGTTGGCCTTATATTCACTTCATTCCTTTTGATATTAGCCACGTGCAAACACTTCTTGAACAACGTCATCTGCAATGAGAAACAGTTGTGTCCTAAAGGATACCAATGCGATCAAAGAGAAGCTCTCGACGAATTCGGCTACTGTTGTCTAATACAACGTACAACCCCTTTTTATTCTCCCAATCATAGCATGGCCCAGCAAGAGGGAACGGGATAAGTTACCCTGTCTACCCGGCCAGTGACCTTTTGCCTAATCGGCATTTTAATCCTTTAAGTTTATTTTATTCTTTTATTTTTTTCCTATATCTAATATACATTGTAATTTTATATTTATCAATTTCGTTCTGTGAAACATAACCTGTTTAAATTGCCTTCAAAGTTCTCTTTGACATATCTTCCAAACTTTTCGAATTTTTCTGAAGCCACATTTTTTAATACAAAAGTGAAATATTTTTACTCCTTGATATTCGAATTTGAAAGACGATATTTTAACAGAAACTCAATTCAAAATTTGAGATATCAGAAGTGATGTATAAGAGAACTTGTATATACAATTCCAAATCAATCATGTAATCTTTGCCAATACTTCAAAATTAGTTCTCTTATAGATAAAATTTTGAAATATAGAACTTTACTCTGTTACATATTGAAAGCTTTTTGATTGAGCGATAAAATACACATTTGGTAATCTTTGATGATAACCCTATACTTTGTATGTTTTACTTTTTTACAATTAAGGGATTTACATCAATTTTGATCTGAGGGCAGCATTGAAGTCTACCTAAAATTAGCTCTATGATAGGCTTCTATGAAAACGTCAAAAACATATGTATACTAGTTAATTGCAAAACCTACGTCTCATTCGATTTACTTATGGAAATTTTAATTACTCGCATCTAGTTTGCTCCACTTTAATAAAACTTCATAAAGCTTTCATGTTTCAGCTGGAGTTTTGAAAACTTTTCTAAAATTACTCCTAAATAAAAACGTTGAATTAAAAAGAGTTCTTTCCTGTTTTCCAATTGTTTAATCTTTACTTTCTGTTTAACTTCCTAGTTCTATTTCGCAATATCACAAACAAACGATGAAGTTATGACAAGAATTTGCTTTTCAAAAAACGTTTCGAATTTTTTTTCGATTTTTCAATATCTTCTCGATTTGTGTACAAAGATATAGAAAAAGGAAAATATGGACGAAAACATTTTTGAATAATTGTTATTTCATAAGAAATCAACGGCTCAATACTCTAACTCTAACAAACTTGAATTAGTGTGCATATCTTTTGTTCTACAAATGTTCTAATGTTACTTATCATTTCGGCACTACAAAGCATCAGATTCTAATGCAAAATCTTCCATTTATGATTTTTGTTAAAAATAGACATGTTCACAAACCTCTCCTTATAATATTCAATCCAAAAAAGAGGTGAAGTTGTACCCCCTAGCACTCCCTATATTTAGTTATGTTATTTTGGTCTAAAACTTCCTTTCTTCGAAATGAAATTTTGCTCTACTCTACTATAACAGCTATTCACTGATGTGATTAAAAAAAACGTTCCCGCGTCACTGGACAAGACGGTCTATAGTTTAAACCAGACTAAATGGAGAAATAATATCTATGGAACAAGTGGAAACAGATTACAGAAATTAAGGATCAAACCGAACACGACATGTCTTATCCTGTCCTTAAGACATATTAAAAAACTAAAAATTCCTTTACCAATTTTAAAATACATCGAAAAAAGCAGTATATTTGAAGTATATTTGATCAAACCAAGATTAAATTCTTTTAAAAAAAAGCATGGACATATCTATAATTGAGTTTTACACGCGCTTCCTTTACTCTCTGATTAGGTTTGCAGTTTCGGAAAAAGTTTTTTACGAGAAGCACTGTTCGCTGGAAATCGAAAAAAAATGTAGAGCCAATCTTTCAACATCTGCCAATTTTAACATTATTTATCACTACTTTGATGAATGGTAAAAAGATCGAGAAGGTCTAATTTTTTTCATTTCTTTTTTTTCAAGAAAATACATTTCTCTTCTAATAATGGAGATTGTACCTCATCTTATCACAAATGAGATTCATTTAAATCGAATTAAGATTGTGATAAAACAAGATATATTTGACAAAAATTAAGAATAAAAATCTTTATTGAGGATATAAATGAGATCAAATAAGAACAGAGGGTATCATTAGTAAAAACATGCAGCATCATATTCTTTTGTTTTTGATATAAATTTTTCAATCACATGTTTAATTATATGAATGTATTATCTAATCAAATTTTTTCTAACTTTACTTTTAAGCGGTTTTGTTGTGTGAAAATCCAGTTCCCAATCAAATTTGTGATCACTTACATTACTGTCCAATCAACTATCGTTGTGACATGCGACCTGGTATCGATGAATACGGCTACTGCTGTTTAGGTGAGGCCTCTCTTTAAGATTTGCTTATTTTGTTTTTGAATCAACCTCATTGTTCACTCTTCTTGGAGTTGTGTTCTATTTCTTAAACTTTGAAGCGATTAATGACGTAGTTTGAAGATTAAATTACGAATTCTTTAGAAGAATTTGAGTTAAGCCAAAGCTTTTAATAATACTAAAGGGGATGGAGTATTTGTGAAAGAGACGTTTTATTTCAGAGCCATACGATGATATAGTTGAGTTAATTTTGTCTGTTTAGGCGGCTAAATTTTTTTCTAAATGCTAATCCAAATATACAAATCTTTATATAAAATGAAATTTGCCAAATTTTTACATTGAGAATACTTGTTTGCGACTGCATTTTCCAAAGATTAAAAGAAAACTCATTTGGCGGCTGCCAATCCTAATAAAATCAAAAACTGGAAATTAAAAATGGCGTATGCTTCAGTACTTTCAAATTCTCCATTGTTGAGATTTGGTCTCTTTTTCATATTATCCAAAGTAAATTTCGTCATCTTTTTCACACAATGTTTTAACGTTGTTGCATAATTCATAATTGATGTTACTTTTATTATCGCCATCTATTTAATTCTAGATGATCGATGAATATCACTTTAGTTGGTCCTGCGAGTGACGTACTATCTATATTAATGTAAGCAAACATTTATAGGAGATTTAGTTAATAAAAAATTCTAAAGTGTAAAGACGAGTTAAATTCATTTCGATAAAACCGATCTTAGATACTGTTTCAAAAAAATTTAATCCAAATAATTGCATGTAAGAACACTAATTTAACAAGAGTAACTAATTATACAAAATCTCGTCAATATTTGATCCAATACTTTTAATTAAAATAACATTATAAATTTGTAAAAAATGTGTCTATGACAGTTACCTTTTTTGAGAATAATCCCTGACTACTTGATTAACTCACTGATTTGAGCACGAATCCTACTAACAAATTCGATGGTTGACTAAACTTATAATAAGTGAACTAGCATAGTTCTGCACGTTTCAAACGGCAGGTATTTATACTTCTATAGTATGCGAAGAGAATGAAATATTAAATTTCTTGCATAGAAATTAACATGTAAACTATGATCTAGAATCGATTATTTCTTTATTATATTAAAAATGAATTTATGTTTTCAATTTAATGATTGAAGCCAAACTTAATTAAAAAAGAGTTTTACAAAATCACGTACTCACTTAGATAAAAATTACCAAAAAATGAACACTTTAAACAGAAGCGTGCATTTTTTTAAATTGACTTTTTCACAATTTTAAATTTATTTTAAGAGAATTTGTCTCTGAAACTCAACAGCGAAACAAGTAAAGTAATGTGAAAAATTTAGTTACAAGCCAAACATTTCTCTTAATCATATAAAATTAGAAAAATTCAAAATTATTGGTGGAGCGAAAGTCTTTTTCGCGGCCCCCTTGAAATCACATTGGGCGTGTAGTCCCCCGCCCCATCCTATGTGCGCTCCTAACTTTAACAAATAAAGGAAAATACTGGCAAAATTAAGAACGTAGAGGAAGAAAGCCTTAAAAGCGAACATGAAAATTTCATACACATATTTGAATCCTTATTTTACTTTTGTTCAAAATCTAATGAATATATTTATCCTTGAAAGATGAAAGTTCGAATAATTTTATGCGTTCAAGTTCAATGATATTTAGAGTTTTTTAAGGACTTCTCATATATAAGATTTTCTTATATCGCCCAAATATCGTATCCGGTCTACTTATAATCATAATCTGATTTGAGATAGAAAAATTTTAATATGGGATTAGTTTTTGAGAGATCTTATTCTAATGTTAAAAGTGTCTATGAATAATAGAAAAATACGTTAAAATTAAGTTATTTTTTTAATTAATAGAAAAAAGCGATAAGCAAGAAAACAGAATGAAGAATATGATTGACATAAATCCTACGACATGGAAGCCAATGAGAGAGAAGAACTATAATTTAGCGTCAATCCATCATCCCCTAAACTACACCCATCACAAAAAATACTTTACATTTTTCCCGAAAACCCTCAAAACGTTTTCTTCAAAAGAAAGAACAAATACTTCTCATAATAAAGCCACAACAAACTTCCCTAAATTTGCGGAAAAGGTTAAAAACTTTGTCAAAAAAGGAGTCTGTCCATTAATGGTAGCGAATTCAGCTTGTTCCGCTCTGGGCAACTTATGCTACCACGACAGGCAGTGTGGTCCATTCAATTCTTTCAAGTGCTGTCCTGGCCCTTGTGGTTTGAGATGTGTTTTGCCCATGATCATCGAAGAAACTAAAAACAAAACCTCAACTTCAAAACCTGTATGACATTTCTCCCTTTGCAAATATTGGCTTTTACAAACGCAAGTATATCAATTTGATTTATAAAAATTTATTGTATTTATTATCTCATACATACCAACTTTTGTGCCTGTGATATATCGAATTATACGTTTTTTATCCAAATAAATATTCTTTTCTGAGCAAAATTTCTGAATTCCATTTCTTCAAATAAATATTTTATTATGACGATTTATAAAAAGGTATTTTCAAAAAGGTTATTGTGAAAACTTTTTCAACTTTAACAAACTTTTTTACCATTTTAATGATCTTTATGTGTTTTTTTTTATGCTGGTTTAGATTCCAATACTAAAATGGCGAGTTTTTTTCTTTGAAAATGTTAACCTATATTTCTTCATTTGCTTATTCAATCAAACTTCTTCATTTTAATCATATCTTTTATTCAGGACGTCTACTTGAAATTATGTAAAATACTGTGCACTTAAAATTATTGGTTTAGCGAAATGCTTTTTCACCCCCTCTACTTTCAAATCACAGTGGGCATCGCTCCTTTAACCTTCGTATGAGCGCCCCTGGGATTTACATGTTATCAGAACTGTCATAAGACTAACCTCTACATTTAAAAAAGTCTAGCTTACAAATTACACTCAATACGTGAACACCCGATTTGTCATTTCTTTAACCGTATGGCTTTCTAATTCCACAAAAGTTAAGATGCGTTCAGTAGGCTGAGTACCTAATTACAACACTTAACTGATCAACATGTGATAGATCTCGTGTTGAGTCAACTGACAAATTAAAATAACTAGAAGATTTTACTTCTTCAACAATAAACGCATTGACATTTTGTGCTATTATTGAACGAGTTGATCACACGTGGTTTCAAACATGTAAGAAGGATTTCCTTTTCCAACACTTTTTTATTTTTAAAAATGGATCATACTGGAGTAGGAGTTCAAGCAGCCCAAAAACATTCCCCTTTTGCAATGATCCAAACCTGCCTCTTTCTTGAAAAGCCAAACCACGTTCAGCTAACGTGAAAATAACAGCTATGACAAGTCTCAAGACGTTCCCAGTTTTTTTACTCTTCTGGAATTGGTTTCTCCAATTGTTGTCCCAAACATGTGCCTTGTTTCCGAGTTAAGTACGTTAGCATGAAGTCTGGGTGAGTAGTTATGTTTTCATGATTATAGATTAGAATATTATTTTGTTAATCACTGAACCCCTCTTTTCTAACAAAGTTTGAAATTTTTTTAAGCAAACAGTGTAGAAACAAACCATTAAACTGATCCTGTTGATGGTAAAGGCATAACGACTCTTTATTAACTTCTCACCGGTGCCCTTCTCAACACAAAGTTTAATTCGTTTCAGACAAACAAAAAACTCTAATATTTTTAGATTATTTAGAAAAAACAATTTTTGAATGAAATTTGCTAAAAACATTAAAACCATAATTTCAGTTGATAAAAAGAAGAAGATAAAACTTTTCTGTTTTATCGAATAATTAGATCAGACTGCAGAATTATGTAAAGAACAAAATGATATATTACAATAATTATTTTTCTGTTACTAGAAATACAAAAGATAAATCAATTAATTCATCAAACCATCAAGTAAAAAAATTGAGAAAATTGAGGTCAATGATTCACTTATTTGTGATAAGATCTTCATTGCAAGCGAATTGAATGATTCTTTTACTCAGTCATCATATTCACTTAATGGGCATTCCAATTTTGAAGTACTTGATAATAATTGTTCTCGTTTTTGTTTGAATTATCTCGAACCATTCAACGTTTTCAGAGCAGTAGAAGAGCTATAACCCATTTCTATTACGCTATAATAAAAATTATATTATTACAGAGATAGGATAGATGACATCTACATATAAACTCAATTTTATCCTTGATTTTTCATGAAATTATACACGCTATACAAATATATATTTTAATCATTTTTATCGAAAAAGTCTACCTTTTATTAGTTGAAGTTTTTTCTTTTCAAATTATATAGTTTTTTCCTATTTTTGTACCTGTTTTTGAAAGATTTTTTATTTTTTCCATAAAAAAGCTTACAACCTATTATAAAAATTTATTATGATCTAACAAAAGTGCATGCTTCCTAATTCTTATAGTTTTCTTTATAGCAAATCTCTTTTATAATCATATCCTTAGGAACAAGCTACATCCTTTGGTGCCGATTTTTTAGTTTTCTTCTAAAGAATTCAAAGATTTTTACCGTTAGATAGTGCTCTGTCCTTCCACCTGATTCTAACCTTGTTTGTAATCAAGCTATCACTATACATTAAGATTCTTTCCCGCTTTTGAAGCGTTAGCGTTAGGATTGTATCGTTCACTCAGCTGTATTTATATATTGTAAACCTACATTCTTGTAAAATTATATATATCAAGGTAAAGTTATGCAGTAAGAAGGGCCTGTATTTGACGTTTAGTTGGATGAAAAGTCTAGATAAGCTTGGATTCGGCATTTCGAGCGGGACCACAATATCCGAAAGGATGGGGGCGAACGTCACAAAAAATACTTATTCTTAACTTACAAAAAAACTTTAAAAAATATTAAGGTTTACTATTGAAATAGCAAAAAATCTTATAAAGTTAAAAAACAAAATGAAGACAAACAAGTGAGAAGTAAGATTAGTGAAACAACTGTGATAAATGCTAAATAATGATCAATAATATTGAGCTCAAATAATGAAAAAGCAAAAATTCAGTCATGATCAGAGACGTACCCATATGGGGGCAAGAGGAGAGGGGGACAAAGCCCGCTTAGAATTTTTTTTTTGTCCCCCTTCTCTCTTCTGTAGTAAAAACGCATAAGATGAGTCTTATACCAAAAAGCCCTTAGTCAATGAATAGTAAGGAGATTGTTTAAAACAAGAAGTACAGCACGTTAACATTGCTGATAAAAAAAGTGTGCTTTCATTTTATAGATCTAAATATTATTTACATAACAAACACTAAAAATATAGATTTTTTTTTTTAAAACAAATTTTAAACTAGAATAAAAGTTATCTGTTTGATAGCTTATTTTTATTTTGATTTCATTATTCGCGATATGATTATGCCATATGTCTTCAGAAAACATTGATGAAGGAATTGTTTGACGGATTTCCTGCTTATACATCTCGGATGCAATGGGCCTGATTTATGAGAGCAACAGAAAAGTTAAAAATGGCTTTCTCATTGGTTTGAAGGACAAAAAATATTTGTTTAAAATTTTCAACATGGTTTCCAATACTTGAAGCAAACTTAACTGTTTTCAAAAAATTCAATACAGCAAGATTTTATATTCAACCTTGAGACAAACAAGGTGAGTAAATACTGTGCTTGGCCTGAAACCACACCTTTTTTGTATAGAAAGTTCTTAATCTATCGATTTCATCTTTCTAATCATTGTTCTCTTTATATTATGAACTCTTCAAGTTTTGAAATAAATAGTCTTCATTGGAAACTTCTGGTTCAGATATTTTTTCCCTAAGTGATGTGAACGCCTGAGTTCAAGCGATGAAGTGAAGAAATTGATCAAGAAGAGATAAATTCCCTCAAAGAATCAGATGGAACAGAATTTTTGAGTAACAAGAGATACACAGGGCAGAAGATCTTCAAAATATAATTTTTTCCACACCCGCTCAAAAGTTCATGTGAAAGATGCAATAAATTATTTTAATCTTTTCTTCATCGAGAATATGGCTAGCACATTTATGAATTCAACACATTTCGTTTCCACATTAAATGGAGTATTCGCTAGCTTTATTTGCTTGTCTATTATATCTCTGCAATCAGAGGACCAACAGATTGACATCAAATATCTCTTCAGAAAAACACGCAAGTTCATTTTTAAAAATTAAAGTTAGTAGAGATATGTTCATTATCGTTCGTACTTTCATACGATTTGGTTCAAAGAGAAAAAGCGACAATTCTGTTAATTTGGTAACGGTAAGATGCATCCAAAACAAATTTCTAAAAAATTGTCACCAATATTATTCTTCAACAATCTGTGTAACTATAGATGAGCTATAGAATTTTTATGTTTTTTTCTAGTGAAATATTTCAGACTCAATTTTTAGATAAGGAGTATTCCAAATTTGCTAATATTGTCAAGTTCGTTTTGTGCTTATCTCCTTTTTCTTCTGACATCTCTTTCCTCAAGAAGATCCAGAAGGTCTGAACATAGAGAATCCTCTGGAAATATCAGTTAGTCCGATTCTTCATCCTGTTGAGAAAGATCCTTTTATGAACGATCATAGGCTTTTCTTCAATGAAGAATCTCCTATTAATGGTGAGGATTTTTGGCTTGGCATAGTCACCAAATGAAGAGGATGAAGAACTCCCCACCTTAGGGGAGATCCTCCAATATGTCTTCGCAAATAAAGAAGTTTAGGATAGCTTCATAAATAACATAACTAGAGTGATCAACTGCCCGACGATCAAGAAGCCCAAAATGGATAGAGCAGGAATCACTATGTCACCACAGGATGACGACAATCCCCACGCAGCAATAGATGTTGTTGATAGTCTTTGAGCAGTTGATCCTTTAACCCTCTTCAATAACTTAGAAGAAAATTCAAACAAAGTCATGAAAATCGAAGAACATCATCACTTTCCCCTTCTAAGTCAGAATGGTGTTATGTCCGTCCACTAAAAGACATTTTCTACCGCAAAGTACAAAATGAGGGTTAAATGCCTAAGATCGTTTCGAATAGTAAATTCAGTTCCATTTCCCACTTCATGCCATTTCATTAAGATCAAATTAAATTCATTTTTCAAAAGGTTATACCTCAAGAACTCGAAAGCCAAGTTATTGAACAATTCTTTAAGCCTAGAATCGTATCTTAGATTTTTTCTATTTCTTAAATAGGAAAATAGAGTACGTTTGATTGGAAATTTTAGTTTTTTAAAGGATTTTTTCGAAACTCCATTTCTATCATTTGGGTTTCAATACTTTCTCAGATTCATCTTAAGCAAGTATGTCTAAGGTACCAAAATTGACCGGAGAAAATTGCTTCCAAACTTCTCTCCAGCTATTCTCCAGTGCATCCTTTTGAAAACCAGGGCCGCTTTCTGTAAAGTCTATGTAAAAGATATCAAAATCATTGTTTACACAGACGATATGCTTCTGTTAGCCTGTGATAAAGTATCATGTGGGAAAGCAACAAAGGCTTTTATCATCTTCTTGGCAAAGAGAGGTATCATAATAAATTTTGATAAATCAGTCCTCCTTCCATCCAAGAAGATTAATTATCCTGGAATGTTATTTGCTATCGAGACACGGCAAATTGAGATTTTGGAAAACATCTCTAGGAAGATTAAAATTTATTTCTTCTCTCTCATCGCACTATCTAGCTCAGAACATATCCATCGCAAAGCGTGCCAGGAAGCTCTTAGTTTTATCAATTATTACATTGGTAGCGTGCCACACTCTCATAAGAGGTTTTCATATCTTTATAATTTTATGATTAAAATAGAGTTGACATTCCTACTTAGAAGAACGCCTGGAAAAGTATAAAACTTTTGTCAACTTGTATCTACAGGTAGAGAAGATTTTTACAGATGCCATTCCCTACCAAATTGATATCTGTGACATCAGCCTTAGGCTTCCATGTCAGATGCTCATCCATGTCTCAGAGCTTCTCGCTATAATTATTTGAGCCAGACTAAAGAATTTCCACTGTAAAATTTTCCATGATTCAGCTGTGGCCATCGCCAACATCAAGAATGGCGTAGCACTCTTTGCTTGGTATAAGATGCTACTCAAACAACTCCTCAAAGAAAACCTTGAATGATTTTCCCTCGTGCCATCGGAAAATATTTATTGAAGATTAATAAGAAAAATGGTATAAAAATCAAGTGGGACATGCGTAGGACTAAAGAATAAAAATGGCAAAAAAGGATAGAAAATCCAAAAATACCCTTTGCCTTTTCTTCTAATTCCAATGATACGCTGAAAGGATCCCTCATGGGTAGGTAGGGCGAAAAGTTGAGGAGCAGCTTATATTGATGAGGGAATCCAAAACCAAAATAGAAATAATGAAGTAGCTCATTAGTGCTTTTTCTAATACACCCTATGGTATTATGAACGAGATACGAAATTAAGAGCAAGATACTTTTCCTGTCAATATGAAAAATTGGAAAGGTTATTAGCTATATTGATGTACTCGATGTGATCCTTGATGTGGCAGCATCCTTAAGATTTTCTTTGAGGAGTTGATTAAGTAGCATCTTGGAACAAACACAAAGTGTTCGGCCATTCTTGATGTTGGCGATCTGCAATCTCATGTGCAGTTGAGAGATCTTTTAGCACAAAGGTCAGGGTCAAGACATGGCTAAGATCAACAATGAGTGACAAAGGTCTCTACGGCCTTTGTATGCTTAGTGTACATCGTGATAAAATGAAGCAGAAAGTCATCAATTAACTAAACTAAATAAATTGTTAGTTTAAAACAAGGTAATTAACAAATATAGTAAAAATTTTGACCAACCCTTATTCCCGTTTCAACAATAAATGTAGTAATAATGAGCAAACCTAAATAATATCATATTTATAATTAGAGATGTAATGGATGTGAATTATTTTACATCCACGGATCTGGATGTATATTTTACAGTATCGTACTATTTTAATTCCTTTTTAACATTTTTTACTGTTTTTTAATCTACCAATCTAAAAAAACCTAAATCAGAATAATTAGGAAAATTTATTTAAAATAATTATAATTAATTACCGGTAAATTTTTTTTAAGAAATAACAGTTTTTCTACCTTTTCCCCTAGTAATCTCTTCATTTTGGCAGTATAAATATTTCCGGCGCTGCAAAAGAGCTGCTCGCTTTGAACAGTGATAGGAGAACAGGTAAGGTAATGAGATGCAATTTTTGATAAAAATGGAAATACTTCTTTTTTAGTTTTGCATCAATCTAAGCCTTGAGTAGCCCTGCCATTAATTCTTTTTTCTTTTTAGAATCTGACATATTTTTGAAGATTTGAGTAATATAATGTCTTATTTTATACTTCAGAAAAAGAAATTCTTAAAATTTTAAATTAAAATTTATTTAATTTGTAACTTTTTTCATTCCTCAAGCTTACATGTAGACTTTATTTTGCTCGTATAAATGCTCGTATTATTATATGCCTGTTTCAGACTGATCAATTTTTTATATTAATTATTTTTAATATTTTTTATAGAAATTTTAATTTTGTGAACATTTCTTTTTTTATACTAAATAGAAAATGGCTAAGAAGTCTTATGATCTTCTATTTAAGCTTCTCCTCATTGGAGATTCTGGTGTTGGAAAAACATGCATTTTATTTAGATTTGCAGAAGATTCATTCAATAATACATTTATATCTACAATAGGTACTATTAATATTGTTTTATATTTCAATAATATTTTAGTTTAAATTTTAAAAGAAACATGTCCTTTGCTCTATTTTTAAAAATGATATTAAATTGAATCTAATACTCTGAAATGAAAATTTTTGGCTTTTTTTCATTCCATATATGATATATACAAAAAGCCGAAACTAAAACAACATAAACCGTTCAAAAATATATAATTTAAATATGTTTCTATATTGCCAAAATTTTGTCCAATTTCAGGTAATATTTGTATTACAGTGGACTCTCCCAAAACCAGACTCTCTCTGGACCGAAAAAATTTTCTGGTATTTCTAAATTCCGGTTTCTCGAAACGGCCATTTTTTATACTAAAAAACCGAATCTAACCTAAAACTTATTCTATAAAGAAAGACTATAACACTCTTTTTAAGGTTTTCTACAAACTAAAGTCTAAGTTATAAAATTTTATAAATAAAAAAAATTAATTTTTTTTATTAGCCATTGATCTAAATTTATTTGGTTAAAATTTTTTTCCCATTAAAATTTCTCTCTCAATTTCTTTCGTAAGGTTTTGAAGTTTTTCCTTTTCGTAGTTAGAGGCTTTTATTAAACAGCATTTTTTGATCTGATTTATCATAGTTACCATTTTCTTAAAAGTCAAATTCTGATCATTATCTTTTTCATCTTCCTCAACTGCAACTTCAAAATTTTCTTCCGCCTTATTCGATTAATTTTTAGAGTAGATTTCAATTAAAGCATTCTGCCAATCATTTCCAACTTCTTCCACTGGAACTAGCTCATCTATTTTTTTTATAATTATCGAAAGCTACGAGATCATTCACTGACCAAGTCCTTCAAATACTCTTCATCTTTATCTTCAAATTCTCCTTCATTATCATCACTAAGTGTTTTTATACCAAATCCACATCTTTTAAAGCACTTGGAAATCATACTATCAGTCGTTTCTTTCCATGCTTGGGAAGACCAATTTATAGCGTCTAGAACACAATTTGTTCAGGATATCGCTCCCTGTATTCATAACATTAATTTTGGAAAGCACACTGCGCAACAATTTCACCCTATGGCCTATACTTGTTCTTGAAAACTTTAATTATGCCTTATTTTGTATTTGCTGGAAGAAAAGCAAGCTTCACGTGGCTTTTTTCAAAGTGAACGTGTGAAGAGGCATTATCAAGAAACAATAAAATTTTTCGTTTTTGAAATCTCATTTTAGAGTTAAGTTCATCAAGATATTCAAGAACCAGTCATCCACGCTTTCTGTTGAATTTCCATGTAACCCGGAAACGCTCCGTGTCAATCGATTTAAAACATCTTGGCTTTTGAGCTCGCCCAATTATCAAGGGTTTTAACTAAATTATAAAAAACAAATTTGATTTAAAATTAGAAAAAATATTCAAAAAAATTTGTTTTACCTTTTCTCCAATCATGCTACAAGTCAACATTATTGTTATTCTCTCCTTAGAAAACTTGATTCCTTTGACATCATCATTTTTGAAGGACAAAGTTTTGTACGAATTAAAAATATTTTCTGGCTTGTACCCTTCGCATAAGTGATGAATACTCTTTTTCCAATCATTAAAACTTCCATATTTACATCTCCCCTTTCTCCACAAACGGTAAGTTGCTTTATATCATGTCTTTTTTGCCATTTGCTAAGCCAGCCTTCTGAAGCTTTAAAGTTTTCAATATCCATTTTTTCAGCAAATTGTTCGGCCTTGACTCTTATTATGGGTCCAGAAACAGGAATATTCTTGTCGGTTGCAGTTTTGAACCAGCTAAGCATTAATTCATCAATATCAGTAAACTTTGTTTTAATCACTCTAAACTCTAAAGTTTGATGCTTTGCTTTGAATTTTATATTTATCCTTAGCCTTCAAAATATCATAGATCGTTGACCTGCCTAAAGAGTATTTTATTGTTGCCTCGGCAACGCTCAACCCTTTTTCAACATCATTTATCAAACTTATTTTTGAATTTAAGTCAAGCTCATTTCTTTTTCTTTTAGGCATTATGTTTTTTCAAACCAATGAAGAAAAGGTGCACAACATTCAATTAATTTATCTACAAATAGAAATACGTTCAAATATAATGCAAATTTTTCAAGTTTAAAATAAAGTAAATTACCATTTTAATTTTATGAAACGTAAGAAGTATAAAAATAATAATGGACTCTTAAAAAAGCAAGAAATATCATGAATTTAAGCCCAAATTCCGGTTTAAAGAACAATATTTTGTCTGTTCGGACTAAATTTTTTTTTCCGGTTTCCAGAATTCCGGTTTATTTTAGTTGGCATAACGTATTAAGTATAGGCAAATTTTGGGACCGAAAAAATATTTCGGTTTTTCACAAATTTCGGTTTTTGGAGAGTCCGGTTTTAGGAGAGTTTACTGTATATGTGCACAAATAAGAATATTTGAATATATATATATATAAATAGTTTACTTTTATTTTTTCTTAACCTTTAATTTTCATAATATTTAGCTTCAGGTTTTTACTTTTTGTTGTCTAATGTTGAATAGAGTGTAACTAACTAAATTTAACTTGTTAATAATTTCTCTTTCTATTTATTACTTAGTTGAGAAACTTATTTCATGTAATTAGTTTTTGAATTTTTAATCAGTTCGGTGTCGACTAACTTATAAAATGACGATGCCTTTACAATTTTTTTCAATAATGTAATGTACTTTTAAATTTGTTTATTTCAGAAGCTTTTGAATTGGTACTTTATAATAAAAAATCTTTCCTAAACATCTTATAAAAACATAACAACATTTGTTTAATAATAAAAGCAATTTTAACATTTCCTAGTTTTATTTGTTTTTTCTTGGAAAGTAAATTTAGCTAACAGATTCAAGTAATTATAACTGGTCCTTTTATTTTCCCACCATTCAAATATACAATCATTTAAAAAAAATTCATATCTTAAATAACTAATAATTCTAATTTCATATCTTAAATAACATAATAATTCATTTTCCGAAAGTTTTTAATTTTAATTATTTGTTAAGTGTATTTATAATTTGATTGATATTAAATGAAACCAATTTCTTATTTTTATTTCTAGGAATTGATTTCAAAATTAAAACTATAATGTTAAATGGAAAGACTATTAAGCTTCAAATATGGTATACTTTAATTTATTTATAATTTTCAATGTTAATTAATGTCTCAATAGAATAAAAAATTGGATATTTTAATAGAAGTGCTAAGTTTTTGTTTCAATAAATTTTCGAAAAAACTTGAACAAAAATTTTTATCGCTTGCAGAAATGATATGAATAATACATGAAATGAAAGAAATTTTTATGCTGAAAAAAGAAATAGATGATTATATTTATATTTTATAGCTATTTTTTCCAAATTCCTCTTTTTTAATAGGGCAAAAATGGGTGTTCTTTTGAATAGGTTATGCTTGCATTTCTCCCCTATATTTTAATATCGCTAGTTAACCCTTTTTATGTAAAGCTATTTTTGATTGCTCAATAACGTTAGAAAGGAAGAGCTGCTTATAGACCTTTGAATAATTCATTGCTAATATAAAAGTTTTTTTTTTTTATTTTTTTTATATATATTATCTCTCACTCTTTGAAGCAAAAATGGTCAGTTATTTTTTTAGAAATTTTAAATCTTCAAATGGTTTTTTACTGACCTCATTTATTTTGAAAATTGTAAGTTCTCTTGTAACCGTACACTTTGTGAAAGACCGTTTTTTGTTATTAAGCCTGTTTGCGTTGTTAGTCCAAACCCATTTTGAAATTTAAAGTTCTCGCCATGAGTTTTGAACTGCCACTTAGTTTCTGTTAGATGCACGCCTTAGCCAACTAGCCTTTAATGGTTTGTTTTGATGATGATTTTATACTTATAACGGGAATCCCCACTTTTGCAGCTTTGAATCAATCTAAGGGAAGTGTAGCACATTTATCACTATATATTTTCTTCTGGTATACGCTTATAATTGTGCTTACAAACAGCACCTTTGGATGGAGGAGTGAGCAAACTGGTCGCTCCATTCCAATAAATTTAAATTCTCATAATTCGACATTTATTTCAATTTTGGTTCGTTTGCGAGTGGATTTTCAATATTAATTTTCCGGTTTTAAAACTAAGTCTTTAAATGGATATTTGAAATCTAATTTTTTATATTAATTTCGCGTTCATTTGATATAATAACACTGTACAACAAATTTTAGTGTTGTAAAAAACATAGATATCTTATGCTTTTTATTATCAAGTTTGATCCACTGAATATGAATTTAATAATAAAAAGTGTATATCACGTTACATTTTTTTGTAAATCGTTAATTTGATAATAATAATTTCTTGATTTTTATTTATTTTGAATATATCCTAAATGTATCTTACTATTTGTTGAGATAAAAACATAAAATTATATTTATTTGAAAAAAATATATTAAATTAGTATATTTTAAGAGTGTAAACAATGTTTTAAATTTGTTTCTTATATTTGTTTTTTCTTTTGTAAGATGTTTCAGGTGTATCACGTTTAAGGTTCCAGCAAAAGTCAGCGAGCATAGCAGGAGTCCACCTTCCCTTGTACCTACTTTCTATTGAAGCATTGTCTTGATGGAATCTTTCTCCATGCTCATCACTTACATCTGCCGCATTTCTTGGAAAAAAAGATAGATGAGAATGAAGAAAATGTATTTTGAGTGACATATTGCACCCAAGATCTATATAGCTATTAATTAGTCTTTGAACTTTTATTTCTCTCATCGTATCTTCATGTTTTCCTAGAAGTCCTTTGCTTACATCTTTAAAAGCTTGCCAAGCTGCCAATTCAGTTTGATCCATTGTAATTTCAAAATTTTTATCATAAATTTGCTTACGAATCTGAGGACCTATAAAAATACCTTCCTTGATCTTAGCATCGCTTATTTTATGAAAAATCTTTTTAAGATACTGAAAACAAGGCTTGCTGTGTTGCAATGCTTTTGTAAATTGTTTCATTAAGCCTAACTTTATATGCAATGGTGCTAAAATAATTTTCTCTTTTGGAACTAGTGGCTCATGTATTATGTTATTGCAACCAATCGTAATAGATTGCCTGGGTGGCCATTCGGATTGTATGTAATGTTTTGACTTTGCCCTACTGTCCCAATTGCAAAGAAAACACATGAACTTTGTGTATCCAGCTTGAAGACCACTAAGAATAGCTACTACTTTTAAATCGGCACAAATTAACCAACTGTGCTCTTTGTATTTTATGCATTCAAGAATAAAAGCCAAGTTTTCAAAGTTTTCTTTCAAAATAATGGAATGAGCGATTTCAATAGAAGGCATAGTGTTTCCAATATGTAACAAAACTGCTTTCATGCTGTAAAGCGATTGGTCTTTGAATAACCTCCATATATTTGGATCATATGACATTTCAAGTACACTAAATAAACCATTGATATCATTACAGTAAATCAAACTGTTTTTTAAAAAAAAACTTCTCCATATCGGCCGAACGTTTTCTGAACATACTAATTTTAACATTTTCATTTAGCAAATGCCATTGCTGTAAACGAGACGCCAGGAGTTCACTCTGTTGCTTAGTAAGTGATAAATCACGAACAAGATTATTTAGTTCAGTTTGTGTTATGAGATGTAGTTTCTTATCGGATTCCAGCACTGCCGCATAATTTGCATCATGAACTTTTGAGTTGCAGCTGTCATCGTTTGGCACTTTCAAAGGTGGCTGAGGTACAGGAATATCATTTGAATGTGAGACTGGGCGGATAGCAGAAGCAAGATTTGGATACAAAATAGATATTTTGTTCTTTCTATTACAGCCTAAATAAAAAATCCTTTACTACTTTACTTAGAAAATTTTAATAAGTGTAACATACCTTTGATATCAGTTAATCCATTAAGTCCCAATGTTCCCATTTAGGAACATAAGTAATTTCATCTTCGTCTGCTTTTTTCAATGACTTTGAATATAAATCGTCTGCGTTTTTTTAAATATCGTCTGATTTCTATGGTACTTAATGGGTTAAACAGAAATAGCAATCTGTTAAATGATCTTTAATTTCTCTCCAGATCATTGGTACTCCAAACAGAAGGCCAGGCCCTTTTCCTTTTACCCAGGCAGAAAGAGAACTTGTACATTAAACACAGCATATGTGAGGTGCCCTGTTTTTGTCTTGGTCACCAACTTCACATCCAAAGTATAGCTCATAAAGTTTTTTGACATGTGGTGTTAAATGCCTCTTGTATTGGTTTAATGTAACTGAACCATATATGTAGCAAAATTTATCGGGTAAATTTTTACACTCTCTCGGCATTTTGAAATTTTAACTTTTACTAATTAAAGAATAATATTCTAAAAAAGATAATCGATAATATAAAGACATTTTTTTACTTTGAGCTAAAAAAATTTTATATGATGAAAGGGGGTTGAAATTTTTTTCACATCATCCTTATTTTGGATTCTGAGTTTGATGGTTATAGTGGGACCCCGAATTGAGGTAAACGATCCGTGCCAAAAAATGAAATTTTGCGATTTTTGTGTTGACTTTTTTTTTATAAAAATTTTTTTTATGCAATTAAAGTAGACATGTATGAATATTAATTGTCCAAAATTTTTTAGATATTTTTTACAAAAAACTGAAATGTGCCACAAAAAAACCACTTCCATATTTGTTATCAGCGTGAAAAATACTCTTAAAAAAATGCTAATCACATTTTTGTTTTTTTTCTATTGTTGTACAGTGTAATCAATCCGTAATTGAACCACATATATTTTTTTAACTGTATAAGATACTTTTCCTGAGGGCTATAAAGTATTTATGTAATACCCATTAAGTCCCAATGTTCCCATTTGGGAACATAAGTAATTTCATCTTTGTCTGCTTTTTTCAATGACTTTGAATATAAATCGTCTGTGTTTTTTAGATATCGTCTGATTTCTATGGTACTTAATGGGTTACGCAACGTAGATTAAAGTTTTATTTAGGCCATATTGTAAGAAGAGACGATGATTATTTGTTAAAAAACTATAAAAAAGGAATTAACCCTTAATTGACGGACAAATTTGTACCAACACGGTTGGACTCTCTGACATTTTTGACTATTTTTTTAAAAATCGATTTAACCCATTTACGACCAATGTTCCCAAAGGGAACGCAGATGAATTCCTACTTTAAATGGAATTAAATAGGAATTACTAAAGTCGTCTGCTTTACTTGGTCTTAAAATCACGAATCTTGAGAATCATGTAAGCAAGTTTGCAGACTTTTATCAAAAACATGACCTAAAATAAGTTTTTAGTAATTCATTCCTATAATTTGTAACACTATCTAATATTTAAAAATTAATGCACCCCTTATCAACAGATTTCGTAGTGATATACATAAATTTTATTTTTCTATTATCTACTTTTTAAATATCTCTATCATCAATAATAAAACTTACATATTTAGAAAATTAGTCATGTAGTCGAACACTGGCATAACTATGTGGGGGCGGTCCGCCCCGGGCGGCATATTTTGAAATCACTCATAGCAATCAATATGATGTTAAGATCTTTATAACAGTTTGTGTTATAAGATATTTTCATTCGACAAACACAAATAAACATGCATACACAAAAAATCTGAGACCTAAAAAAAGTTTTGACGAAGTTATTGAAGAGTTTGCTTACAAAAAAGCTAGAAAAGTTCATCTATAAAAAGTTGAAAATGAATATTTGTATTTAAATAAATTTTTCAGTTTTTTTTATTTTCATATTAAAGCATTATTTTCTATTACAAGCATTTATATAAAACTAATTTATAAATAAATAAAGTTATATGCGTTTTTAACCAATTTTTTTAAATAATAAGGGACGTCAAATTTATGACCCGCCCCGAGCGGCAATTCTCATGGTTACGCCACTTCCAATGTATTTTTCATTGTAACACGCCTAAAAACACTTTCGATTATCATGATGATTATAAGTCTGAAATGTTTACTCACTGGAAACCATAACAAAAACACAACGTTACAGCTTTATCTACAATGACAATTAAAAACTTTTCTCTGGCAACTATACGAACTAAATCAAAAAACAAGCAGTTTACATACGAAACTCGTAACAACCGATCATATATTATATGATTCGTAGAAAGAGCACCGAATGCGCACTCGTTTCTAAAGCATCTTCTCATTTTGATGCAGCTTTACAAAAGCTTGTGTTGTATACACCATGTGTGTATAAATACCATTCACCGATGAATTTTGTCAAGTAATACAGTTAACTATCTCTAAACCGGAAATCACTAATTCGGACCTTCGTTAATCCGACAATTTGATTATCCCGGAAATAATTAATAGACAAACTGCATAATAATATTTTATGATAAGTTGGTACAGTTTTATATCTTGCAAGAAAGACTAATTAGAGAAAGACCAAATCATCTAAAACAATAAGTTAAAAATAAATATTCAAAAATTGTCTAAACCCAGTAGAATCAGCACATCTGAAAATTAACTTACAAATTCTAATTTTTGGTTGTTCTTTTAGTATTAAACAGACATCTGACATTTAATTTTTCTTCTAGTCAAGTTAGTGAGAGAAATCGTGTAAACGAAATGTAGTTTTTTTGTTAAAATAAGAATCACTACTCTGGAAAAATCTCTAATTCGGAAAGTCCGAACTCCAAGCATTTCGAATTAGTGATAGTCGACAACACCTAGAAAGATTGTTATGAACACCATGATGAGAAGTGTAAACAAAACTTCAAGATTTTGTAAAGTTGTTGTTTACATTGATTCAAAGACCACAACGAATTGTTGCTATATTTTCATTTTCTAGTCGTGAATAACGTTATTTACATGTGTGATGAAGATAATAATAGTCTTGAAAACTGACGTCTTTTAAGTTTGATTACTTTTTATCTTGTTCTTACTCTTAGCTTTAATGCCATTTCTTTTAAAACATGACCTCATCAGATTCTTTCAGTAGTTCTCTTGATGATAATTTTGAATGTGAAACTTCTGCGTCTTTCACATCCTTTACACGTGTAACAAGTGACTTGTTAGATGAAATTTAATCTCTCCTCACTTCACTCAATATTCTTGGGAAGCAAAAAGCAGTGGGGCTTTCGTAATGACCATTGTTTTCGTGTTTATTTATAATCATTTGGTTTCGTATTTTTCCACTTACATATATCTTATTTGCCATATCGGTAATAATATCTACTCCTACCACGCCGTGGCATGGCAGGTTAGTTGAGATGATGGACTCAGCAGGAAGCCTCTGGATTCGATTCCTCATCAATACCAATTTGTTCATAGTTTGACATAAGCGGTACATCAGTGCCTTGTCAATGAAAACACACCCAGGGTACCTTTACCTTTCCCCCATGGCTTCAAGCACCTATTTAGATAATCCATCTTTCCCTATTGCTTTCTGAGAGATTTTTGAATTTCTTCTCTCATGATTTCTGCTCATTGTTCGTTTGTTTCTATATCCGTTCCTTCGTTATCATCATATAGCTCTTGTATATATTCTTCCCATCTATTTTTGATGTCCTTCATTTCCATTAAAACTTTACCTTGCTTATTCATTATAAAGTTGTTTTGATTCTTGCCCTTTTTTCTGTATATTGTTTTGTTTATCTTGTCTTTCATTTCTCTTGAGTTTATTTTTGATAATTCTTCAATTTTGGCACATTCTTCATTCATCCATTTTTCTTTTGCTGCAATGCATTCTTTATATTTATTTCATCGTTATTTTTTACTTTACTTCTTTCATCCATTAAGTTTAGGATTTCTTCGTTCATTCATGGATTCTTTCTTTTCCTTTTAGTCTTAGGTATTTCTTCAATTGTCATTTCTACAGCTTTTTGGAGATTGTTCCATTGTTGTTGTGGACCTTCTTCTTTTCCATAAGTGCTATTCATTGTTTTTGAAACGAAACTTTTCATTTTTGCTTTGTTTTTGTTCAGCATATCAAAATCTCTTCTAATGTTTGATTTACCAATTCTCCTTTTCCTTAGTATTATTTTTACATCAGTAATTACTGGATTGTGATCGCTGTTGCAATCTGCACTAGGGTAAGCTTTAACTTGCTTAATTGCATTTCTGAACCTTCTATTTAAATCAATTTAGTTTTTGTATTTTCCTCCTGGACCTTCCATGTCCATAGTTTTCTCGGGTGATGTTTAAACCATTTGTTTGTTATTACTTGCTGGTATTGTGAACACCATTCCACTCATGTATCTCCTCTTGCATTTCGCTTTCCAAGTTCATGTGATCCTACTATGTCTTCTTCCCTTCCATTTCCTATTTTTGCGTTCAAGTCACCCTTTAGTATTATTTATTTAGTGTTATTTACAACATTCTCTTGCTTTTGGTATCTCTTTGTAAAAGGTCTGAATTTCTTTTTTGCTACTATCATCTATTGGGGCGTATACCTGAATTATATTTATATTCAAGGGGTTTCCTTTAACTTCATCATAATTATTCTGTCTGATATTGGCCAAAATTCTATTAGACTATTTTTGATATTTTTATGTATCATAATTTCAACTCCTCTATTCGGTGTTTGTCCTCAAGAGTATATAACTTTCCTTCCTTCATCTGTTGTCATTTCTCTAGTTTACCCCTTTGGTATAGTGTCCTTACATTCCATGTAGCTATTCTTATTGGTTCTCTTTTAAGTCTGCTAGCAGTCATTTTATAACGATCGAGTGCTACCTGCTGCACATATCATAGCTCTATCAAGCATATTATTTATATTCATTATTGTTTCCATGGTTAGTCTTGGAGATATTACATAATCAGGTCTCCAGTTCTCTTCCACGCCGTAATTGTGGGCTACGGACCTAGCCTTTGTCTAATTTGACTAACTGCCAGACAACAGTAACTACGCTTATTTGAAGGCGGCCTTACTCACCTTGTTACGACATCGTTCTCAACATGGAGCATTTTAACTTGTAGAAAGGAGTCACGCAATCTAATACTCCGTCTCATTATGTCATAACTATTTGTTTGGGACTTTTTATTCATCAAGCTAAGCCTGCTTGTCGCAGCTAACCACCATATCTGATGCTCGTTCCACTATCCACAACCTGCGGATCTGCTCTCTAGTTGTAGCTGAAACAGAAAATACTGCCTAGACATCAGTATTATGAATGCATGGATTATTGCAAGGTTCAATTTTACGAAAATGCTTCATAAAAAACGGGCGTTTTATTTAACTGATGAAGCAATGAAAGTAAGTTCATATCTGTCAGAACTTCCTTTCAAGACAAAGTACTTTCTTGCCTATTGCTGTTATGAAAACACCATTGAATCTGGGTCATCAACATCAAAAAGAGCTTCGTGTTTACAATGTATTTCCGAGCGTAGCAGAACAGCAAGGTAATGTGCGAAACGTAAAACTACTATATCCAAGACTCATTCTAGAGCTTTGTGTTTGAATGCTTCTAAAAAGGTTTTGTTCTTTTTTAATAAACCTACGCCATCTAAATTTTTTTTCCAAAAATTAGTTTTTCTAAAATTTAAGTGAACTTTCTGAGAAAACAAACTTTTATTGAAGGTTTACATGAGACTTGTAGTATCATCACTTTATATAATAAATTTATCTAATTTTTCTTCTAAAGATAGTCGCGTCAAAGAAGCACGGAGTCCGTCAAGCGAAGGTAGGCCCTGCAAAAAGCGATAATAAATTTTAGACTAAAGAAAACTGAGGAAGGATGTGAATAAGGTTATAAAAGTGTCAAATTTAAACACAAGATTTTTAAGATAGGGAGTTCTTGGACAATAAAATGGTGATTCTTAAAACACTTGAGTTTTTGAAATATGATCAAGTCAGAAATAGTTATAAATGATGGTTATTTCTCTTCAAAAATGGCATTTTAACTATTTGAATATAATTATTTTATTTCCTAAATATTTTTCATTGTAAAATTAATTTTTACATTTATAGATCTTTTTGAATGCAAAAAATTTCTCTCTTTTTCTTTTTTGTTTTTTTTGTATTGTGTTTTCTTTTTTCAATAAAATGAGGAAGAAAGGATCTTTTCGCTAGAATTAGAAAAGCTTCTTGATGTGAAGTTATTTATCAATCGTGTAGCACAATAATAGGCTTCAGCACAGAATAACTTAAATTTAATTTTTTGAGAACCAAATAGGAATTTATAAGTGATGCTTCTAATAAATCAAAAAATTCTTAGATGATACCTATGTAGACCGAATCAAAATTATAGAAGCTTTTGTACTTGTTTACAAAACAACTCCTCCCATGTTAACTATTTCACCTTATCACTTAACTAGTCTCCTTATCACGATGCTTGAAGACCTGATTTCTGAAATACTAGATTTAAAGTTGTAATTATAATTGATTTTTTAATTTTGTTTTCAAAAGTTTTCCGTGAAAGCATAAAGGCACACTGAAGTCGTAAATAAAAATGTGTGAAAAATATTTTTGAAATAAATTCTCTCATCATAAGAATTACATTTCAAAAATTAAGATAAAAAGTTTATTTAAAAATATTTAATTCTAACTTGAAAAAACATTAAAATTTTGTAAGTTTTCTTATGTTCTACTCGATTTTCACTGAAAACTCCGAATTTTTTTTTAAAGCTTTTGTATATATACGCAAATAATTATTTATAATGCAGAAAAGGATATTTAATTCGCTCAGAATTAATCACTATTTTCAACATCATTTTATATTTGGGACACCATTTGTTCCATTCTGAAGAAAAGAATCAATTGCTAATATGAATATAAGTAATGTGGGAGAAAATAAGGATACAGGTGAGTTTGTAAGTTTTGTGTGCATGATGTCAGTGTTAATTAAGGTTTGTGGATTGTAGGTATGCAACTTTAGATTTTTCTTAAATGTCTTTCTTTTTTCTTTCAGGGATACTGCAGGACAAGAACGATTCCATACGATCACAACTTCTTATTATCGTGGAGCAATGGGAATCATGCTGGTGTATGACATAACTCAGCCAAAGACATTTGAAAATATTGCCAAGTGGCTTAGGAACATAGACGAGGTTACTTTTTCAGGCCTTCATCATTACGCCCGCTGACATTTAGTCATAGAGCCATTTTATTTATTACTTTGATATCACCCTTAAATTTTGTTTTTTCTGTAAATCTTTTTTTACCGTCGATATTTTGTCAGACCCACTGTCTGAACTGTCTGCACACGATCATAATCTTTATAAGGAGTGCAAGCCACCAGTCATGATGATGAATCATCATTATAATCCATCAACCACTCTGCTTCGCTTTAACTTTTTCACTATTCTTGATCCAAGAAGCTATTCACAAATTCAGATTGCATACACATCGTTATCATCTCTTTCATCTTTGAACTTTCCTTCACTCATCATTATATATCTTCATTTCTAATTGTGCTCTCATTATCAACTGCACCGCTACTTCTTTTCATCATCAACACTATCTTGATCATCATTTGCTCTCATTTATCTTTTCAACATTCTGATAACAAAATCAACTTTGCTAAGAATATTCCTTGCAGCTCTTTTCACCCTTGATGAGGGATCTCCAACCTACAGTCCTCGGGCCAAACTCCAGCCCACTTAATTTTTTCATGCGATCCACCTTTAATTCAAGCTTCATATTTTAAAGATCCAATGATGTGATGTTATTGACAAAATAATTTCCAACATTTGAAACTAGAAGCGAATGGGAGCAACCACTCCTAATTTCATTCCATGGGGCGAAACATGCTAGTCCTACCCTAATAATTTAAGACAGACATATAATTTTGCACTTAATTGCTTATTTTGATTTTCTCTTTCACTATCCTAGCATTAACCCTTTCATCAAGTCTTTTCACGAACTATTTTTTATATAACTTGTATAAAAATGAATGCTTCATCACTGAGAAAAAAAATTAGTTAAACTAACTAATTTAAATAGTTTAACTAACGATAGATAAATTTACTAACCATCTTCGTTAACTTGACAAATACATTAGTCAATTCAACGACAGTTGAATAACTAACCATCTTAGCTATTTTGACTAAAAAATTAGTTGAATTATACGTGTTAGTTAGATTGTGAGACCAATCAACCATCGCTTGCCTCTTTGATCTATAGATCTGAGAGTGCATTTAACCATTTTTGTGTAGGCAACGAAAAGAATTTTTCAAAATGTTGTAAGGAACATTTGTGAAAAAGGTAACTGAAAAATGATGTAAATAGTCGTTTTTCAGCTCTCAAGCAACAATGGGCAGCGTGATGCTGCGCGTAAACCAGCGTCAGTGGCTAATGTATGAACACGCATCGAACCTACCTTATCTTAGAAAATTGTAATAAAAATATTGGAAATACGTATCATATCATTGATATATCATACTTGCGTTATAATTAAAAAAATGGAAACAAAGATAACTTTGAAAAATTTTATTATAAAAAACTAATCGCTAAGTGGAAAAAAAATTATTGTTTTCTTTGAAAATTAAGTTTTGAGAGTATCGGAAGGACTTTCTTTATCAAACTCGGATTTTTCTGATCAATTTTGAGTTCTTAGTATTGGATAAAACTTTGCTAGTCTTTGTTAGTTTTTCTGGGTATTTCAAATTAAATATGTAAATAGAAGAGATCAATCCAACAAAAGCATTCAGAAAATTAGCCGTAGAGCAAAACATTACATTTTCCAAAAATAAATAAAACGAATTTTTTCATAAGACAAAAGACTTTGCTTTAGTAAAATTCTAATATTTTTCTTACGTATATCTTCATCTTTGAAAATTATGCTCTCAATATTTTCTCCACAGATTCTAGATAACATGAATATTGTCTTCATAATTTTTATATCTAAAAAAAATCATTAAATAATTATCAAGTAAAATAACGTCATAATAAACCTCTATCATGGCTATCAATATTCAAGAAATCGCCTGTATTCAAGTCAAAACGATGCGCGTTAGAGAGAATATTAGACTTCATCAACCTTCTAAAAGGCTCATAATATTCTTCCAATTCTGCTAGGATCATTTTCTTGATATTCTTAGATCAGTTTTCAATTTCCAACCTATCGAATTCTTTCCTAATCTAAAACAAAGGAAGATGGAAGTAAAGGAGATCATCAATCTCCCACGCAACCCAAAAGAATGTAGAAAAAAATAGGAAAAATTTTTTACTTCATCATATTCTTTTAAAAACGGATAGTCATCTAACAACTTTTCAATAGATATAAAATTGTTAACGACTTCTTGTCTTCTCTTTGCAAAGGTTATTTTCATTCGTGTTTCAATTTGCAGACAATCATGATTCGTTTTAGCAAACTCACTCTTGAGCCATATTTTATGAGTCTCTATCGACACTTCTTCGTGGGGGATTATTTCATTGGGTAAATAATTTTTCATGCAAAACGCCGATTTCCCAGAAAAAGGAATAACACAGCTTTTTTTCCTTTTTCCCAATTGCACTTCTTTAAGAAAGCAATCTTGCGTTTTTCTCTCGTTACCCCATTTATACTTCAAACGTTCCTTCCAAAAAACCTTAAAAATAAATGATACGTGTTTGTTATAAGAAAAAAAGTATTTTACCTTTTTTGCTTCAATGGGTAAATTGGTTTCTCCAGACAAATTTGAAAAGGCTACAAATAATACATCACCTATCTGCTTGTACATAGCAGAAGAAGGATATCTGTCAAAAATAAAAATTATGTAGATTGAATCAAAAGTTAGAATGAAAAACTTTTCTATAGTTTCTATAGAAAAATCTATAGTCAAGAATTTTTCAGATACAAAACTTGAAAAAACTTTTTCCAATAAAATCACTAAAAGACCTTCAAAAATGTCATGCGATATATCTAAACTAAGGTAACCCTCCTATCACATGATAAAAGTTTAGTTGGTTGAAGCAAGACTTTAACGTCGTAAAGTGAAATAAGAGAAGAATCATGATTTACCATTTCAATCTGCATTTGGTGCATTTCCTTTGTTCTATAAACAAAATTATTGCTTAAGGAACATTCTTGAATTTTTTCTCTATTTGACATGCAAAATCTACAGTTTTTATTTGCAACAAATGAAGATAAAAAACCACCTAAAGTGTCTGAAGCCAGATTATTTCCAACAAGTGCAGTTATTATACCTTTAAAATTATATTCTCTATCTCTATGAATATTGATTCCTGTGGTTTCAAGTACTTTTATATCCCTTAATAATGGCTCTAAAACTTTAGAAAAACGAACATTTTTTAGTAAATCACTCATGCAAAGCAAAACTAATTGAATGGTGTGCAGTTTCGATCTTAATTGTGTAGTAATATTTCCCAATAAAAAATAAAAAGCAGAAATTTTAAGACTTTGAACTTTATTACTAAGAGCATTATTGATAACAAAATCATCATAGTAAAGTATTATTTGTAAAGATGGATTGTTTTGAAAAATGGATTATTTTTATAACTTTGCCCATTCAGAAAAATCACTAAAAACATCCTTCTCAGATTCACAAGGACTTATAACATAATTAAATATATCATCCAAAGAAACCAGAGATTTTAACACTTCACGTATAGGTATATATTGATATTTTGTTCGAGAAGGTAATATATTAGAGCAGCTTAATGAATACATTATAGAATCAATGCAGGAATATTTTTCTTTAATATATTTATTCAATTGATATGTAGAAGTAAATTCGTTCAAAATATTTCTAATTGAACAATTTTGACTAAAAACATCGTCAATCATATCTAAATTTATTTGATTTTTATAACTTTCATTTATCTTATCCAAAATGTTTTGAAGGAATAAATTGTTAGATAAATCTAAAATATTTCAATAAAATTCAGATATTTTATTAATAGCCTTAGAGGAAACTTTATAATTTTCTCTCAAATCTAAAAAAAATGAAGCTGTGCTCTCTGGGTTCAATAGGTCTATCACGATTTAATCTTATAGGATATACACTACTTGAAGAAAAACACACATCCTCTGAAGTCGATGGAAAACATTCTACAGAATTATAAAGAGAGGACGATCTCACAGAAAAATTTTGTTTGTAAAAAGTATAATTAAATTTTTTGAAATGTGATACAAGACTTTTAATTTTAAAATAACTTCTATCACAGAAAAAACATTTAAGTTTCAAGCTTTCATGAATATCATTAAAGTGATCTAAAAACTTTTTAAGGTGTCTTGTGAAAAACGGACAAATTGGCCATTTAAAATTCATTTAATTTATAATTATAAAATAACAGCTTCTAACTGGACCAAAATATAAACTATATTTGATTATTATTCAATTTGAAAGAAAATTGCAATGTTAAAATAATGAGAAAAATACCCTTCCATTATTTAGAAAATGAGGGAAAAATCGGATAAAAGAAATAGCAAAAGTAATAAAATATAAAAGAAAAACCTAAATAGGTACCTTACAGAAAAAAAATTATGAGATTTTTTTACCAAAATTGAGTAATTGACTAGGAATAGTTTTTTGGAGAATAAACTTTTAAGTTTTTTGTTTTTAAAAATTAGTTGACTGAACTAACTTTATCTTTCAACGAATATATTTTTTTCTAAAACCAACATATATTAATCAGATAAACTAATCTTTTTTTTCAGTGATTGATCAACATTTATCGAGTTAAAATCATTAAAAAAACGCATCCCTCCATTATAAATTTAAATCACGTGCGCTCTTGTTTAAAAGAGTTTGATCCTCATTATTTTCTTCTGTGAAAAACTTCAAAAATCCTCAAAGAAGATAACAATTCTCAGAATACAAAACAGTAACGTAAAATCAGATATTGGAATTTTTTTTAAATAAAAGTCAGAATCCCTTATTAATTTAGCCTCAATGATGTTTTGTATTTTAACTTTAACTTGCTTATAAATTTTCCATTTTAAACTTTTTAAAAATTGAGATCTCTATATGCGGCCCAGTAATGATAATTAAAATTTAAGATTGACACATCACGAAAAAAGGTTGGACATGCCTGCCGTAGATCATCAGGTGTCCCGAAAATGAGCTATTCATTCAGGACCAGTATGTACTTTGGAAAGTCATGAACAAATTTTTTTTGTTCTTTATAAAAATAACTAATATAAAAAATAAAAGAAAACTTTGTATGCTAAATAAGAGGAGATAACAATTAATAGAATTTTTGATTATTTTATATTTCATGAGATTTGTTTGCCCTTTACAGTCAAACGTTCCCAAAATGGTTATAATTTTGAGAGTTAAAATTTGAAACTAAAAAGTTTTTAAAACTTGTGATATTTTATTTTTTGATTAATTCATTATTGCATTAAAAATAATATAAAAAGAATTTCAAAAAGATAATAAATTCAAATTCAATTTATTATTAAATCAAAACCAAAGTTCTGTAGTGAATGAGTGAATAATCACTTTAAAATTTATTAAAAATTGAAGGGAAAAAATGTCAAAAAAAATAAACATGGTGTATTTAAATATGTATGATAAGTAGTTGAGTAGAAATGAATATCACATGTTTATGTAATCGCGTCTGATACCCGAAGTAAAGTTATCGAGAGATTTCTAGCTTTGTTCCCAAATTAAATAGCTTCAAACCAGTAGTATTGGATTGGCAATGTAGTTCCTTGATTGTAATAAGAAGAAATTGGTATTCTAATACTTGGGAAAAATTTTGCGAGATTGATGGAAGACTTTAGATTGAAATAAATTTAAGGCTATTTTTTTGGTAATCTTTCAAATTAATTTGAGTCTTACTTGTTTAGAAGAGGAAGATGGTCTTTATAGCGTAATTAAAGCCTTTAAAATATAAGTCTTAACAAGAGTTAATTTGTAGGAATAAGAAAAAAATGAAATTTTTTTAAGTGGCAAGCACTAATTTAGACTTTCCAGTAAGTTTAAAAGTGGTATTTAACGGAAAAAGAGTTAGAGATTTTTAGTCCTAATTAAGGATTTTATTAGGATTGATCATCATAGGAGGAAAAAGTGCAATGCTACTTTTTGAAAGATTGAGATTCCTATTATTATAATTACACGATTGTTGTAAGCGTTTAGAAGTGGATGAGTTGAGTGAGGTTAATTCGTTCATCAATGGATTCATGACATGAGATTGCAAAAATGTCATCGGCATATAAAAACAAAGTGACTTGAGTTGCATTCAAAAAACAAGGAAGGTCATTGATGTTGAGATTAAAAAGAATAGGAATTAATATAATGGCTTGAAGTAAATCATTTTTGCAAAGAATTGGTGAAGAGAGGGTATTATTAAAATAAGTTTGAGATAAGATTTTAACAAACATTGACTCTTGGAATCAAATTTGAGTTGTGCGAGCTTGTTGAAAAGAATGCTATGGGTAATGTTGTCGAAGGCTTTGGAGAGCTCATAAGAAGCAAGAGAAAGATGGAGTTTAGAGCTAAGCTGGGCGAAAATGAGTTTCATGAATACAGCTTTTTTTAAAGCTGTATTTCTGAGTATATAAAATCGAATTCTTATAAATTTAGTGATTTGAGAAAAAGAAGCTTTTTTTCTCAAAATTTTTGAAATTCGGCGTTAATTTGAAATCTAGATCCTTTTTTGTATAGATGAATGCTAGGATTTTTGGTGTATGATTGAGAGATTGGTAAAATGTGTCAATATAGGCGTCAAGTAATGTTGGCAATCCTTTAGAGCTTTCATAGGGAAAGGATCAAAAAACTTGCTTACATTTAGTTTGCTATAGTGGGCATTACTGTTTACTTGCTGAGAATTATTATTATTGGGGCAATTTAACCCATTTACGGCCAATGTTCCTATTTTGGAACATAAGTAATTTCATCTTCGTCTGCCTTTTTCAATGACTTTGAATATAAATCGTCTGCGTTTTTTTAGATATCGTCTGCTTTGCTTGGCCTTAAATGGGTTAAAAGCAGAGAAATTTTTACATTCATTGGATAATCATAAACTTGAGTACTTTAAAGTTGCCTTAGATATCTTTAAGAAAAATTGCTTGATTCAACAAAATTTAAGCATTGATGAATCTATGATACCTTATAGAGGATTGCATCAAAGGGAAATCAGTGAAGTTTGGCTTTAAAATGTTGATGTTGTCTAGGTCAGACTCGTACCCATATACCTTTGATATATACTCTGGGAAAGAAGAAATTCGATGTTCATTAAGAAGTCATGTAGTTAATACTCTTTTGCGTCCGATTATAGAAAAAAAACATCATTTTTTACAGCTTTTTTACAAGCTATTGCAAAAATTAACAAAATCATTAGAGCATGTGGCACAATGCGCTAGAACAGATGAATGCTCTCTTCCAAAAGGTAAAGATTTCCAAAAAAAGTGATAGAGGTTCTTTTGAATACTAATCAAATGGAAAAATCTAGTGTGCTATCTGAAATGACAATTGTGTAATTAGTATTTCGAGTAATTACTATTGTTCTTTTCCTACTCAAATAGCTGAAAAAGAAACACCTAAAATAACGCTATTTTCTAAAAATGTATAATAAAGGAATGGTTGGTGTCGGTGTTTGCGACAGAATGTTAGCAAGCAATACACCTAGATTACGATCAAAAATGGTGGTGGTGCAATTTGTTTTCGCATATTCCAAATCTTACATCTCATATAAGCTCTCCATCAATTCTGTGAACAAGAAAACGACTGGGAGGTCCTACAGCTTCAACATCTTTAGGCGTAGGATACGATACGATGGATATAATCACTATTTAAATGTACAAGACTTTTTTGCAAAAAGTGGAACTAAAGATTACACAAAACTTGTAACTTAAAATTTCTTTAAAAAAAAATGGATAAAGATAAAAACAAATCTACATATTAATTTTTGATTTTTAACAATAAAGTAAATTTTTACTTTTACGACTTAACGTTCCCATTTTATAAATTTGGATAAGAGGATGCAAAATGAAATTAAGCCCAACATTTTCTTATTTTTTCCTAAAAATAATTTTACGATTAAAACTTTACTATTCACAGTGCGCTCTGTAAAGGGTTGATCGTCCGATAAAAGCCGAACACCTGCTCCTCTACTATAAACATTTGACCACAAGGATATTTTCGATAAAATATGAAAGACTAAATTTTGTGCCCTAATAACTACATATTTTCATAACTATTTACAATAAAATCTAATTATGTTCAAATTTAGGGAACAGAATAAGAACTTTGACACAATTGAAGTTTGAGACAACCCAATTTCCAAATTCTGACGTCATTATATAAAGGCGTAATGATTCGGGAAGCAGAAAAATTCTTCAGTAATTTGAGGACTGTTGTTTTTAAGAGGAACCATTATTGTTGCAGTTCTTAAAGAATAAATCATTATCATTAGGATTTTCCTTTCTTTTATTATTATCAAAATGTATCTACAAAACAATAATTCAAAGTATCGAAATCTACTTTACTCAGTGTTATAAACGAAAAAATTTAATAAAATTTTTCAAAATATTGAGAAGTAGAAGGAAATTTTTTTTATTATTTTTGCAAGTTCATTCAATTTTTTTATGATAAATATTTTATAAACAGAAAAAAAGTTTAAATTAGAATTTTTTACCGATTTCTTAGTTTCAAAACATTCAATTCGCTCCCTCATCAAAGGTAGGGGAACCATTAACAGATGTTATAGATCGCTGGAACCGCAAATTTACTTGGGTTCGGCATTATCGTCATCTAAAACGGTAGGCTGAGGTTGGAAAGCGGCGAAATGTAGGACAAACACGAATGTTGGGCTTAGATTACACTCCAGCTCAATTAATGGCCGTCCAAATAGTTTATTAATTTATTGACAACAAAACTAATTGTTTTAAATATTTTTGTAATAAAACGAACAATTCTTATAGAGAAGATTCTTTGAATGACGTACCGTTTTTAGCATGCAAATGAAGATGTGGAAAAAATGATTCTAGCGAACAAATGTGATTGCGAAGAAAAGAGAATGGTTAACCGCGAAATTGGAGAAAAGGTAATTTTCCTTCTCTTGAGTTTTTTTTTGCATTTTGCGACATTTAAAGTTTTGAAAGTTGGTGTTAAGCGAATTAAAGAAATTGTTAACTTAGTCATATGTAGAGCAGAATAAGGAAAGGACACATAATGAACTCTCATTAGATGCAATAATAGGTTCCTTCATATAAGAAGAAATGGCTTCAAAAATACACGAGGTTGTTTTCTTCATCTTTATCATATATGAGAACATAATTGACAGGGAATACAGTTTTTCTAATACATTTTAAGAGTAAATTTGAATGCCATTCTTTCATTTTATCTTTTCGCATCGGTCTAGAACAGAAATAGATTTGGATAAATCATAGGCAGTTTTGTCTTTATACTTTCCATTTTTAATTTTACGGAGAGATTGTTTTCTATAATTTTTTTTGATAGCACATATTATACCTTGATTTAAAGGCCTTAGTAAAGTAATAAAAATCAACTTAATATAATGGAGTAGAGCAATATCTAAAATGAATAAAATTTTTCTTTTTTATATTTTCATTTCTTCATTGAGACAACGCATTTCTCAAAGATTTTGCACATGATTCCTGCTTTTGAGTTAGGTTTCCATAAAACTGTCATATTATTTAAATTTTAATTACGAAAACAACGAGGTTTTGTTGATTTTCCATTAACTGAAACAAATCGAAGTCCCATGTTGTCATACAATGAAAAGCCACCTTTTAACGGTAAAAACATATCTGGTAAAGCCGTAAAAACAGTTCTAGGACAACTTCCGCTCACCTTTGAAGAAATGGTAACAAATAAGAAGTATTAAAACAAAGTTTTATTATCGTTAATAAAAATACGTGATTTCAAAAAGATAACAATATATACTTAAATTTGCATAAGTTAAAATTTATACCCACCTTTATAAATAAGCTTCATTTTTCCACGTTCACTTCGGATGAACTCCATGATGGATGTTTTGTGAAATAAGGACGGTGAAGGTAAGACTTTATTTAGAATGACAGAAAAAACACAAAAGGGTAAGAATTACGTTACAAAGATAAACGTGAAGTGCACTATATATATTTATATATTATATATATGACATTAAATTGTGCTTTAGGAAATACTTACCAAATGTGAAAGTGCTAACAATGTTTTCAAGGATCAAGTACACAGAAAGTGCCTCCTTATTTGTTACCATTTTTCAAAGGTGGGGGCAGTTGTCCTGATACCCGTAATTATCAAAATTAAAACATGATTTAAATAAACTGGAATGTAGAAAAAGAAAAAATTTATTAAATTGGTTTCGTACAGTATACATCTTCAGGAGGGCTATAATTTACTGAAAGAGAATTAAAGGATGGCATGTAAATAAGTGAAGACTCATATTGAAAATATAACCATATTAGATTGAAAAATTTACCAATGAATAGGTGACAGGATAATTGTAAGCAATGCAGGATATACATAGTGTAATGTCACTTTATAAAGTGTATTGATTGATGTTATTACAGAGAAGGATGTGTATGCTGGTGAAGTTTACATGAGTGTATGTAAAGAGAATTCTAAAGAGTGTGGGATATAAGAGAAACCTTTATATCCAGTTGGAATTTTTGAGGAAGGGACTACTTCAAAAAATTCAATGTGTTTGCTTTTTCCTGTATACTGTAGAACCCTCTTGCGCAGGCTGTAAAAATTTGTCTACACACGCTCGCCCCGCGCTTAAATTTTTTAAACCCGCACTCTTAAATTTAAACTTGCCACACATCAGATTGTGTGCGTAATTATTTTATAAAAGCCTGCTTTCAATTAGGAAGAAAGATCTCTCTATCCAACACAAATACGAATTAATCCTAATAAATAACTCGTCGCCATGTCATTAAAATGTTATTTGAGATTTTTTGCTCACATCTAGTCATATACACCAACAAAGTCCCGTAAACCGCTAAATCTGAAGATAGAAACATTTAGCATTATTCACGGTGTCTACTCTACAATTTATTGCAAAATCAGGTGTTTTTCCAATTTTACATGTTGTCTGTGAATTATATTTAGATTGCCAAGGAACGCAACATCCCGTTTTTAGAAACGAGTGCAAAAGCGAACATCAACATTGAGAAGGCGTTCATCGATTTGTCCCTTGCGATTTTAAACAAAGTAACTTTTTCGCCTTCACTTTTACCGCGTCACGCGCAATCTTTGAGCTCGAGCATTACTTTAACTTACTTTTATTTACTCCATCTCAAAGATCGCACTAATTTAGCTTAGAAATAGAAGAAGGATGGCAAACACGGAGGCTATTTATTATTATCCTCCTCTATTCTCATTACTTTATGGAAGAAGTAAAGCTTCGAAGATATATTTCAATTTTTTCGAGAAATTGCCACAACAATTTGAATATTCTTCTTGAGTTGTCAATATTTTCATTTATTTTGTTGAGTAACACTGAATGTGAAAATACGCCTAACGCTTTATACAGTTCTTTTGAAAAATCTTTGAGACTTTTTAAAATACTTTTGAAAATACTTTTGAAAATTTTTAGAAGTTTTGTAATAAATTAAAAAAGACGATCTGAAAATATATATTTTCGTTTTTTCAAAAACATAAAAAGAAATTTATACAATGAATCTGCGCATTCACTATAACGAGAAGTGTGTATCAAAACAGCAAAGTTATCGAATAAAATTCAATATTTCTGATATTATAGTAACTAGACATTATAGTGAAAAGTGTCATTTGTTTGAGTTCATTGTTGGTATTAAACTATCTCATTTTTTATGCTTCCTATTATTTTGAAATTATTCTGAGAACAGACAGTTTCAATTTAAAATAGTTAAAATTGCTTTATTGGTTTATTTTGTCTCCTTTCTCTCTTATGTTAATTATGTAGCAAATTTGTCCTATTTGAGTAAAAGGTACCGTGGGTGAAAGGGCACTAATGTACCGCTTAAATTATTATAAAAGGCAAATCATTGTAAAAAGTTAAAAGCTGTTATTTAAAAAAAACTAACCCATTAAGTACAATAGAAATCAGACGATATCTAAAAAACGCAGACGATTTATATACAAAGTCATTGGAAAAAGCAGACGAAGATGAAATTACTTATGTTCCCAAATGGGAGCATTGGGACTTAATGGGTTAAAAACAAGTTAACCAATCGTTGTTTGATTTGCATGCCCCTGTTGTGAATCATACATGCTTTCCATACATTTTCAAACAGTCTTTTTTATTCCACCTTACCATGTTTTTATCAATCCCTTGACATTTTGGAACAGTTCTTGATAAGATTTTTAATCTTCATTAAATTTAATATAAAAAAAGAAATCTTTTTGTATTGGAAGCTTTTTTCAATTTATAAAATTTTCAACATATTTTTGTAAGTCCTATTTTTTATATAGCAAATAATTATACGCTATTCTTAAATTTTTCATATCGTGCGGGATTACGTTAAGAATGATATGTTTAATTAAGATATTAAAAGACATCACATTAAATTTTTTTAGCTTAACATTATTTTTTTAATTTTTTTTAAGACGATGACATCAATGGTTTCTTTTAAAGATGTCATATAATTAATTAATTTGTTTGAAATTTTTTGTTGAAAAAAAATTAAGTAAAATGTACAAATATAAAATAAAATTTTAGATGGCCTAAAATCAAAATAAGTAAAATAAATTAAAAAAATATAAGCCAAAAATTTTATGAAATTAGTAGGAAAAGAATCAAACAAAAAAATAAAATTTAAAAAAGTTGTGAATTAGCCCATTAAAAAATTCTAAAAACTAATTAAAATAATTCTAAAATTAAAAAAAAAATTTAATGATATTTATGCTCAACGCTAACCCACGAGGTTCCAACTTGCAAAAATAAATAATTTGCCAATTAATAATAATTACCGACTGATCGGTATTCGACTAAAATTCTTATCGGTGCATCTCTAGTTCCAAACATATTTTTAAGTGTCCACTATTATAAACAAACAACTTATACCTTATATCAATGTTAATTTACATTCAGGAGTGGGGCCAAAAGCCTATTCGCCCCTTTTAAACGTTTGTATATGCGTTATGTAATTAAAAATTTTTCACTGGACGTATAGTTTTTAAATTTTATCAATTTTGTAAAAAAATATATAAAGTAGTCTTATAAATTTACACATGCGCTGTATACACTCTATTTTAAAGGATTGCTTGACTATTTGTTCTCCCGTGGTATTTCTAGACCGGTAATTTTGAAAATTGCAAAAAAATCCTCTCCCCCCCCCTCCCCCACCCAATAATTTTGAGGATGTGCGCCCCTGAAGCGATACTATATAAGCAAATCCAGCAATTTCTGCAAAGTAAACCAGACATGCATTTAAAATTTTATGAACTCCGTTTTTGTCCTATCATTTTTGTTGAACACATTTGAATCTATGAATTCCCTTATGAAAAGAGATCACAGTACTTCATTCTTATAAAAATTGACAGTTTTTGAAATGAATTATTTGGAACTATAGTATTCTTAGACAAGAAAATTTTTTATTTTCGAACATATTTTTTGATGAAAATCTTATTTTTTCAATAAAGATGTCCTGTAGGCTATAAAGCACGATGTAGCATAATCATAGCCAAGAAATTCTCTTTATTTTCTTAACCTACAAAAATACGAAAAATATCAATTTATCAAAAACACCGTTATAATCTCGATTAGTAATCTGGCCTAAGAAGCCTTCAAAACCAAGATTAGGATTGTTATTTTAAGCTAAAAAAATTAAAACTATCATTAAGTTGGAAAAAACTTAACCTGGAACTTCAACTCAAAAATAGTTGAAAATAAAATTTCCCGTCCAATACAATAAAATTTCTCCAAACTTTCAGTGAAATGTGTATACTGGAGTAAAAAATTCATTCAATAAACTATACTATCAACTCTCTTAGGTTCTCTCTTAGGGAAAAAGTTAGAAATGCTAGAAATAAATATTAGATATATGAGAAAACTATTTTTAATTATATATATCAGAACCTATTTGATATTTACATATTCATAGTGGTAGAACTCATTTAGCTAACAATCTGAATAACTAACCGTCTAATCCATGTTTTCTTAAACCTTATTGCGAGCGATTATTTTGACTTTATTGGAAGCGATTTGCTAGTTTTTATGGATGCAATTTTCTTCAATGTCTAACTCTTTCACTTTCAGATTCCTAACAAAGATGACAGTGTCAGCACTTCACAGCGTGCAACTGGCAGGATCAACTTGAATTCTCAACAAAAGTCATTCTTCGAAAATAAGTGCTGCTCCTTTTGACTCTCTTCCTAACGTAAGAATAAATATTAGCAGTTTGCGATTTTTTTGATTTTCGTATTGGTCATTTTCTCCTCAGCCCTTGTTTTGGTGTCCTGCAAAAAAACTCATTGGCTATTTTACTGAGTTACCTATTTCAGATTACGGACCTCTTAACAATTATAATCGAAAATTTTGAGCCCTAAGAAAGACTTCGTTATTTTTTTTTACATTTTGAGTATATTTATTTGACAATTTTATTACGTCAATATTATTGGTGGAAAATTTACAGGTTTCTGATAAAAAATACTTTGAATAAATATTACATTTATGACATCAAAAATATCACGCACAAAAATAAGGACGAGAACATCAAAAATTTTAAAGAATTTCACCTTTAAAAGTGGAATCACAAAATAAAAGTTCATATAAAAGATGGAAAAAAATTAATTTGCGGGAATCAGAAAGCTAAAATAAATCATAAATATATTTATACTAGTTTCATATTCTGAAAAAATGAGCGTCTCCCACTCCGTTAGGGTCTTCTCTACAAATGCCCTAAAGATATATTTATTGAAGGCGCTAATGCTATGGTGGTCAGGGAGAAAATGGAAATAAGCCAAGAACCAAGATTTTGTCCTAAGCTTAAATGATATTAGTGGGATTAGGAAATGTTTCTGCACCAATTGAACCTCATCGTTGTTCAAAGTATGCTAAATATCGTATATTCTTCGGTTCGAAACATTATAAATCACTTTAGCCTGATGCAAAGTCTTCTTCGTTGTACGAATACTGCGAGTTAGCGTAGTAAAAGCGCTTCAAGTCGAATTTTCACAGCATAGCGCCTATTTTAAAATATATTTTCAATATCAAACTTTTTTATTTAGATATTTCTTTCCAAAACACTCCAGTTCCCTTTTCCAAAACTCATCAATAGTCATCTGTCTCATTCATCTTTATTATATCTTTCTATTCCTATTGTGTAAAACGTTTTATGAAATGTTCCTTTCACGGCATTGATTGATTGGTAGGTGAATTTTGGATCAGGATTTTCTTCTCTCCTCTCACTTTTATTTCTTTGTAAGAGATATAAACTTTTACTTATTTTTGTATTGTTTTTGGAAGTCGAAGATTGTGATGGCGCGTAAATCTTTCCAATTCTATTTATTATGACAGTTTTGTTTTTTTTTTCAACCTTCTGAATGACAGTGATGCTCCTTTAAAGTCTTTTAAATGTTTACATACATGTAAAATATTTAAAAAGTGTTTTTCACGCACAATCCTTGTTTTTCTTCAGCTTTTGTTATTCCATCAATAAATTTGTATCTATTTTTCTTTTTCCCGCATTTTAACACTCAATACTCAACGACGTTTCGAGACAGTATCGGCCGCGCGTCAGTTCCTCTTTTTAAACTTGATTTTAATTCCATGATTCCACTTGGAACCATGATATCTTTTTTACATTTTTTACAAGTTTACATTCCTTTCTTGACAAATTTTTAGGAACTTTCAATCGATTGTTCTCTTTTATTCTGTCAGCGCGACTTTGAGATGGCTGCAAAGGGTATCTTGGTATTACTATAAGAAGATACTCCGAAAGAAGATAATGTAAAGTAGAAGTCATAAGACCAACTTCTGGAAAAAAATTCCCTATATTTTACATGATTTCCTGACTGCGTTTTTAAAATTCCTCGACAACTACTGATATTTCAGTTTTATTTTCATATACCAAAAATGTTTATCTGATAATGCTTTGAACACGTTTTAATGCCACAAAAAGCCTTGGACCTATGAAAAATACAAACACTGTTCTGATACCATGGGCTGGGAGAGGAAATATTTATAGAAAAAAAGCTTTTCTTAAAAATTAAAATTAATTTTTTTGGAAAATACTTTTAGATATTTGCGAAAATTTTGATTCGAAAAAATTTATCAAGTTGTATTTTGACGAGTTTTTATAGCTTATGGAGGAGTATACGGGTGTAATTATCTATTAGAAAGCAAAATCGTTATTGGTCTTTAAATTCAAATACAATATTCTATCCGCCATTTTAATCTAAAACTGAAAATGTTTTTATCCTACAATACACATCAACAACAAAACTTTTTATATAAAATAGTAAGCATCACTTCCCCCCCCCCCCCCCATTATTTAACTAAAAAATCGTTTTTTACTCACCCCGGAAAAATGTGTAATCTCATTATGAATACAAATTTTTCATTTTTTTAATTTTGCACCTTTTTTTTTATTTTTTCTCTTGTGAAAGCTGCAAAAGAAGGTTGAATATCGCGAAAATAGCTTCAAGCTTAAAATCAATCTTTCATGAAGAATGAAAAATTGAAACATAAACACGCTCACAACAATGCCTGGCTATGAGAACCTATTTTTTTGAATAATTTGGTTTCTCAATTAATCATCTCTGATTACACTAAAAAATGACTGAAAACTTTCGCTCCGAGCACATTTTTGTCTCATATTCACAAGTATTTTACCTTTTTTAACGCTGGAAATGATGATTATAAAGTAATACATTTTTCTTGTAGCTCACTAACTATGCCACTAATATTTCTGGTTAAACATAAGGAATATATACATATCCCTCGTTCAGGCTAGAAAAGCGTTTTACGAGTTTGCTTACTGTTTTTTGCAGACATCAGCCCAAAATAATAACTTTAGCCTTTTACTTGAAGTTTAACACTTTTTTATGCATAAAATTTGGGATTAGTTGAGATAAGAGTGGGTAAGTTTGGCTAGTTAGCTCTTTTAGTTAGCTTGTTTTAATATACTTTGATTGAAATTACGGTAAGTTTATGATAGGAATTGGATCTTCTTTCACTATTATTAGCATAGTTTGTGTATTTTAATGATGTTAATTCACCTAAAACTGACATATTAATGAAACTTTGCTTAAACTAATTTCTAAGAATTTAAAGGTTAAAAATAAATAACTAACAAAAATGTGAATAATTTTGATATTGGCATTGATCAAAAGCTCCATCAATGTAGAGGAGAAGAAATATTCCTCCAATATCATGGATAAATTATGGAAATCAATTTTTCATGGTATATCATTCAGATGTGGTGCATTTTAACGCGAAATATAAAATTCGTGAGGCTGTATTTAGAATCTAGATGGAAAATTCGTTTGCAAACCATGCTCATGAAAGCGAAAGGGCTTTTTACCTTGCAGAATATTTATTTCAACTTCTTGTTTTTTTCCATCAATAATATATCTGATTATTTTCTTTTTTAATTTATTCAAAATTATTATTTGTATATATTATCTATTAAAAATACCGCGCAAAAGTTTTCGGACATTTGTTTTCATTAAAAAATAAAATGTAAAAATACAAAATTTATTTTTTTATATAAAATATTTACTTTGATGATATTTATACCTTCTTTTCAATACTTTGTTTGATTTCCTTTAGCCCGAATAATTGAATCAATACTTCTTAGAAGAGAGCTATTTAGATTCTTTATTTTAACAACTTTCTTCTACATACCATCACTTTTAATAAATTTCCAAAGCATCAAACTTTTTATTTCGTGTTTGAAGGTTTTTATGGTATTGCCTTTATCAAATCGCATTTCTTTAGGCCTTCTAACATATTGCCGTGAATTAGAATGAAGCTCAATCTACGTTTCATCACTAAAAATTACATCATGTCAATCATACATGCTCTATCACTCAAATCTTTTTTAATAGAACTTTAATCAGCGCTGATTTTTAGCTGCTAAATTCAAATCATTTTTTCTGAAGATTCGTTTTACTGTATCGATTTAAATATATTTTGATAAATTATTTTCTTCCTACCTTGCAGAAAAATTAGAATTAATCTTAGACATTCTCACTAATTTTCGGATATCTCTTATCAGTAGTTTTTGAGGACGACCTCTTTGGGTTTGTTGGCTACAGTTCCTGTACTTTTATATTTTGACAAAATTTCAGAAATATTACTTAATTCGTAATTAAATCATTTTTAAATAGCTCTTTGACTTTTCTTTATTGAAAGAAGTACGACTTTAGTTCTCAATTCTAGAGATACTTTAGGCATGTCATTCAGAAAAAGACGTTGAGAAAAGATCGTTAAAGAAATCAATTTTAGAAAAAACGATGATAAAAATTTATATTAAAATTTTAAAAAAAAGTTTTTATCTGAAAAGTCAACAAATAGCCGAAAACTTTTGCACATAATTTTTAATAGATAAAATATACAAATAATAAATTTGAATAGATTAAAAAAGAAAATAATCAGAAATTTTTATTATGAAAAGGAATTATTTTAAGATGGTATTTATAATGAATTAATTAAATGCTAATCTTTTTCCCTTACCCTTTATTTGATCTGGCATCAAAAAGATTAAAAAATGATGAGCACAAAACACAAAGATAATCCTAATGTAATTTACTCTCAGAAGCCTACGTTTTTAGCATGATTTTGCTTTTACCAACATTTAATTTAAAGCATTTATTTTTCAAAATCTTATAGATCACTCTTATTCTACGTCCTTTTTATCCACGTAAGTTTATTACTTCTTTTTTATCCTAAAAATGATGATATTTGTAAAAATATTTTTAAGCTTCTCAACTTTTTAACAGGTAAAATTAATTCATTTTTTGCCTTTTAATACCTCATATTAATTACAATCTTTCATCCAAAGGCACACAATCACAAAACTTTAACAGAGAGGGAATGACATATAACAAAAAAATTGTCTACTATTTCTGCTTTTCATATAAAAAAATAAAGTTATTGAGCAATTTAAAGAATAAACTTTGAATAAATTTGAAGAATGATTCTCAGTTATATTCTCATAATTAATAGAAAACCTCTAATTTATATACATATGGGCCAAAGACGTCTTTTATATTCAAATCTCAACATGGGAATACGTTTGTTAATATTTTGACCAATGAATAAGCATTCAAAAGTTGTGTAAGGAAATTTTATAAAAAAAATAAAAGTTGTAAAATGTTGTATTCTTATTGGTTACCTTATATGGATAATTTACTGGAGGGGGGTGGAAAAATCTCATAGAAAAGGAAAAAAACAAAGTAGCCAAAAATCTTCTAAATAATCACACTTGGATTCCACATTGCCGCCATAGGTTGAATCCATGAATCCTTTATCTCGAACTGAATTTGTTCATCTTAAGCTTCTATGAGTCCAATTTCGGAAAGCGTAAGGTTCACATGATATTGATTATACATCAGGATAGAACGAATATTCATGAATCAGTAAAAAATAATAAGCTACATTTTTAACAAAATACTAACGTTACATTGTTGATGTTAGAATTCAATTTAACTAAGGAAAGTTTTAATGAAAATTCAATATTTTTGGAATTCAAGTTTTAGAATATCCATGAATTAACGAAAAGATGCATAAAAAATTATGTTACGCGCTACACATAGATAGGGTTGCCAATTTGAACAAACCAAAAATGCCAACCCGTTTTTCCGGTTAAAACGAAGCAAGAAAAAAGGCAGCAAAAGTTGGTTTTCGCGGCTTTTCTAAAAAAAATTATTTTTAAAGTGAAAACAACTTTTTTAAGATTCATAGTGCACTAACACGAATGGCGACTTCTTCCATTCAAAATATTTTATTTTTTGCTGAATAATAAAAATGAGATATGAATGATAGGAATTTTAAGATTTTACAGAAATAATTTCTATTCCCTATTGCCTACGTGGAAGATGGTAGCAATGCAAGCTAGAAAAGAAAAAGTTACATCGCCTAATAGTCATGTCCAGGTGTTTTTATTGTTTTACTAGTAATAATAATAATCATCATATCTTTATTTTCAAAAGTTTGATAAAAAGGGATGACTGGTAGTAAAAACAAATTGTGGATCAATATATAATTGATAAGCGTAATAAATATGAGAAAAACACAAGAATGCCTTTTGAAGGTCGGTATCAAAGGCCGAAAGATGCCGCCCAGGTAATAAGAAATTTTTTACTAAAAACAAAGCAAAAAGAAGATAAGGAAGGATACACGTTGAGTAAGTTTTGTATCATAAAGTTAATTAATAATGATATATTGGTAATGTAATGATTATATTGGTAATACAATGGTATATTGTGTTATTTTAATTAAAAACAACCTACAAACTAAAACTAATTATATGAGGTCAGGAAAGGTTAAGAAAAAAGCAAGTATGTACTCATTGTTTTAATAATATCCGAAACAAGAAATAGAGCTGGCTGGTCAACATATAATTATTTTTCCTACACACGTAGGAACTTGAGATAGGGCATTCAGAATACAAATTGTAGGAGTAAAGAGAGCTAGATAACAACCACTTTTGGAACTGTTTAAAAGGTATGGGATCGGAAAGGAAGAGTGCTTCAGAATTGTCGAAAATGCAAGATACCTAATAAGAGAAGGATCGCTTGGATTTCGTATATTTATAAAAAGGTAAAGACATTTTATGAACAGTCGTGGTGAAGTTTTGTCTTTTTCAAAGTTAAAGGAGATGGATTGATTAAATATAAGTGGAAGTAGCAAGTATACCGTATTTGTATAGTGTAACAGCGACATTGAATTGTATATATCTTTTAGTTTCAAGATGGAGCTATTAACAAAGATATTATTAGTGTAGGAGGTTGGGTTGCAGTTAAATATAACTTTCAAAATCTTTTTTTGAACAAAAAATGGGGTTGCGGCCCTAATTAAAGATAATGCACCTGATGTGAGGCAGAAAAAGGCTTTTGTAAAGTGTAATCATTGTTTTTATGCGCAAAAATAGTTTGGTCGGTTTAGCTTGTGAGGAATTTTTGAGATAGGATCGGATCAAGTAAGATTATAATAAAATGTTAAAACTTTTTGAAAACCAATTTTAGTTAAAGAATCTTCAAACTCAGAATCATCAAGGCTATACGAAAAAGGCATATGGTTAGATTTTTGTAGAGTTTATAGACAACCCATAAGAAATCAATTTTTGATCAGCTTAATACTTTCTAAAAAGGATTCATTTAGGGTATTTTTAGAAAATAACACTGTTATCTTGTCATCAGCATACATTAAAATTTTAACATTTGGTATTGCGTTTGGAAGATCATTGATGTAGATGTTAAAGAAAAGTGAAGCCAAAATTGAACCTTGGGTTACAAGAAAAAAGACTTTCTTCTTATTTGAAAGACACTTGTTTATAGACACACTGTTTGATATCAATTTTTGAAATAGGATTCAAAGAATTTTATAGTATAGCATTAGAAAATCCATATAATTTTAGTTTGCGCAGTAAAAAACCAAAATGTTTAATTTTTGTATGCATAGTTTTATTAGTGAAAGACTAATATTTATAATACTTATTAATAATAAGACTTTTTTAGTAATCAAAGACTGTTTTTGATTTTTCTAAGTTACTCAGTGTAAATACTCTCTAAGATTTTTCTAAGTTACACCAGAGAACCTACGAGCTGTTTTTTCCAAAGAATAATACAGATAAATGCATATCGAATTGTGTGATACTAATTTTTTTTACTATAAGTTATGTTTTAAATTATCATGCTTTTAAAAAGATAATTTAATTGCAATTAAATTTAAAAAAATTTAATAGCAAGAAGTTTGTTTTATACAAAACTCTATGACTTAAACAGGTGTAAATTTAAATGGAAATTTATAAAAGCTAAAAATTTGAACTAGACTTTCTTAATTTCTTAGCTTTAGTTATTTAACATATAAAAAGGAAATAATCCAGATTTCTTCCGTAATGCAGGTGTGTTAATAAAAATCATATCAAAGCAGTTCTTCTTTTTTCTGAAATTTAAAAAGCACAGCTTGTCATTAGGTGCCAATGATTCTCCAAAACTTATTGTGACATGACAAAAGTAGCCGATCAAAATTTTCATGTGTGCAATAAAAAGATCATTTCTAGTGATTGAACATTGAAGGGCCTCAGAATCATCCATTTAAGCCAGGGTACACAAACCTATTTTTGTTGTGAAGAAACATCTACTCGTTGACATCAAATAATCGAACTTTTGATCGAAAAAAATCTGATCGACAATTTGTGGAATGAAAAAGAAATTGTTTCAAAAGAGTAACATATACAGATTGATGAGCATGCCAGTAATAAGTGCTTTATTATTACAATTCATCAATTTTTATTTCGAATTACAAAATTTTAACGACATCTAAGAAAATGCCTTAGCACATACCTTCTTTAAGGATTACTTTTTTTTTGCCAAAATTAGATTCAAAGAATTTAGGAGTTCCTTATACATGGATAGTATTGGCAATACCAAATATACAAATTTAATATATGATTTCCATCTCAAACAAAAAATATTTTCCATTAAACTTGTGAAGATAATAAATTTATCTCAAGTTTATAATCCTTTGAAAATTTTTTAAAACTTTTAGCCCAAAAAGTTGGGGGCTCTTTAGAGACACGGTTGTCTTATACATAAGACAGGCTTATTTAGTAATATTTTTCACAGGGCCGGATAATGCCCCTCATAAAAGTTTCCAAGTGGCTTATTTTATATTTGTTTCGAAATGAAATATTTTACTCAATAAGCCAAGACATAACTTTTCATTTTATCCAAGTAACTCAGTGTTCAAAAGCCATCGTACATTCTTTGTATAGTTTCTTATGTAATGAAAGCAAACACGTGTGATTTATGCTTGCAAATTTATATAAAGAAATTATTTTCAGTTAATATTCACCCTCAAAATCAATCCTAATAATAATAAATTAATGAGATTGAGTAATGAACTAGTTAATCCAATAACCCGCTTCTAACAAACGTGACTAAATTCTTAATTAAATTAACCGAGAATAAATTCTCATTAAATAATTGAATTACAAATGGAGCCAAACTTAAGCGTATTGCTTGAACCTTTTTTTTCAACCATTTACAAGCTTTGACTTATCGCCGCCAACTTCGACTTATTTAAGGATTTTTAATTTACAATTCATTTTACTGTATATCAAAATTTAATACTGGTAATACATTTTAGCCACAAAAAAACTTTTTAGCGCATATATATACTCGATCTAAATTGTGATACAAACTCTGTGAATCTTAAGTTATCTTGTTGTTATAGTGCTTTGACTACAAAACTCGCTAATGATTTATGTTTAATCGACAATATATATAACGTGGATATCAACATCATAATTTTTGCACACATATGTAGAGAAAACACTTAACTTGGATTTGGATCTTTTGGGCTCTCTCTCAACTTTTCTGGCGACATCTCCACATCGGCATATAAGCCCAAAAATACAGCAACCTAAATAATAACCAATTCCACTTTTTCAAAAAGATTAAACAATATTTTGCACGAAGCCATTTTCGGGGTTTGTTGAAATTTTTATGCATTAAATCAACATTCATAAGCTTTTAGATCGATAAAACCGGCAAATATCTCCAAATAATTTTTGTCTGGCCAAATTTTTTCTCATTTTTTAGATATTTTTTCTCATTTTACATTTATGGACTAAATTCTAAATGTATCGATAAAATCGTATTCGACATTAACATTGAGATCTCCTTACAATAAAAGCTGCACATGTTTGATACGTAATTACCTATCACGATAAGAAAGAGTATAGCATGGAGTTTTATTTAGAATTCAACATGGACGCCAACAATAACCACAGGCTTCTCATGCAGTTTGGGAATCTTTCACAAGGAACTCTTATGGGGTGCAAGACAACTTCTAGTATTCGTCCTTCAAGTTTGTATAGACTTGGTAAACCAGCCCCGAAGAAAAAGACACTAAAGGCCTGTCACTCTAAGACACTTGAACTGTTTTAGTTCAGTAAATCCCAGGGAAGTGAGCATTCAGCCAGATCGTTAATCAAATCGTTAATATTCTCCTAAGTACTGATAACTTTTCAGAATTTGTCTCTTATCATGGTCAGATACCTTTCGGAATTCATGATATCGCAAAGGATGAAGGGACCCACACTTGTGTCGAAGTTATTCTAGACCATTCCGTTATCTTTCGTGAATACTGCATTTTTTCAGATGTAATAATGGATCTTCTTCTGCCCAGTAGTGGTTGTCACGGATCATAAGCACACCAATGTCGAATAGCGCTTCGTCACCCCGAGGATATTTTTAAAACGATCAAAACTTTTTAAAACTTTTTGAAAGCATCATTCTTGTCTCCGTGGAAGCCAAACTTCAGGGGGAGTTTTGATTCCAAGAAAATGGTTTGGAAGTGGGAGACTATCACTTATTTTCTTACTCAAGTTCATACCAAGCACTCATTATTTTGCCAAAACCATTCGAATATCGCAGTCTTCAGCATAGAGCGCTTGACAGTAATGCGGCTTCAAAGCTCTTCATTTAAGCTCCATTTTGAACCCTGTGAAAGGAGAAGCCTCTTTCCCTTGCTGCTTTTCGAATTAACTTATTTTGTGCTATGAGTAGAGATATATTGAAGAACTTACACTACCTCTACTTCACTCGGGGGCCTCTTTTTCCAATATCAGCCACAGATCCTAAAAGGATCAATTCTGCATGACAATTCTTGATCGTTTTGCGTCAACTTAGCATGTCTTCCATTAATGGTCTTCCACCATTTTTAAACTTAAACAACTGATCTCCACACTTTGAAACGTGGTGCTAGCTGCGAGCGTTCTGATAGGGCAAGACGTTCAGCCATGTTTGTAAGGTTTCCTAACAAATTAATTGATCTGAAAAGAAAACACAACATAAATTTTATTCCCATACATCATGTAACATACACGAAAACATTGAGAAAAAATACAAACATAAGAATAAATTATAAAATATGGAGTTACATATAGCAAATCACGCTGTACATTTTTGAAAATAATTGAGTATTATTTTTATTAAATCACTAGACGGTCCTGTGTTTGTCTCTCGCTTCGCTCGAGACGTAGGATTCTAAATCTCAAAAAGCTAGGACTGTTATTCTAGGACGTGTGACAGATCATTGCTACTGTGATTCTAGGACGTGTGACAGATCATTGGTACTGTGATTCTATGACGTGTGACAGATCATTGGTACTGTGATTCTAGGACGTGTGACAGATCATTGGTACCGCGTGATTCTAGGACCTGTGACAGATCATTGGTACTGTGATTCATAGGTCCAGTTAAAGATCATTGGTACCGCGTGATCCTAGGTCCTGTGAAAGATCATTGGTACCGCGTGATCCTAAGTCCTGTGAAAGATCATTAGTACCGCGTGATCCTAGGTCCTGTGAAAGATCATTGGTACTGTGATTCATAGGTCCAGTTAAAGATCATTGGTACCGCGTGATTCTAGGTCCAGTTAAAGATCATTGGTACCGCGTGATTCTAGGTCCAGTTAAAGATCATTGGTACCGCGTGATCCTAAGTCCTGTGAAAGATCATTGGTATCGCGTGATCCTAGGTCCTGTGAAAGATCATTGGTACTGTGATTCATAGGTCCAGTTAAAGATCATTGGTACCGCGTGATTCTAGGTGCAGTTAAAGATCATTGGTACCGCGTGATGTTAAGTCCTGTGAAAGAATATTGGTACACCCGTGATTCTAGGTCCTGTGAAAGATCATTGTTACCGCTGTGATTCTAGGTTCCCTTAAATATCATTGGTACCGTGGTTTTTTAGGTATACTCAAAAGATCATTGGTACCGGGATTATAGATACTATCAATGAACTCGTAAGGATCATTGGTACACCCGTAAAGATCATTGGGTGGAATTAGATTATCATTAAAAATAAATTAAAGGAAAGAATATTAAAAAAGTATATTATAACTAGCCGGTCCCGTGGTCGTTTCTCGCTTCGCTCGAAACAGTGTTTCTCGCTGCGCTCGAAACATAGGATTCTGGGTAGTGTGTATATTGAGTTGCTAATTCAAATTCGCTTCGCTCAAAACGACCACGGGACCGGCTAGTTTTTTATTGTTTAGGCTACGCTCGAAAGATAGGATTCTGGGTAATGTGTATTTTGAGTTGCTAATAGTGTTATATGGTATGGTGGTCAGTTTTTAGAATATTTGTACCTTTTCTGTGTATTTTTCTATTACACCATATAAAAATACATACAAAAGATATTTCAACCAATCAGAATGCTTCAAGCGACACTCACAATACAGATATATGAACTCATCACACATATAAAACATATAAATAATTTCAACCAATCAGAATGCTTCAAACACATACACACATAGAAACTCATCACACCATATAAAAATACACACAAAACATATAATAAATTCAACCAATCAGAATGCTTCCAGCGACACACAGACACACACACAGACGCTAGCTTATTATAATATAGATGATTCGCTTGAAATTATTATATATTAGACAAATAATTTATTTTCGATTTGCATATAGAGTAAAACTTCTTTGAACCAACACACGCTTTTAAATTGTAAAATTCGCTTGCTATATATCATTTTTTATTTCTAAATATAAAATTAAGAGAATCAAACTTTTTTATTTTTTTTGAAAAAGTATTAATGTGATCTGGCGTTAAAGTTCTGCAGGTGAATTCGCACTGGCGATTTTAACAAGAAGCGGAGTAATCATTAATTTTCGATACGAGTCTTGTTATTCTGGACAAGGGGTTGAAGTTGAGATGTAGTGTTTGGTGGAGGAAACTTAAGCGTAATATTGCTTAATATATTAATTTTGTGTGTGGGAAAAAGAAAGTCAAGGAACATTAGAATGTGAACATTGTTTACTGTGCGAATTCACTATGTAAATAAATTAGCCGTGATCCAAGCTTTTCTATTTGGGTGATAGATGACAGGTAAGTTTCTTCTGTTAAAATTTTTAAACAACGTGAATTGAATGGGTTTCCTATAAAAATAAAAACAAAATAAGTTCTAAGCTGAATGCCAATGACACAGTAACAAACATTATTTTGAATTGTGCTGTTGTTTATTATTGATAGCTGGCATGCTTCCTTCAAAACACTCCTCCTTACAAAAGTGCTCTTACATGTATGGTTAACAAATCTTATATGAAATCTTGTATGGGTTGAAAGGGAGAGCTATTGTTCCCAAAATAATGTCTTAATGCGTTTCAATTATCAAGTATGCAAATGGGAAATGAGTTGATTTTTTTAACGTTTGACAGGAAGTTCCTCGAACAAGATTCTCAGACCCAAAGAAATTAGTGGTCTCTATGAAATTGTTAAAGATGAAAATTTGGACAAAATCTTCAAAGCAATGGGGGCAAACTTTTTGAAAGCATCATTCTTGTCTTTGTGGAAGCCAAACTTCAGGGTGAGTTTTGATTCCAAGAAAAAGGTTTGGAAGTGGGAGACTATCACTTATTTTCTTACTCAAGTTGAATCCTTTGCTCTGAAAAAAAGATTCACAAAAACACGATTCGATCACGCAAAATGTTCTTCATTGGTATTCTTTCTTCGTTTTTTTTTCATTTTCACTTTGCTTACTCATCAACACTTTTTTCTTATACTATATTTTTACCTCAAACATTTTAATATCAGAGGCAATCGTGGCGACGGTTGAAAACTCATTTCATTTTACCATATACGATACTTGTGATATAAATATTTTTGCAACGTTTATTACTTACAAGTTGGTTCCCCTATTCGTTTATCGCTTTGCTCGAAACATTTGTATGATGGGTATGGACCATTAGAGACGGGGGAGGCTGGGCATGGCAAATATTCCTTCCAGCTTAACGCTATGCGCTAAGTTGAAAATGGCATGGGTCACTGATCACTTAGCATTGATCATTTTGTGTGCATGGATAGGATACTAGACTATGAATCTTTTACCATAGATTAAAGAGTTTTTTAATCGATAATGGTATAAAAAGTATAGAAGTATTCATCCATACTGTTGTACAAAATCCCGTCTCCAAATTCATTTAAAATGGGTTTTCATCAGCAGGGGTATGTATCCATAAGGGTGTTCTTCAAAATCCGCGCTTTAAGCTCATTTTTAAAAGTCCTTTTTATTGATAAAGGTTATATAAATAGTATTCTTTAAAATGTACGCACAAAGTTCATTTTTAAAAACATTTTATCGACAATGGTGAAAATCGTATATGCGTATTTATCCAGGAAGGTCTTCTATGAAATTCACTCTCTCAGTTCATTTGGAAAACGACATTTCATCAATAAATATGTAAATTGTAACGGGATCTCCATTTCAAATAAGTTTCAAAAAATATATACTTTTTAAAAAAACCGGATTAAAACTGTAAAATTATTAAATAAAATACTGAGAAGGTTCTAAAAATGTGTATTATGTGTATGTTTGTTGAGTATATGTGAAATGATAAATTTTAGTTCGCATAAAGAAACGCAAAAACGTAAAATTTAGTAATTTAAAAATGTATTCTGATAAAGTTTAATACGCTGATTAAAAATATTTCATTTATTTTAATGATTGTTTAATTTCTTTAGCTTTCAAATTAAGAGTTTTCATGAATTTTTAAAACAGTAAAAAAATTGTTTTTAAATATTAAAATTGAAATTTTTCTTTTTTTTTTGCATTGAGCAGATTATTGTTTGTAAGAAAGCTGTTAAATTTAAAATTGGATTAATTTAACATTTTTCTAAAAATCTTATCAAGTTTTTTGAAAAATTAAAAATCCTTTTTTAATTTTTAATTTTGTTTGATATAAAAAGATGAATTTGAAAAAAAATCTGAAAACTTATCAAATTTTTTTTTGAAAAAGTGTAAATTAAATCAAGTATAAATAATAATCATTATATTTTTATTTTTTCGTATTATTTTTTTTCGCAAAAAATAAATATAAAATTTATTGTTCAACTATTTGTAAAATATTAGTTACTAGCTTTATGGAGAATTGTTTAGAAAAGAAAACTCTATATTATAAATATTATAATTACATATATATTCTTTATATCAGAAAAAGAACATAAATATTAAGTAATAAATAGTTGAACCTTTTTGTTCGTGTTAAAATTTTTTGGATTGATGTCAGGCTAGTAAGAAAAAAAATCATGGAAGATGACGAAAACAATTTTTAAATAGTAATGAATTGGAATTTTATAAATAAGCGGTATTAATCCTCAAACCAAAAGTATATTATCTAAAAGAACTTAAAAAGTTTGAAACACACGTATCACGTTTCTATTGAAAATATTTAACTAATTCATGTGAATCCACTTTTTGCGTGTATGTTTTTCAAAAATGTCAATAAAATAAGATTTTCTTTTGTGTAACACTGACTTTTTTAAAAATGAAAAATATAAAACATTATATATTATATGGTTGGAATGTGGTAAAATCATTTCATCCATAAAAGCAGCATTTAAGTGAGAAGGAAGGAGTCACTCACATTCTTCCTACTGTCTTTCTCATCGGCGATAGCAATGGCACTAAGAGGCAAACCGAAGAGTTGGTTGGATCCCTTAATTGTAGACAGCCCATAATTTATTCAAAGATGTATAAAAATTTGGAAACATTTTCCTAGGTAATCTTTCAACATCATTACCTCATACAATTTTCAAATTGATAGTTTTGGATAATTTCATCTTTTAAAAATTATTTATTTTTTTGGGAGCTGTATGAGTGTGTATGTGCACGCCTAAAAAGCATTAAGGCGCACTTTGGATCATCGAAGCTGCTTCCAATTTAAAGCGTTTTACTGACAATGAAAACAAATAATCGCTATATATTCTGTGTTACGTGATGAATTTGTTTTGTTCCTACTGGAAGCATTCTTTAAGCTTATCCGGGTGAAATGATTTTCAAGGCAAACTTTGTTTGAAATTATATTTTTTTGTTAAAAGTTGCGTATCATATCCCTTAAAAAGCTCTATTTACGTTTTTGTAATAATTAACAGGTGTTCAGGAAGAGAAATACTTTCACACAAATCTCCAAATGTAAAAATGCTAAAGATTCCGTTACCAAAAGAACTTTTAAGAAAAATGGTGAAATGGTGATGGAGATTACTATTGATCATTTTGCTGCAAAGAGATTTTATAAGAAAGTCGATTAACTTATTTTAATTAAAGAAATTGTTTCAAATAAATTGTTTTTATAATTTCATAAATTGACATTCTTTGTTCTTCAATTTCAGGAAAATATTAGATGTATAAATAAAGCTAATTATCTTTAAAATTCATCTTTGAAATCATAATGAAGATTTTTTGAAAATCTTATATTTCCTTCTTAAAATGATTTTTTTTTCAAAATATAGAAAAGTTTTTTCATTGATGTAGTGTTGTAACTGATCTAGTATCTTCTAATAAAAATCTATGGGCTAAAGCCTTGAATGACAATCAGAACAACTAATTTAGTTAAGGAGCTCTTGTCCAAAAATTTATCTATAAATCAATGAGGTTACTAGTTTGAAAGTGTGATCTACTAGCAAAATTAGTAAAAATTAACCGACATTATCTAAAGGTTTCAATTTTGATGAATAAATTATCAAAAAACTAAGTAATAATAGATGAACATTAATGATAAAAAACTAGTTAATATAGATAGAAAAATTCTCGTAATGTACTTAAAATTACTTTACTTTTAATCTAAAAAATACGTTAGTAAATTTGCCATAAGAAATCACCAACTTCTAGCTTTTTTATTTGGGAAGTTATGAAACATACATATTGATTAAAGGAACAGTATTTGTAATACTTTTTTGTTAAAACATTAAATATTTACACAAAATTCTCATGCCAACCCGCTAAAGAATCAATTGCGAATTTGATGGTGTCCTTTATTTTTATGAAAATCAATCAAGCGTGTCAATCGAAATATTTTCAAAATATATTCTACTGAGGCGAATTTTTGCAAAAAAATTGTCTAAATTTATCTTTTCATTGAACCGGCTTTTTGTGATTAATTCACACAAAATATTTCACAAGTCTCGAAACGTGGAACATTTTTTCTCAGTAATTTAAAATTAACTTCTTCATATGAAGTAAATCCACCATGCTCAATTTGATTCAGAAAATATTTTTGTCGTTCTAGTTATAAATTCTGGTTACTTCTTATCCCTAACCCTAAACACAAAACTAACTATGGACTATACCTAGCACATTTTTATCGTTCAGTTAATATCCAATTTTTCTGTTAAAATACGAAATCTATAAATAAATAATATTGAAATAGTTAAAGCTTGACTTTTCAGTGCAAACAACTTTTTAATCCTAAAGTTTTTCATTAATATGGAATTTTTCTGTTAAAAGACGAAATCTGGAAAATAAATTTTATTGCAAGCTTGACTATTCAGCGGAAACAACTTTTTAATTGTAAAATATTTATTGAATATAGAAGTCGTCAGTGAAAAGAGGCAAAATGAAAAATAAATTTTACTTCAAAATAGATAAACCGTAACTATTCAGTGAAAAAGCTTAGTTAATGCGATTTTATTGGTTGCGTTGATCTTTCTAAAAATTATGTACGTAGCTTACAATAATTAAGATGTGTAAATAAAATGTTGCTGAGAAGTCGTGAATAAATGTAAAAAAAGTAAATAAGCAGAAAACAGTAAAACTTTTATTCAAATAAATTCGTTAAGCAATAAACTTGCTACTATCTTGTCTTCTTGAGATAAAATTTAGCGTTACGAGGAAGGAAAAGTAGGATCATCGTATCCTCCTTCAGTATCCTCTGATTCTTCTTTTCCTTTCTCGTAACTTCTGAATAAGACAAGGGTCAGGGAAAGTTTTTTGTTCAAATAATTCCTTCCAATACAAGTTTTACTGTTTTCTGCTTGGTAACTCCTACTAATTCATTATTTTTAACAATGTAATTTCAAAATAAAATTTAAAAATTTTCTACCATAACGAGAATTTAAATGTCTATTACCTGTATATGTCTTTGATGCTTTTAAATAATACTGTTATTTTTTGACGGCATCATAAAACTAAATCAGAAAACAAGAGAAGAAGATTCCCTTTTTAAAAATAATAAAAATCTTTGCATATTACCTGATAATATATTTGTAATTTTATTATAAATATTTATATCTACCATATGTTTGTTTTGATTGACTGGTCACTGAAGTTTACTTGGAAATCATCTTTCAACATTCTCAACATGTTTTAATCATCCTATCAGAGTGAAGATTTCCTTAAGATTTGACAGAGCTTCTTCTGCGATACTTTTTTCGGCGCAATTTTCGGAAGTGTGGATGGAGATATGAAAATGTATGTGGTGTTGGAGAAATACTCTTGATTGTTGGATCAAGGATATCTTTAGGCACACTTTGGGGAAGAGGATCTATGTGCTTCTTGGAAGGAAACTTTGGGTCGGAAGAAGAACTTACATTCGGAGCATAAGATGTAAAAAGCGCTGTTGGCCCTTTGTTCTTTTTCTTAGACTTATCGTTTGTCACCGGAAAAAACAAGTCGGGAGGAGAGGAATGATTGACATCGTCTTCGCCGCAACTTTCTGCAGCATCTGATTCAATACGATAGAGAACTTCTTGAACAGACTCGGCATAATCCTTGAGCTCTTCTTTGGGTCCGACGAGCGTAGGGTCACGTCCGATCTTCTGGAGGCGCTCGGCTGCGATCGTCTCCATCGCCTTGCGCATCAGGGGATACATGTCAAGGATGCTGTTGAAGTTTGGACGCGACAGAGAGAACACGTGGCAGTAGGTGGCTGCCTGGATGGTGGCCTGGCGTTTGTGGTCAGTAGTCATCAGGCTGATTTCTGTTTAACAAAGAAGTACTCCTGGTGATGAAAGTAATCATGATGAAAGGATGATGGCGATGAGAGTGGACATGATGATGTGCAATATTTGGTCGAATGGATAATGAAAAAAATACCGCCGAAGTACGATCCTTCAGATAAACTTGTCATGATCTCGTTGTCGGCAATCACGTCTACAATGCCCTCGGATATGAAGTACATTTTGTTTCCAACGGAGCCTTCTTTCACAATGGTATCCAGCGGCTGGAAAACTTCGTACTTTAACAGACAAATGATGGAAGTCACGAAGTGCGGATCAGCATTCGCAAAAAAAGGAACTGAAGCTACCAAATCCCGACAATTGTAATTGATCACTTCCTACAAAAGATTAATCACTTTTACAACAAAAGGAAATCTATTGTTCGGTTATGTAATAGATATATGAGAACAAGAGTTAAATAGCAAAACTTTTATATTTTCAAAAAATACTAACATTTTTTCCTAATTATAGCCATTTAGATGATTTCAATTTAGAAAAGAGAGTGAATTTTATTATTTGATCTCTATAAAGGACGGATTCCATATATTTCTGCCTGTATAGAGCTTTCGAGCAATAGAACATTTGAAATAAGCATTTTACCTTATCTTTTATCATAAGCCCAAGTAAATCGAAAGTTAAACATCTAACAAGAAGTTTTCAAATTATGCTTAAATTTAGAAAACACAATTCATTCCATCTTGTACATTTTAAGGCTATTGCTAACGGTGGACCTGTGCAGGGATGGACCGAGAGGGGGGATAGGGGGATGCATACCCCCCCCCCCCACCAGCAATCTATTCAAGAAAAATTAAGGTTGGAGTCCACCCTAAAATAGAAATCAAAATTGATGAAGTCATTGATCGATTTTCAAAGCAAAAAGAAAGAAGAAAAGACTTTGTAATATAATTTTAATCATTTATTTTACATACGTTTTCAAATTTCTTCCCTAATAAAAAGTGTAAAATATTTTGTTAATATTATTATACCCCCCCCCCCCCCCCACAAAATATTTCTGGATCCCCCACTGGACCTGTGTATAAAAAACGGTGCTCTTTCAAGTCCCCTATTTTTGAGGAGTATTTAACCCAGGATTCTACTCTGTTTATATAATTAATTAATAAAAAATATCATATAGAATCGCTTAACTTGATTTATTGAGTTTTGACAAACCCATCTGCTACATCATTTGATATCTTCTTCTAAAACCTCAAGACCTTTGAAAGGGGAGACAACCCCAGAGAATTTTTAGACACTACCCACCAAAACCATAAAAGTTTAAAGATGTGAAACAAGCCCTCATAACTTTAAGTAAGTATAACCCAATTTATACAGTAATTTATTTTTATAAAAGGAAAACAACTTGCTTTACTTTTTATAAGAAAATTTGCTCTGTAATTGATTTTGATATAAAAAAATGGGGAGATATTTGTGTAAAATGTTTTACTGAAGCAAGGTTAACTACAATTAAATTTGTGATAATCTCTTTGAGTGATATTATATTTGAAGGTTATGTCGTAATATATTGGATTATATCCATTAATTTCTGTGTTGGTCAGAATTTGAGAAGTCAAATTTAATGTTTTTGGAGATTTTGTTATCATCAAAATTTATAGTCATTTTGGAAAATATATTTTGAGAAATGGACACTTTTTCTTTTTGTTGGCTTCTGCAACTAAAAATGCTCGTGCGTTGGATGCAATGAATTCAAAATTAACTACATGGTAAAAAAAGGTTTCATTTCTGAAAACATATTTTCACTTCTTGATGATAACAAAATTATATGGAAATTAAATACATAGGTTAATCTTTTAACGGAAGAGATAACAACTAGAATGCCGTTCATGGAGATATAGTTAAATCAGAAGTGAGAAGCGTATACTTGATAAAAATGAGAATTAAAGCGATAGCTATTAGAAAGGGTAAAATATCAGTTGAAATATTTTAGGATTCCATTTAAAGCCATGGTCATTTCATCTTTAATGTTTAATTGAATTCTTGCGGTTGTTTAGCTTTGATAATTTTATTCATTACAATCTATATTCATATCTACTGTATTTTCCATATGCATTCGGAATGAATTGAATTTCAACTTTTTGATTAAAAGAAACTACGATTTTTTCTGTAAAATCAAGAGTGTATCCGTGGGCGTGAAATATTGGATGTTGGGTGATAACAACTTTGTCAACACATGACTTATGCAGATATTGATTGAATAAATTTTGGCCTTTAATTTTTAACATTTCCTTTAAAACAGGTTAAAAGAACATTATTTTAGTCTAAATACAATTTTGAAAAATATTGTATCATTATTATAAAAGTAAAGTTGGGTTAGAATTGAATATGTACCTATCAACAAATAAATAATTCTTCTTATTGCTTCAAATAAATATATAATCTGCAAACTGCTAGGTATAGGCATTGACAGGGTACGGAAATTACGTGGCATGAAAAATGAAGCGGAGAAAAGATGTTTGAGAAGATGGCGGCCAGTCGCAGGTGTTGGGCTCAAACCGATAGACTCCTTAATTTTTTATTTAGAATAAAAAAGGTTTTTTCTCACTTTTCTGAGAGAATCTGAAAGTTCGTTTAAGATTTTGTCTTCATCAAACATTTTGCCGTGATACTTGTGCTCAAAGTAGTCTTGGATTCGTATCTTCAACTGCTTCGGAAGCTTTCGAAATGCCATGTATTCGTCCACTTGCTTCATCTGAAACAACCGCAATCATCATTTTTCTTATTATACATATGAGATAACAAAATATCATGAACTCAATGCTTGATCATCTTTTTTTTAAATATTTCTTTTTAATTAGCATTTTTGTGAAACTTATGGATACATTTGATTATTTTTTCATCTAATTAAAACTGGAGCTATTTTTAAAACCCCATTTGTAAAAATGAGATGGAAAACTCTAATAAAATATCTATTTTCTTTAGGGTTTATCTGGAAAAGTTTCACGTTTACTCAGATCAATATAATTTTTTTAATTAATTTTCATTCGAAACTTTTTTAGGAGATTTAATTGAATTTCGAAGTTAAAGCTGAAAAGATGAATATATGTAGACGGGTATTATTTATGTTGATTTAAATAAAAATAACTTTCATAATTTTATATTCAAATTGTATACTTGCTTTATATTTTATTATAAATTAAAATTGATAAATCAAAGTATTAAGTTTTTGAAAGATGTTCTAACTTATTCCTCATTTTTCATCATTAAATTAATTTATTAATTTCCATCTATCTATATAGACAATCTTTTAAAACATGATAACTCTTGTTTAGTCGTTTCTTTCATATTTTTAAAGTTGTCGCATTTTTAATTGAAAAAAGATTTTATATACGAAGTTCAAATAAAATATCATCCAAAGCAAATAAATCTAAATTTACTTTGCACTCATTTTACTTCGATATATTTTTAGTTTTATTTCATTATTTTTATTGATCCTAAAAATAAAAGGTTTTGTTCATTTTTCATATTTGTCTTGTTAGCATAAATAGAAATTCTTAAATTGACTAAATAATTTTATTATACCTAACATAGTACATAAAGCTTAAATCAAAAAAAATGTATATATATTTTGAGATACTAAATTATACAAGGAATCTGGTGTTTCACCACGAGACAGGGGTACAATGCAGTCGGTTTTTCGGCTTCCCACCTCCAGAAGTAAGCTGGATGGCTGATAGCTGTATTTCATGTGAAGTAGAGGCAAATTCAGGAAAAAGATCGATTTACGAAACATGCGGATAACCGATTACGAGAAAACAATCATAGATTCACTGCAACTCTATCACACGGGTATGACGTTTGAGCGAACTTAGCCAAACCCGTTTTAAAATAAAAAAGTCAAAACAGTTAGCTTTTTTTCTATTTTTATTTAAATATATTCTATTTAAACCAAAATATAAAGAAAAAAATGTTTTAGATTAAAAAAAAGAGATGTGAATATAGCGAACCTAGATAACCCCATTTTAAAACAAATAAGTTTTGAAAACTATTTTTGTATTTTTAATTAAATATATTATTTTTAAAAGGAAAAAATTACCATTTGAAGATAGAGTTGACATCCAAATTATGTTATATCATGTAAAATGCTAAATTAAAACGTTAATAGTATTAAAAAAATTATTTTAAATCCAAAACAATTTTTCCTTTATACAATACTATATAAGTTTTAAATAAAATATATTTACTTAAGGATAGGAAAAAAATTTAAAAGAAATTGTTTTATGGCGCGTTCGCCTAATTTAGCTAAAACGTCATACCCCCATCATACCACATTGGATACACATCAAAGGCAGTCAAATCACACTACGACAAGACAATGAAAAGTGGACTTGACAATGAAAAGAACAAAAAGAATCACACAAAAACAATACAATCAAAAAGACCAGATAAAAAGGGAAACTACACACCCATTAACACAAACAGAACACAAAAAATGCAGACACAACTTTTACGCAAAACACTACCGCGAAACTCGCAAACTCTAAAAAGTGGAACTTCATAGAGTCAGAATACACCTCCCATGACATATAATAGTGGATGTTTCAAACATTTACATACCACCCCGCAATACAACAGAAATCAAGCATCAAAAAACTAAACTCAGATCACCTGCCAATCCTGATCAGGTACAATACAATTCACACTACATCACGCTTTCAAACCTACACTAACCAAAATAAAGCAACATCTAATTCAAAGACACAAACAAGAACTTTGAAAGAATCACATTTCTCAAAATTGCGATCACAAAACGAGTAGCCACAAACTATGGGTACACTAAGTGGGCTCACAAACACAAAACTCCCGACATGATAATCTACTTTAAACAATCCCAAGACTACACCAATAAAGAAAAAGCAATAAAATTTACCAAACTCTATCCCACATCAAACACACAAGACTAACAGAATAACAGACAAAAGGACAAAATACCTTCAACCAACTCAGATCCAAAGCACTACAACACAGACATACAAAGTAATTTTAGAATTAAAAAGCCAAAACTCAACACGCATCTTCATACCTAGGCACAAGAGAAATTGAATTTCTCACAAACATTTTCAACATATCCGTCAAAACTAATACCACATAGGCGGATTTAGAGGGGGCGGGGCCGATGTACGCCCCCCCCCCCTCCTAAAATTAAATGAGACCTGTTACAAAGAATTTAAAAACATTTGCAAAATTCATTTAACTTTCATTTAATACATAATCCTTTGGTTAAACTATTAATCATATACAGAGTTATTAACGCATATCTATAAGGATTTGTTTTAAAACCCTATCATTAAATTTATACGCTTGAAATTTGAGTTCTGTTTAGTAAAATCTGCCCCACTCCGACCCCCCTAATGCCAATTTCTAGATCCGCCCATATACCATACTGATACCTGGAAAAGCAATAAAAAACCAATTATTTTGACTAAAACAAATAAATTATAATTTTATCAATCATTTTAAAACAAATAAATTATAATTTTATCAATCATTTTAAAACAAATAAAGACAAGTTTATACGAATAGCATATGGACCTAATGCAATGCAATCTATCTCAAATAGCAAAAATACTAGGGTAAATCCTACTCTCATATATCACACCAAATAGTACAACTTTGCCACAACATCATAAGCAGGCTACTTCACCACATAAACAACACCAATACATCACCAATGCATTCAATAACAAACACCCCTTGTAGCACTCGACAGATCTAAAGCATTTGACACAGTAAAAATTATATAACACCACAATACACAACACAATAATAAAATACATATCATCGCAGACAATACATCTCCTTCTTAAACACGACATCTTTTTAGAAAAAAATCAACCCAGGAGTACCACGAGGAAAAATACTCTCTCATATACTCTTTAAAATCTACAATCTACATGTTCGACATAGAGATGTAGAAAAACAAAAAAACTTGAAACAAGTTCTTAGAATCGGTATTTCTTTAAAAAAACGAAATAGCTACAGACAATAAATGTTTTACAAAATAATTAACACTTCTTTTTTTGAAAATGACATCTAAAAAACAAAGAGCATCTAAGATTGATGCAGACAATGTTAATCGCAATTTAGAAGAAAACAATCCAGAAGATCAAAAACACGTTCAGATTCTATACTAGTTGCTTTAAGAGTATGAAGAGCTTTATATAGCAAATCGAGTCTTTTTCTTCTTGTTCCTGTTGCATCAAAAATCTCAAATTATTTGGATTAAATCAATCTGAATTAAGGCACATTGTGGTACGGACTGTTTCATTTCGCTGACTAAGTTCATTGCCATTACATAGACCAGTGGTGCGCACACTTTATTAAAACAAGAGTAAATTTTTTGTAAAAAAGAACTAAAGTATACAAAAATTTTAAATGTGTAAATGAAGATGATCACAAATAAAAATTTTAATATTTTTAAGATTAGCATTAAAATTTTTTAATTTTTTGATTAGTTTTAAGTTGTGATTAGGCAGTCATTTAAATCTACTTCTGATAAAGTATTTATTTTATTCATCATATTTAAACACGAAAATGCTGATTCACATAAGTTAAGCATATCGAAGGAAATATAGATGTTAAGAATAAGGCATATTTTTTCAGAAGTGGATATTTTACAGACAATAGAAACGAACAACATGAGTCAAAAAACTTTACTTTCATTTCAAATTGTCTTTGATTTTTAATACTTAAAGCTCAAAGGAAAGTTTTAAAAAAGTTATAGCCAGACCAAAAACTTCTTTATCAATTGATCATTTTTGAAGAAAATTTTGAATTGTTCTTTCGCTTTTCAAAGATGAATTATTATCGTTATTTTTATCAATGATATGTACGTACTTTATATGCTTATGCAAGCTATCTACCAGAACACTTTATTATTTTGAAAACTAATTTTACCTTCTGACTGCTCTATTTTTTTTAACTAAATGATTCCAAATGATGGATTTACTGTGGGTTGACATATTTGAAAAATAAATTGTAGCAGAAAAAATTGAAAAATAAAATTGAATAAAAAACTTAATTAAAAAAAAATAAAAAATATATTTTGAAAAGTCAAAGAAATTTTGACTAAAGTAAAAACAGGTTTTTTTTAACTCGGTTCGAGTTCTGAATAATTTAAAAATCTTGGTAAAAACACTTCCGCTGAACCCATTTTACATCTCCAGTCGGACATCACAACTCGTTTACAAAGGTAGGTTAAAATTCTCTGAAGTCAGAAAATCTTGAAAAAAATAAAGAAGGAATTTCTAAATTAAATTCTGAAGCTTTGTACATAAACTGTCACTATCTCTCTAACTGGCCTATCCTTCTTTTGTATTAGTTTGTTTTTCATCGTTTTGGTAACTTTTTTATTATGGTATATCTTAAGATCATTAAAACTTTTATAATGATAAAATAAATCATTTATTAACGTAATCCACTACCATACAAGTCTTGGTGCATATGAATTTTTATGTTATTTTAGAGTTTATTCAATGCATAAAATTTCCGAAAATATAATATAAATGTGATTGTTACTTATATACTATACCAAACCATAAACATTGTGTCCATGCTTAAAAACCATTGATTTAGATTCATGCCCAGAAGAAACACAACAGGTGAAATATATGCCTTGAGAACATTAAAAGAAAAACACAGAAAAGATAATTATAATGGATACAATGACTGAAGCTATCGATATGAAATATATACTCTCAAGAAAAAGAAGCAAAGCGAAACATATGTTACTGAACTAGAAAGAAAGATATCAAATTGAATGATGTGATGCTGAAAAAATTGAGAAAGGGGTCAAATGGGAGGGAGTGATGCTCACATAAAGTTGAGAAATTCAGATACCTTGGATACATATTAGAGTAGGATGCTCAAGAGTAGTGCAAATTCGGATAGCAAAAGGGTGGATAAATAAAGAAGTGTAGTAGGGATATCACACAAAATCGGGAAAATTTTCATATGCATTCGGGAAAAAATATATGAAGCAAAAGAGGCATATGTATCAACTATACGAAGTATAATGAAAATTTATAAAATAACCTTGTTTATAAAAACAAAGCTAAAAAATAAATAGTTAACATTTATTGATTAGTAAAAAACAAAAATAATTTTGGAAATCAAATACCATGCCAAGTAAACACGGCTTTCATATGACATATTATATATTACCTACGATCGAATCAAATACTGATTTCATGTCTCACGGTTTTTCTTTTTTTACTTGTTATAAAATATCATGTGAAAGTCGTGTTTATTTTATTTAATATTTGATTAAAATTTTAATAATTATTTAAAAACAAATTTATATTGAATACAAAAAATTACGATTTCTCGATATTGTCTGTTTGCGGATTCCAAAGATTGAATTAAATTAGTGGCGTGACCAATGAAAAGAGCATAACACGTAGCTCCAGACACCATACTGAATATTGTGAGCCACATGTCTGTAACATTTTGTGGTGGAAAACGACCATATCCAATGCATAACATATGTGACATTGCCTTGAAAAATGACCAAGAGTATTGTGTGAACCATGGGGACTTCTAAAAGATAGAAATAAAATGTAAAAAAGAATGAACTTTCAAGCTAATTAAGCTGGATCATTTGTTTTAAAGAACAATGATGGAGTGTTCTCTCATCTCATCTAATTTCTTTGTATTTGTTTTCGTTGTGCATATCTAAGAGGCGTTTAGGAAAAAGCACTAAAGCTGTGACAAGGCATAGTTTTTTTATGTATTCTTTTCATCTTTCTAATTTTTGACCCGTCTTTGAGGAAGTAGTGATGAATATTTCAAACATGGCGTTTTTATTGATACAAACGCTACGCTTTTGATTACCCAAGTATACAACTATAACTTTCTTGCAAATCAATCAAATTCTGAACATTACTTGAGAACAACGGATACTGCTATTTTTTCCCGCTAAGATCATAGTTTTTGAAGACTTCGTGTGGTAACAATACTCTCTTGGTTCATAGTTAGTTGTACTATCCGTGCATAGTTAGAAAATACAGCTTTATTCGATAAAGGAATATCAAATGAAAGGAGAATGTGTTATGTCAATCAAATAACCTAGGATTAAGAAATGAAGAACGATTCGAATGAAGATGATGATTGTTTTGCTTCAAACTTCAAGGGATGAGAAAATTATTCGCAATGCGCTGTGCTCACTCTTCCAAACTAAAAATGCATCATCCCCCTCTCTTAATCCTAAGTTGTTTGATGGACATATGCCATTCTCCATTCATTTGATATTCCTTTCCCCAAAAAAGCTTATTTTCTAACTGTGCGCGGATGGTGCAACATTAACATAATTGTTTAACTGGTTCTAGGAATTTTCCCTGGAGCACTTTTTGTCGCATGACTAAAGTGTTTCTACGCACGGTCTTTTTGTAGTAGGACTTTTCGTCACATGGAATATTAAAATCTTTCTACAATGCGCCAAGGAAATCCAAACTAGATAATTAGTGATATATAAGTATTGATAACCTAATTACTTGCTAATTAAAAATTTTCTTTAACAAATACATTTTTCGATTTCTTCATAAGTATGAAACATTTAATTTAAACAAAATAATCTACGGCAATTGTGGATGCAGCAAATTGTCCTTTTAAGGTGAAAGGTCTCTACGCGAAAAACCTTGCGGAGATTTTCAAATGAAATGAAAATTCCAGTCACCCAATTTTAAAACTATAAATAACATTATATTGTTCCGCCCTTTATTTCCACTTCTCTTTTTTTTACACATGAGAATGTTTTTTTTAACTTTTCCCGTTTTTTCTGTCATTACAAAATAATTAATTATATATTTTTAGACATGTATCTTCAAATCGATTGAAACTTTTACAAATTCTTACAGTTTAATCCTCAATCAAAATTTTGATTTGTGACTTTAAATCAAGTGGCGATCTCTATCAATAAAATAAGGATCAATATTACTTAAAATAGCGAAAGAATAACTTTTTTAATTAAGAATTCTTTTTTGATGATGTAGGAACGCAAACGCGGTTTTTCATTCTTCTATTTTTTACTTACTATAGTTGTTTCCTCTTGTCTGTTTTATTCAACAAATTTGATATAAAAATAACCGAATGAAGTCTGGTATTTGATTTATTTTAATTTTTATATTTTGATAATTATCGATGAAATCAATGATGCCTCCTTCTATTTAATATCATTTCTCTGTTAGACCTATTATTATAATCAGTTAAATTGATGCCTCCTTTTATTTTATATCATTTCCTCTATATACTTAAAAGTAAAACAGTAACAACTATTAAACATCTATTTCCAATATTCCCTTTTGGGAAACGCCTCCTCAATTCTAACTATTATATCATATACATATTGTATTTAACTAACTTTAAAGATTCAAAAATAGATTAAAAACATGAATCAAATGGACATTTCCAACTCTTCAATCTTAATTTTGGTATGAGATAGGATTAGTTTGTAATTTGGTTCTAGTAGGACATTTGCAGCAATCTTAACAAGCGTGCCCCTCTTTCTCTCGCATAAATTGCTTGCCTTGCCATACGCCATCTCTTTTGTGTTTACGTTACATCTGGCACGTCCACTCATTCTCCTCGCTCTCTTCCACCTCCACTTAAATATTTTCGTCATCATCATTTTGCCGCACTAAAATGAACAGCGTAGCACTGAGATTATTACTGAGATAGAGCTATGTAATATTGCTGAATCTTTAGCATATGTTATAGTTTATGTTTAGACTTATGAGAAACAAATATTTTACAATATCAATACATTTTGTCCATTTGCAATCTTCTCTTCACTATTTCATTCCAATTATTGCACTCTTGTGATATTCTCAACTGGTTTTTTCTTTAAATGGAACTATAAAATTTTCGGCATCTCTTTCCAGTGGAGATCCCTTCGTATGTGATTCTAAAACTTGTAAACAGGCATTTTGTTAAAAAGGGTCTGCATTTCTAGTATATTTGTTACTGACGTTCTTATGGTAAGTAAAATAAAGTATTGTTTGAAATTTATATTTTAAAAACTGCTCCTCTAATTTTTACTTCGTTTTAAGGCAAAGTATAATTCATTTTTAAAGATTTCTGCAAATAGCCGGCTATTTAAGATTACTCAACACTATTTTTGGGTTCGATTGACACACTGAGTTATAAGTTATAGAATACTATAATATCACACTTTTTTAATTTAATTGACAGTTTTTGATATTACTATAAAATGTATGAAATGATGCGGCTAGCGACTTTTGGAAAGTTTTAGAACCCTTTTTTGTTATGAACAAAAATTATTCTGAATATTTTCTAACCAATTCTTTTTCAAAATTCCTGTTCTTGTTGAAATAATCTGAATCTTCCAGGTCAATTCCCAACGTACAACTGCCCGAGTAGGACAACCTTTCTCAAAAATATTCACTCATTCACACTGAAGGAAAAAAAATGTCAAATTTGATTCACATTTATAAAAAAAATTTTAGAATTTTTTTTGTATCTTCTTCACCTATTGGTATCTCTCATAGTTATGGTGACTCTAAATGTTTGAAAATTTTAGATCACTTTTCTAGTCAATTGATATTTGAAATATTAACTAATAAGATAAAGATTTAAAGATTTTTGATTCATAATGTAGAAGCTTCTTCTTCACGTTCAAGATGTTTTTTGAAAATCTCAATACTCGATTTTTACACCAACTCCTATTTCATTGGAAAACGGTATATCTTCCATGTAGACAAGTTACATACTTGTTTCTTAAAACTATATAGCTCCTGAAAGAAATACTATATCGACGATATAAAAGCACTTTATTAAACATGTTACTATTTCATTTTTCTTATGATCACTCGTTCTCATTTCAATATCCTACAGTTTTCGCATACTTAAATTTTTGTACTATAATAAATAACGATTGTGAGAACAAACTTGACAAATGATTTTTTTGAAAAAAATTATTTTTGCCAATTCGATTGATATTTCACCCATTTTTAAACTATAATGACCAAAAAGAAGTACACAAATGAAAAACATGGATGATATTGTTTAAAAAATTATTTTAAATTTGAGGGATATTTTTAGTCAGAATTTTATCCTCAATCAAAATTTTAATAGTGTTTTTAAATCAGAAGTGAATTTTTTGCTTTGAGTTTATTGAGAAAATAACATTTTTTTCAGAATTTGTTTTTTCCAAAATATCAAATTTGATTGATAATTCCCCACATTACTGCACCCTAATTCGGAAAACTAAGTTCGGAATGAAGGAAGCATCGTAATAAAAAATTAGAAATAAAAATATATTTTATTTAAAATATGGAAGTATGTTTATGAGATAATTTTCAGGCATACACCACTAATTCTATTTGTACTTTGACACATTTTTTCACAGTAATGGTAAAAACTTAGACAAAAAAATGGTATCAGCATGGTCAATTTAGTTTAAAAATATTTTATTTTAAATGTGAATAAAGATTTTTAAAGAAAATTTAGAGGCGGAACTAACATATTTGATTGCCATTTTCACAATTACGAAAACTGAGTCCAAAAATGAAATCAGCATGGAGATTTAGTATAAAAAATAAACTTTATTGAGAATATAAATAATATTCTAGGAAATCATAGTTGCTAAAACTGAGCTGAGAAATGAAATTGGCATGGTAGATTTGATATAAAAAATATTTAGTTTAATTTAATTAAATTCTTGGAGTTTCAGATGTAAACCACAAAATTGATCGATACTTTTAGACATTTTGGAAACCAAATTTCAAAAAATGAGCTCGAAATTTAAATTGGTATGCTTGATTTAGTATAAAAATGTGTATTTTTTTAATTCGAATAATGTTCATACATATAATTTTCAGGAACCACAAATTTGATTGACACTTTCACAATTTTTCACACTCAAATTACGAAAATTGGGTACGAGAATGAAGTCAGTCAGGTTGATTTAGGATAAAAATATATATTTTATTTAAAATTTGATTAATATTAATTTTCAGGCGAAAACCGCAAATTTGATTGAGATTTTCATAAATTTTCACACCCTAATAGTGCAAATTAAGTTGAGAAATGAAATCAGCATGGTCGATTTGGTATAAAAAATTAATTTTATTTAAAATTTTAATGAATGTTTTCTTAGTAATTTTATCATCAATCAAATTTTTGATTGATATTTACTACAAAGTTGAAATGTTTATTGGAAAAATATGTATATATAAGTGTTATGTGTTCCAACATATATGTGATTATTAATTTTCACGAGTGTATCTAATATAAACACTAAGTTATCAGGCCCGTAGCCAGCGAGGGCAGGAGGGGGCCAAGCCCCCCCCCCAACTCAGATTCAGAGCCCCCCCCCCCCCCAACCTAATATATTTCGATATCAATAAAGGGTTCAAAAATGGTTTATTTTTAAACTATATATAAAAATTTGGTACTTATTAGTTATCTCCCTCCCACTTTAATTTTTTTTTCAGTAATCTACTAAAAAAAATTTTTGAATGGGGGAGAGATAACCCATAAGTACCAAAAAATTTTTTGTGAAAATATTTAGCCCCCCCAAAATTTTTTCCAGCCCTCCCAATTGAAAAGTCTCAGCTACGGGCCTGTAAGTTATAAGTTATAGACATTATAATATAAAAATTTTATTGAAAAAAATGTGCATTTGATTTTGATTGACAGTTTTTGACATGAGAGGATCATTCAACTACCATAAAAATTGTACCAAAAGATGCAGCTAACCATTTTAGGAAAAGTCAAAAAGTTTGAGGGCAAGCCAATTTTATACAATAGAAATTTTAGTTGAGCTTAAATGGTCCCCCACTGATAGGGTGGGATAAATTTTTTCAATTTTATACAATAAATCTTTTAATGGAGGTAACTGAAATCCCCCTGCCCTCCCTCTCTGCCACATCACTGATGGTTCCAGGTCAATTCCCGACGTACAACTGCCCGAGTAGGACAACTTTTTTTATAAATTTTTCTGAGATTTTAGATATTTTGCATCTTTTACACCCTAACCCCAACCCTTGCAAATTTTATTAAAAAATTTTTTTATTCGAAGTATTTATACAAAAAAATCAAAACCATATATTTAGTTATGGCAAACACTATACTACATATGTTGCATAATGTACATTCCATTGTTACTTTTTGTTGTCTCCTGTGGTCTTGGAAACAGTGTGGTAAAAAATTCCTACAAAACGTCTATACGCTTTATTTTATAGGATGGGCTTAAATTGAATTGGCATACTCGTGAACCTTGATTGGAATGGAAGAATTATCTATATTTTGAGAATGAGGGAGATAATAATGTTCAAAAAAGATTGGTGTGTGGAATAATTTTATCAGTATATGCGATACAAGTGGGTAAGATGAGGAAGAAAAAGAAGATTTTAAGTTTGGACTTGAAATAGTTATCCTTGATATACCAGAAAAGAAAGAATTATGTGAGGCGCATATTTAGATGGTCAATCACAATAAGTCAGGAGAGGAAGGGATGTACTTGCAATGAAAAGAAGGAAGGTACAGAAATAATGGATAGGCATAAAGACTGCAAGATATTTTCATAGGAGGACATTTCGAAGCAACATAGACCTATGATATTGTTATCGACTTTTACACAAACAGAAATAAAGAAGATTTTTTGGAAAAGTAAAAAGACTAACATAAAACACTGGAAGCTTAAAGAAATGAAAAGAGAATATTTTGATGAACGATGTTGAAATAAGAACTGGGATATGGAATGTGATGATATGAATTGGTATTGGGACAAAGTGACTAAAGTGTTGTAGCAGAACATTGGGAAGAGACTGGTGATTGAGTGAAGAAATGCAAAAGCTTTTGAAACAAAAAACCAATTAACATCACTACATAATTAAAAGATCAATCTTATAAAAATTCAAAAAAGAAGCCAGAAGAGCTCTTTCCAAATGTAAATTCAATATCAATTCAAATATCTCTCAAGGATAAATCAACCGTGGAGAAAAGATGACTCAAAGAAAGATAATCAAATAATGCCTCTGATAATGCAAATAGAGATATTTTAACGGATGGAAATGAAATTTAGGGATGATTGAAACATACTATAAAAACTTGGCGCAAAATGATGTTGAAGTAAAATTTAAGAAAGAAACAAGTAGAGAACAAAAAGATTAAAAAAAGTGGAAAACACAAATATAATTTAAAAATATTAGTTAAACTTACAAAGCGTGATATAGTAGAAGGAATTGAAAAAACAAAGTCTCGTAAAGCATCTCGCTTGAGGGAAACGAGAATTAAATAAGTTTTCGAAGTTTTTTGTATCCAGATTTTGTAAAACTTATTCCACAAAATCTGGAAAGAAGAAAAATTACGAGAAGAAAGGGAATGTGGTTTAAAACTTTTAAAGGAAAATGTGATGAAATGATAGTCAAAATCTAAAAGTTGCTTTGAGCACGTAATGAAGCATATGCAAAAATTTATTGAAAACAGGATCACGAATATTGTTAAAATAAAAAAATATTTCCGAAATGTTTCAGCAATATATATTTTCATGAAAATATTAAACTGCACGCCATTGTTCACGATCAATGAGAAACTAAAAGAAGAAAACATTTATTGCGTATATGCGTTACTTCGACATTTGCAAAACAAAATGTGAAGGATTTAAACAACACAAATACTTGTACGAAGACTGTCCTCTTGGCTAAACTCTCAATATGAATTCCTAAAAAGTACAATTTCAAAAAATAAAGAAAAACTTTTTTTAATATTTTGATTCAATAAAAAAGATTCATATTTAAGTTTTAGGTTTTTTAAACAAATTTTATGTTTTTTATAAATTGACTTAGGAATATTTGAGTAAACGCATACTGCTATAATTTAACCCAGTTGAAAAACGAATAAATCTTATTTTGAACTTAAAATGATTCCTTCCAGTAACATCTTTAAAATAAAGCTGCTCTCTTACTACAGTAAAGAATATTTATTGAAATACTTTGATCTTAAAATTCAAGAATATATAAAATTAAAATTAGACAATTAGTTCATCTGGACTATTGCTTCTTCAAATCACAGAATTTGTATGAATGGTGCCAGATTTGAGGAAATGTTTTTTTAATTGTTATCCATAGCTGGACAGATGGTAATGATAGTTACGATTGGGAATCGAACCCAGACCATCTGGATCAATACCCTACGCTCTAACCACTAGGCCATCAGCAGAATAGCATGTTTTGATGTTAAGCTTTTTTTTCTCTGACAAGTTTTCCAATGTTGAGAGCGTAACTTGATAAAACATAAAGATAAACTGGTTATAGTGTAAGCCGATCCCTATGTTTAGATTTTATGGTCAAAATACACAGACATCTATTTTTGTATATGTAGCTTATGTAAATGACAAAACCTACTAAATTCTAGGATGTTTATAGATGGCGTTAAAAAAATCTATTCACTCATAAACAGGGTTGTGGAGTGGAATTTGTGGTCTAGAGTGAGAAACGGTGAAGTCACACATTTTGAGAAAGAGTAGGAGTCAGAGGTGCAATAATAAAATCATTGCGACTGCAACTCCGATTTTAAAAATAGTTAAAATCATAATTATTAAATGTATAGACACAAACTCACTTCAGTGCTCAACGTTGAAAAATGAAACGTAAAAATTGTTTATAATTTTAGTCTAACGTTGTGCTTTTGTAACTCATAAGGGTGAAAAATTCAATAAAATTAAGGAATGAACTTTTTTATTGGACCAATACCTTGTAAAGGAACAAAGTTCAGTTTATAAGTAAGAAGTTTTTGGAAAAAAATTTAAGACCAAATTCTTTTGAAAAAATAATTTACGATTAATTCAATTTATGAATGCTTGTTTTCTCTTGAAACAAGAGAAAACATATATTATTATTATTTAATTAAATTAAATAATTTTCTTATTAAATTAAATAAATAAAAAAAATTAAAATATTAAATTAAATAATTTAATATTTTAATTTTTTTAAAATTATATATTATTATAATTATTTTGAAACTTTTAAAATAAGTTTCAAGCACTCTTGAAACTTGACAATCTTTTTGAGGAGAATGTAAGAAAGAGACTAAACTGCAAATACAAACGAATAAATCCTTTTAATGTTTGAAACAGAGAAGTTGATGTTGCATAATTATAAAATTATAAACTTAAAGTCACATAATTATAAATAGGTGGAGTCAACAGTGTTAAAAAAAATATGCATAAATGGAGTGAGTGGCAAAATAGTTTTCCGCCTACACAACCCTGCTTATGAGTGACCAATCCTTCTGTTATAGAAGAAATCAAGTTTATTTAAGTGTCTTTGGATCTAAAAATAATTAAAATAGCCTATAGAGGTGTAATAGGCCATATGAGGTGGAAAAAAAATGGGGATGCAAGCATTAAAACATATTCACACTCAATTAAGTTTGACGAAGCTTAATCAAGATCAAATGGTAGGAATTGAAACTCGCCGTTATATGAATATTAATGGTTATTAATGAATAAAGGATCGCTAAAGCAAGCTTGGCTCTATTTCAATTGTGATGAATACAGCGGCTGTTACGTTGAATAGTTTTCACGATTTTGAGGTTTGACCCAAAATTTCAAAATTCATACACCCACATAGACAGGCTGTCATATTTCACATCAAAAGACCACACATATGGAAAAAGTAGAAAAGATTAAAAAAAAGTACTTCAAGATTAGCAATTACAATCCAACAATCCTTTGGAAGGCCTTGTAATTGAGGAATAAGGAATTGTAGACACCCGCTCCAATGCCCAACTAAAAGCATCACAGACACTAAATTGAAGATGCGGATGAATACGGTTGCCAGGTTGAGAAACTTTTTTCATAAATAAATAAATTAAATAATTAGTCCATCAATTAAAACAATTCTAAAATTTATAAGTATTACCCTTGTAAGGATGGTAGTTTTTTATATTTACAATATTTCTCCATACGAACGCAATAATTTGGAATAATTGAGAAATAAATAATTGATTAATATGAAACCACAGATAAAACTTTAAAAAATTGGATTTATATTCGCCTTTAGTGACATAGTCCTGCAAAGTGGGATCTGTAATGAAACGTTTTCCTTGGAATAATATTTGATAACCAAGGAGGAGTACTGCCGAATAAGGCTGCTTAATATTTCAAAGAGACTGTTTATATTAAAATCACAAAATGAATGTAAAACTAATATCATATTATGAATAGTAAAATAACCAGCACCATCTATCTAATTTCTCGTATAAAAAGGATAAGATTAAAGTATAAATTTATTCAGAACATTTAGAGCAAACATTTATGATTTGGCCGAAAGAAAAGTAAGATCCATAACAATAACATGAGCACACCCAAACATAGGGAAAATTTTTACAGGCAACTTTTTATAAAATGTTTAGGTTTCCATTTTTAAAAATTAGAGATCAATAGAATTTTATATTTGAGATGATTTATTTGTATTTAAATGTATGTGATATAAAACTTAGCTATGTATTTTTAGTTGCCTTGATAGGTGAACATCAAATCAAACATGCAGGAGACTTCATTGTAAAAAAGATTTAAATTCAATACACCCCAAAATCCAGCTATATTTTAGTAATGGTGAATGAATATTCAAAAAGACAATCATTTTGCACCATTATTATTATATCAAATGATGCAAGACACAAAGTATATTTTAACAAAATATCAGATTAAGTACAGAAGAAAATCTTTGTGCATGGTAGTAATATGTAACTGAGTATAAGGAATAAAAATAAGAGTCGTTTTGGGATGTCTTGATGCGTTTGAACTTTTGGAAGATAGACACTAAAGATTATGAGGGGTAGTCTTGGTGTTCAAACCCTTTAGGTTTTGGAAGATATATATAGTCAACATACACCAAAATATTTTATTCATATTGGTTCATATTCAAATGGTATTTCTATATATTCGTGGTTAATCCGCATCTTAATTTTTGTACGGTATTCAACAACCTTTCAAATTTTCTTGTTATTTTTTCACATAAGTTCGTCTTTTTCATTTTAAGTTCGTCTTTTTCATTTTAAGTTCGTCTTTTTCATTTTAAGTTCGTCTTTTTCATTTTAAGTTCGTCTTTTTTCACTTTAAGTTTGTCTAATTTAAAAAATCTCTTAATAAATTTTTATGTTACCTTTAATAAATAAATAAGCAGCTAGAAAAAGATAGTTTGTATACTCTTTGCTTTATTTTACAAATCTATTTTATCATATGGAAAATCAATTTAATTAGAAATTCTTCTTTTTTGTTTTTATTTTTCAAAATCAATGATTTTTTTTACAAAAATAATGAAAGTATAAAATCAAGTAAAGTAAAAGAAAAAAATTATGAATAAAGATTTATATGGTTGTCCAGTTGAAGCGATGTTAATATTGTCTCCATATGTCTATAATAATTTGTGCAGACAAAAGCAGAAACTGAATTCCTTCAACTGATACGACATTCTTGAAAAATTTCTCTTACTTCTTATTTTCGATTGATCTAAAACGAACCAAATCAATTATATTTTCTAAAAAAAAAAAGAAATCTTTCAGGTGTGAGAATCTTTTTTTATGCCTTCCATGTTTCAAACTCTACTGTTTTGAAACTGGGAAGTTCTTTTAATGGTAGAAAGAGCATTCAGTAGAAAGAGGCTTGATCAATTCTTCTTTTTTTTTCTTTTTAAATTTTATTATACATAATAGAAGGAAGAATAGAAAATGATGTAAGTAGAAAAAGGAATTAGACAAAAGGACAGGGAATGGTGAAGGCGAAAAGACAGTAACGAAATGGGCATCGATGTTCCTCTCTGCCTTCTATATTAATATTTCGCGAACCGACCCTAATACATCCCATATGCTGCAAAAAACCCAAAATTCAAGTTTCACAATTTTAAGCTTCAATTTATGAAAATATATTGATCCATTTTCTCTATTTTTTATATAACATAATGCTAAAAACTTGTATATTTATTATGATTTTTTTTCCAAAATTATATTTAATATTTCTTAAAAAATTCTAAAAAAAATAAGAGATTTCAGCTATAAAATTTTGTACTTTTTAATTCTAAAATTATTTTAAAAGGACAAATTGGGGAAAATTTTGTAAAAAAAAAAAGAGAAAAAATAAATGAATCAGTTGCTAGCCTTAAGATATGTTAAAATTCAAAAAATTAAATGAAAAGGTTTTTATAAATGAATGTTTAAAATGTTTAAACTTGCACAGATTAGAATGTTAGTTTTCTGTACTACTACTTAACTATAGTATGCAAGAAAGACAGGCGTATTTTTTATTATGCATAATAAAATTTTTGTAAACGACGAACTTAAAGTGAAAACGGACGAACTTAACGTAAAAAAGGACCAACTTAAAATGAAAAAGGACGAACTTAAAGTGAAAGAGGCCGAACTTAAAGTGAAAAAGTACCAACTTAAAATGAAAAAGGACGAACTTAAAGTGAAAGAGGCCGAACTTAAAGTGAAAAAGGACCAACTTAAAATGAAAAAGGACGAACTTAAAGTGAAAGAGGCCGAACTTAAAGTTAAAAAGGACCAACTTAAAATGAAAAAGGACGAACTTAAAGTGAAAGAGGCCGAACTTAAAGTGAAAAAGGACCAACTTAAAATGAAAAAGGACGAACTTAAAGTGAAAGAGGCCGAACTTAAAGTGAAAAAGGACCAACTTAAAATGAAAAAGGACGAACTTAAAGTGAAAGAGGCCGAACTTAAAGTGAAAAAGGACCAACTTAAAATGAAAAAGGACGAACTTAAAGTGAAAGAGGCCGAACTTAAAGTGAAAAAGGACCAACTTAAAATGAAAAAGGACGAACTTAAAGTGAAAGAGGCCGAACTTAAAGTGAAAAAGAACCAACTTAAAATGAAAAAGGACGAACTTAAAGTGAAAGAGGCCGAACTTAAAGTGAAAAAGGACCAACTTAAAATGAAAAAGGACGAACTTAAAGTGAAAGAGGCCGAACTTAAAGTGAAAAAGAACCAACTTAAAATGAAAAAGGACGAACTTAAAGTGAAAGAGGCCGAACTTAAAGTGAAAAAGGACCAACTTAAAATGAAAAAGGACGAACTTAAAGTGAAAGAGGCCGAACTTAAAGTGAAAAAGGACCAACTTAAAATGAAAAAGGACGAACTTAAAGTGAAAGAGGCCGAACTTAAAGTGAAAAAGAACCAACTTAAAATGAAAAAGGACGAACTTAAAGTGAAAGAGGCCGAACTTAAAGTGAAAAAGGACCAACTTAAAATGAAAAAGGACGAACTTAAAGTGAAAGAGGCCGAACTTAAAGTGAAAAAGGACCAACTTAAAATGAAAAAGGACGAACTTAAAGTGAAAGAGGCCGAACTTAAAGTGAAAAAGGACCAACTTAAAATGAAAAAGGACGAACTTAAAGTGAAAGAGGCCGAACTTAAAGTGAAAAAGGACCAACTTAAAATGAAAAAGGACGAACTTAAAGTGAAAGAGGCCGAACTTAAAGTGAAAAAGGACCAACTTAAAATGAAAAAGGACGAACTTAAAGTGAAAGAGGCCGAACTTAAAGTGAAAAAGTACCAACTTAAAATGAAAAAGGACGAACTTAAAGTGAAAGAGGCCGAACTTAAAGTGAAAAAGGACCAACTTAAAATGAAAAAGGACGAACTTAAAGTGAAAGAGGCCGAACTTAAAGTGAAAAAGGACCAACTTAAAATGAAAAAGGACGAACTTAAAGTGAAAGAGGCCGAACTTAAAGTGAAAAAGGACCAACTTAAAATGAAAAAGGACGAACTTAAAGTGAAAGAGGCCGAACTTAAAGTGAAAAAGGACCAACTTAAAATGAAAAAGGACGAACTTAAAGTGAAAGAGGCCGAACTTAAAGTGAAAAAGGACCAACTTAAAATGAAAAAGTACGAACTTAAAGTGAAAGAGGCCGAACTTAAAGTGAAAAAGGACCAACTTAAAATGAAAAAGGACGAACTTAAAGTGAAAGAGGCCGAACTTAAAGTGAAAAAGAACCAACTTAAAATGAAAAAGGACGAACTTAAAGTGAAAGAGGCCGAACTTAAAGTGAAAAAGGACCAACTTAAAATGAAAAAGGACGAACTTAAAGTGAAAGAGGCCGAACTTAAAGTGAAAAAGAACCAACTTAAAATGAAAAAGGACGAACTTAAAGTGAAAGAGGCCGAACTTAAAGTGAAAAAGGACCAACTTAAAATGAAAAAGGACGAACTTAAAGTGAAAGAGGCCGAACTTAAAGTGAAAAAGGACCAACTTAAAATGAAAAAGGACGAACTTAAAGTGAAAGAGGCCGAACTTAAAGTGAAAAAGAACCAACTTAAAATGAAAAAGGACGAACTTAAAGTGAAAGAGGCCGAACTTAAAGTGAAAAAGGACCAACTTAAAATGAAAAAGGACGAACTTAAAGTGAAAGAGGCCGAACTTAAAGTGAAAAAGGACCAACTTAAAATGAAAAAGGACGAACTTAAAGTGAAAGAGGTCGAACTTAAAGTGAAAAAGGACCAACTTAAAATGAAAAATAACGAATTATAATGACCACCTTAATGCCTTCCAACATTCAATCTTTTTTAAAAGTTTATATATTTTTTTTTCCTATTTTAACTCTTTATTTATATGGATTTACCTTTGTATCTATTTGATAAAGTTTATACATTAGGTATTTGGATGCGTTATTTGAAGGTTATTGAAAATCACGCATGATCTCATCAAAAATATTAAAAAATCAAAATACATAATATTGGATAAGCGCAATTCTCAAACATGTATAAATCTTTTTTTGCTTCACATCCAATGATTCAAACTACATCTTACAAATATCTTGGAATCACTCTTGATTCTAATTTACTTTAAAAATATAATAAAAGAAGTTTCAAGGGCGTTAGGTCATATAAATAAATATATAGATTTAAATGTATGATTTCTGAAAAGTTAGTGTATCATCTATCATTCTTTAATTGAATCTAAAGTATATTTGGGCTAAATCCTCAATAGTTCATTTTAATAAATTTTAAAAAGTTTGAAATTAGTTGGTAATGATAATAAAAATTCCATTAAGAATAAATATCATATATTTACCCTTGAACAAATAAATGAATTTCAATTGGCTTCTTTCATCTACAAGTGTAAATATGATGATCACTACAAAAACTACTTTCCTATTACTCTAAATTTTGTTTTTGTCAATTTTATTACAAATAAGTAACAAGAGAAAATTGATAAAAATATTGGATTCTTTGCGAAAGATATAGATAAAATAATGAGGTGAATTCTTATGAAACAAAAAACTTAACAAATAAAGAAACATTTTCGATCACCATGATGGTAGTGAATGGAGATCAACCTATTTAAAAAAATCTTTATTTTTAGAAATAGTTCGGAATTGATTCTTTTTCATTAACTTCAAATTGCGCTATCGATAAACAATATATAAGGATTATTACGTAAACCTCTTCCCATTGGCTGACGTATCTCACCAATCGTGAAACGCGAAGAAGTCTAAGCAAGCTGAGTAATTTGGCCAATCGTAGCACACGAAGCGCCCTACCAGCCTGGATCATGTGAAACTTTTTGCTGGACGAATGTGAGTTGTCTGGATTTCGAGGTGGAGAAAATATGAGGAGAAAGTAGTCGAATGGAAAGGAGCTTATGAAGTCAAGCGTAAACCAAGTTTTCATGTAATGTCTCGCAATGACTTTGGGATCCAGAATTATGAGCTCTGTTTTGTCATTGGACATTATGCCTGTCAGTCAAAAAGATGAAAAATTTGAGTATTATTACTCTTACAAAACATAGCGTAAATTTGATTTCAACTTAGAAAATCGGCGAAAACAAAAGATAACTAAGTTAATCAGAACAATAAGAATAGTTATTGGTTATAGGATTGATAAGTATGCGTTTTGTATTATCATTTCATGTTATACCTAGTAGTTAGAAAGATGTGATTATTATGTGAAAGAGTTTTTGTCATTGAACATAGTTATAGTTATGGTGGCGAAATGAAGATTTGGATTTGGCATAGTGCAATATGTTATATATGCATCATCCTCTGTAAATTTTCAGAAACGCAAAATCATCACTATCATAGCTTCTGGGTGGAGCCCGCAACCCTTATAAAAATGATAAATGTTCATAAAAAATTTATTCAAATAAATTAATACAAAAAAATCATAAAAATGTATATTCTGTTTTCATGGAAGATTAAAATATGAATCAGGAGAAAAAGTTTAGATAGCTATTTGAAAAAACAAATTTTATGCTGAAAACTATTACATGATAGATAAATGTGTGAAAATGCATTCAACATGTACTCCTACAATACATCTTATGCAAATACTTGGGTCATTGAGTGAGTGTCGACATCTTAACTTTTTTAGTTTCTGGCGGAGAAAAAATGGTCATGATAACCTAAGCAGGATTCGTTACAGATAATGTTTTCCCCGGGCGAGAAGTCCAAGCATATTTATTCAATAACAAATAAGCAATGCACATCCTAAAAGTAAGTTGATCAGGTTTTTCATTCGGAGTCAGTCTATAAATTTGCCAAAAAAAATGATGATATGCGCATCATAGGGTACGTTAGGTTTCGAAATTAAAAAATCTAAGTTAAATATCGAACTTGGGTACAATTTCGATTTTTGATATTAGTATCAAATTCAATTCCAGTCAATAAGGATTTGTAATTTGTTTATTCACCACAACACACGTAATATAATCGATAAAGAATATCATTATATATATATTTGGTTTTTTCTTTAAATCAAATAAAATTTTAACACCCTCCTAATTATTTTACTCTTAACCTATATTTAATGTTTTCGCAAAATCCCATTATAAATGTTAAAGATATTCGAGGTGGAAAAACGTTACAGTTAATAAACTCTTAAAGTCTCGGCCTATATGAATGCCTCCGGTGCTTTGCCAAGCTCCCAATATCAGTATTATTAAATCTAAATGATTGAAAAATTTTAATTTTTGTAACCAATGAATACGAATGATTGATTTTTGGGTAACAAAGAAAGAGTTGAGCAAATATGTGAAAAATGTAACTATAAAAAAAATGAAGAATGTGTTCAGCAACATTATTTATATTATAATAGTGGAAATAATGATAAAAAAAATAAAGCACGTGAAAAATGTCTTGAAACCTGGACTGAATGTTTGGAAGCTGAAAGATGTAGAAAACAAAAAACAATTTAAATTAAAAGTTGAAAGTAAATTAGAAAGATATGCCAACGAAATAATTGCAGAAAGTAGATTAGGGCAAAGGTTTTCGAAAACGATAATTGAGAGTGCAGAGGAGCTTTTAGGAAGAAGAAGAAACAAAGAAAAAAGAAAGATGGTGATGGAGTAAGAAGGTAGAAGTTATAAAAACAAAAGATATTGGTATAAGAAATGGAAAAGCGAAAAACGGCTTGAAGAGAGGAAGGAGTTATGGAAGGAATATAATGTGGCGAAAAAAGAAGGAAAAAGAGAGACTACAATGGAAAAGGTTGTAAAGTGTGGAGAACTTTTAAAAGAGCTTGAAAGTCGAAAGTACGATAGGATATTTAAAATAGCTAGGAAACAAAGGACACTTGACAAAGGAAACTTGATAGAAAAGAATTGATAAATCCTCTTTGGATCAAAAGAGAAGAGAAATTGCGCAGAATGAAGAGGAAATTTGATAGATGGAACAAAATTTTACACATCGAAAATTATTGGAATATGATAAAAGCAAAGAAGGTTGAGAAGGACCGTTAGAAAAGTTTCACCTTCCAGAAATTAGATTGGCTATAATGCAAGCTAAAACTTTTAAAGCGGCTTGTCCTAGTGAATTGACAACAAAAATGCTAATTGCAACAGAAGGAATAGGGAAACTTGTGATAAAAGAAGTATGTGACAGGTGTATGAGAAAAGAAAGGTTTCCAACTGAATGATATTATAGCGAATTAGTTCCCATTTTTAAAGGGAAAGGTGATGTTTTAGAATGTGATTCATATAGAGCTGTGAAGCTACTAGAGCATAGTTTTAAAATGGTTGAAAGAATTTTGGAAAAAAGATTCCGAAAGATCGTAGCATTAAACGATATGCAATTTGGTGTTCGGCAAGGAGTGAGTAAAATGGATCCACTATTTATCGTGAGGCAATTGCAAGAAAGATTCAAAGAAAAAACAATGAGTTGTGGTGTGCGTTTGTGGACTTAGACAGTGAGATGGGCAGTTAGAAATGCTGGAGTAGAAGAAAGATTAGTACGATTTGTGATGACAGTGTATGAAGGAACAAAGACAAAGATAAAAATAAAATACGGATGCCGTGATTGGTTTGATATAAAAGTTGAAACGGTTTTATTATATGGAGATGAAGCATGGGCGATAGGTAAAACTGATGAAAAAAGACTAGTGAATACTGAGAAAAAATGTTCAGATCAATTGTAGGAAATATAGAATTGGACGAAGTAAGAAGATTGATGTTGAAAATTTGGCAATATGAATTTACAGAAATAGATGAATGGAAGGCAGGATGAAGACAAATGGATGTGGAGAAATCCAAAATCAGGAAAGAGCAGGCCAATGATAAAAAAAATGGAAAGAAGAACTCAAGACTTTAACTCAAATGAGCAAAAATCACCCTTGAAAAATAAACGAAGAAGAAGAACATCAAATCTAATTATACAAAAGATTAAATAGCATATTAATTTAATTACTTAACTTATACCAGGAAAAGTAATTATAAAAACTGTTTCTAAATTCTGAAATTATGAATTTTTTGTTCTGAAATACTTTTTAAGTGATAAATTTATCTAATTTTACATGAATTTGTTATTTAACATTAAATACCCAAATTGAAATTTTGGAATTTTGCATAACAATCTACATTATTTCAAACTAATTTCATTAAATCGTTTCTTTAAATGAATAGTTTATAAAAAATTAAATTAAAAAACATGTTATCAATATGCAATGATAACATAAAGAATATTAGAGGTATTTATTCGCAAGGTGAAAAACATCAAATAAATCTTTTAGATCATGTTTGACTATATGTAATTAGGAGTTGATTTAAATTTCGTATTTTTTTATTCCGATACGTTTTTACGGAAGAAAAAAGTGAAGTTTGGAAATACGAATTAACTTTTCAAACCGTAACGTAGGCCACGACTTATACCTATGACTCAAGAAAAAATCACCGACATTACCTGATTCATGGGGTACAGACAGCAAAAAAATTCGGTTTAATGAATATTAGTAATTCCAAATACATAGGTCTCAAAGTTGATTTTTAAAAGTCTTTGTTTTCAAAATGTTTTTCGGCTTACTACAAGAGACGGGTACTGGAGGATATAAATTTATAAAATGACAAAAGAGACGGGTAATGAAATGTTTTGCAAAATTTGATGTACCTTAGAGATTTCTACTAACTATTCAACTGCACGTTACTGCATCACGCTAAGGGCTGCTACGAATTTGTTTCTCAAAAAACAAGATATCGCAAGCTCTTGTCAATTCATATAGTATGGTGAAGCAAGGCTGTGTTTTATTTTGAAAATTCGAGTTCAGTAAACCGGTGTTCGTGGCGTGAACCCCGCCTTCCCAGCTATGAAAGTTCTGCCGTGTACAAGTCAACTCCTTTAGTGAAATAAATTGAATCTAAAATTGTTCCTATTTTTAATAATATTGAGAATGGAATTAAATTTGGATATTACATTGAGTTGAAAAAACATCGAGTGATGATTAACTCAATGACAACATAAAAATGAGAAATCACATAAGTTCTTAAAAAATCAAAAAATGATAGTAGTAGTAGGGGATATGATGCTACAAAAAACGGAAATGGGCGCGTTGAAAAGGAATTTAAATGAGATTGGAAAATTTTTAGAGGCTTATGAGTGGGCATGAGTTCCATGAAGTAGGGCCTCTATCGTGGAGTGAAGGATGCTCCCAACCCTGAATTGAAATATACATCTCATCATTATCAAATTCTTCTTCATAAATTGCCATTAAATCATCAACACCAATCATTGCTTTGATCTCAATCATCATCAGCAAATTCTTCTTCACATCATCGTCACGACTGCCACATCATCATCTTCATCAACAGCAAAACGTGACCATAATTACGAGCATGATTGGTATCATCGTGATCAATGTAAGTGAATCAAATTTAAAATGAAGATAGGAAAAAAAGATTAACATAAATAAAATAAAAGCGAGTTTGAAGAAACGCGATAAATGCAAAATACAAAATAATCAATGATAAAACAATGAAAATAAAGTGAAGATGGTGTATAAGATGAACAAGGAGAAAAATAGAAAATTATTACGACTTTTTGCTTTCAAAAGATAAAATATTTAATAATAAAAATGGTAATATTAATAATGATGATGAAGTTGATATAGAGATATGGAAGTCGTGACAAGGACAGATACTGTGAAGAGATCTTCCTATCATCTCTATACGATGAAGAGAAAATGGAAAAGAAGGATTTCATTGAGTTTATAACTTCATGGATGACATTTGAATTTTGATTATTTTTATAGCTTCACGATGATGTTCAAGTCCATGGGATGAGTCATATGACTAATAACACTTTATTTTGAATTTAAAAATACCCTTTTTGTCCATATAGCGAAAAATTCTTGATCTTTTGAAATGATTTCTTATTTTTACAAAAAGTCCAATATTGTCTCCTCATCACGCGAAGAGACACGATAGATTTTAAAAGTTTAATTTTTGTATCGAATTCAATATAAATTTCTAAAATTTTGAAAATCCTTCCTTGCGTCTATGTAATTTTACCTACAGTACGCTTTTTGCAAAGGGACGCTTTAAACCTATTTGAGCATTTCATCTAATTGCGTCAAGAGGAAGAAGCGACAATCATATTGGAAGTACTCTATTTTATGCGCTAAGTACAGAAAATGGAATTGTTAAAACTATTGATGATGAAATTTGGAAAGATTTTGCAAGAAAGTCAAAAGTCGTTTTCTAAAAAGTTTGTATAAGCATTTTTTGAATTAAAAAAACATAAATATAAGTAAGAGTTGCTGCTTGTTTATAAAACATGTATGATGATCGCATTATTGGATGTAATGATCATTCGAATACATGACAATGTAAGATAAGAGAATAAAAGAGGGAATGCAGACTTCTCGAGTCAAACATCATGCCAATCTGCTCTGAAATTCTTACCAAAAATTTTTTACAAAATGTGAGAGCTATATAATTATAATCCATTGTTTCAATATGCACACAATAAGTAAGCAGTGTTTATTGACACAGTGTCTCAAAGGGTCTTGTAGTATTTTTGAGCAAACACATGCTGATGATCCACTAAATTCTCCCATCTTCTTCTGTCAGTGATTCTATTTCTCTTGTCTCATCTGTTTTTCTCTTCCACTTTCTCTGCCAAAATTCAATCACGCAAGCTCTCTTCTCTCATTCAAGCTCTTTTAAGCTCTCCTATTTCATTCAGCTCTTTTCTCGCAATTTGTATTTAGAGTTAAATTAAAATAATTCTATTTTATCTCCTTAAAAATTTGTTTTTAGGGGAATATAAGTTTAATATTTTCAGAACCTTTTTTCATGATACCAAAGTTCAGCTATTCAAATAGATTTTTGATAAAATTTAGTTCCATCAATATACCAAACATTTTCCAAAAATGAAAATTTGTTTGTTTTATGAGAGAAAAATAGTTTTCAATTGTTACAATTTTATATCAATGAATATTGTCAGACTCGCGTTAGAAATTTTTTTCAACAAAGTTCACTTAATCTTTATCAGTACGTTTGTTACATTTTATAACATTTGAAAACTTTAATTTTTTCAAGTCAAGAAATTTTTTTCAATAGTTATTTGGGAATTAATATTTTGACTAGCTATTCAGTTTAAAAGCAAAAATACTCTATTTGTTAATATTTGAGCAGAGATATTTTTTATAATGATCCATTGTAAAATTTTGTAACTAACACTGTACATAATTAATTAAATCTTTTTTTTAAGAAAATTTGTTGATTATTATAAAAATATAATATCGAAACAAAATGTTTCAGTTGTTAAAAATGTACTTGATCTATTTATGACATCTGTCAGAATTTATTTGTAGACAGAAATAATCAAAAAACGCAATGATTTTCTTGTTCTCGTAGATTTTTATGATTTATTTTAGTTTAAATACTTTTTTTAAGATTTTGTGTTCTTAGACTTAAATAATTTTATGAAAGTTATTAAACTACTGTTTTTTGTATATACTATGATTCCTTACAAAATGTAAAAAATACAAGCGTTACCAAATCACCCTATAAGGGTTAGCTACTTCAACGTTGGCTTTTGCTGCTTATAAAAACTTGAAAATATCAAATAAACTATCTCATTTTTTATGCCACCTATTATTTTGAAATTATTCTGAGAACAGAAAGTTTCGTTTTAAATAATGAAAATTGCTTTATTAGTTTATTTTGTCTCCTTTTCTCTCTTATGTTAATTATGTAACAAATTTTTCAATTTTGAGTAAAGCTACCGTGGGTGTGTCTTCATTGACAAGGCACTGATGTACCGCTTATGTCAAACTATGAACAAATTGGTACAGTGAGGAATCGAACCCAGAGACTTACGTGCTGAGTCCATCATCTCAACCAACCTGCCCTACCCATATGGTAGGCTGTAGTGGATAAATTAGTTTTCAAAAAACTTAAGTTATGCTGTAAAATATTTTAGTTTTTGTTGAAGCTCTATGATTTTTTCTGATAGGCTTTTTTTCCTTAAAAGTTATTATAAAAGGCAAATCATTGCAAAATGTTAAAAATTATTTTACTTTTTGTAGATTTTTGTAGTTTGCACTAATTTAACTTTTAAACAATTTTTGAATGATGCTGAGAAAAATGATGTAATGCAATTTTAATTTATTGTTCGATTTTTGTTTGCACAATTTTATCTTTATTTTATACCCTTTTTTGAGAGTCTAACCAACTTACACTTATTCTTATGCACTAAAAAGAATGAAAAAATTCTAATACATTTTTTAATTTTTTAAGAAGAAAAAGAACAACTGAAAATTAAGGAAGAATTTTTTCATTCAATAAAATTTCCTATTTTTTTATTCTTAATTGATATCTTTACCCCCTTTCTACACATAATTTGGAGATGGTGAGCATCTATTTGAAGTAAGAAAGAAGGAGCTATATATAAGTCGTTCGTTCATTGTTGACATTAAAGCTTAATAGGGCGGGGGTTAAAGTTTACATTAAGCTTAATTAAGAATGAAATAGAGGAGACAAGAGAGGAGTAGGAATTCAGAAAAATTTGTTGTCTTTTTTGGAAGACGATTGAAAGTCCGCCCTCTAATAATTTCAAGGATGTGCGCCCCTGAATCACTCCCATTTTTTCATATAAACATCGCAGGGTGTCTAGTAGACTCTTTTCCTTCAGACTACATTCCCTCATATAAAACTCGCCAACCTTCAGTTCTTTTTTCCTCTTCCTTTCCTCCGTGTCTTTTCTTCGCCTTTCCCCCCTCTCCCCTGTCGGTTGTGTTGGGCCAGGGGGTTTTTTTTATTAAAATTAGTTTTATAAAATTATATGTTTTAAATATTTTTTTTTTTATTTTATTTAATTTTTAAAAATTTTTTTATTTTTTATTTTATTATTTTTTTATATTTTATTTATTTTAAATATATATATAAGAGATGTTTTTTTTTTGAATTATTTTTTTTTTTTTATTTATTTTAATTAATAAGTTGTATTTATATAAAAAATTATGATGATAAGCAAAGCAATGAAGACAACTCGAAAAAGTCCCATGGTGGACATAAAAAGAAGGTGCTTACACCTGAAAGACTCGTTTTTTTGGAAAGCTTAGTAGAGAGCAATCCCATGATGACTCTAGAAGAAATTGGAGAAAAAATCAAAGAAAAGTACTCGATAAAAAAACTTAGTTACTATCCATATAGATTAGTACTATCCATAGCTACTTAGTGAATAACTTGAAAGTTACACTCAAGCGTGTTAATAAACAGATTGAAGCTGTAAATAGAGAAGACATTGTGTTAAAAAGAAAATGTTACGCGCAAGAATTTCAAAATAGTGCTCCAAGCTCACAAGAGTCGTTGATTTTCATTGACGAAAGTGGTTTTAACTTGCACTTGAGTCGCTCACAAGCGCGATCAAAGAAAGGCACACGGGCAAGTGTAGTGATACCAACAAACAGAGGACATAATGTTTCCCTAGTTCTTGCTATGAATTGCTTCAAAGTCATTCACTATGAAATTATTGAAGATGGCACTTGCAACAGTAAGAAATTTATCGAAAATTTGTTCGAAAAGCTAAACCCAGATACTACAATTAAAAGCGATGCCTGGATTGTGCTTGATAATGCCAAAATTCACAAAAGTAAAGTAGTTAAAGAAATTTTTCAACAAAATGGAAAATACCTACTGAAGTTTCTTTCACCTTATTCTTTCATGTTAAACCCTTGCGAGAATGTTTTCTCTAAGGTTAAAAGTAAAGTAAGAAACTTGATGACTTCATCAACGCAAAACATGTCTTTTTCTTCTATAATCAAAGAAGGTGTCAACTCCATTTCAACATTTGACTGTACAAACTACTACAGACATATGATGAATAATGTCAACATAGCTTCAACGGGACACTTATACAATCCAAACATTTATTCATGATTTTTAAATAAATTCCACTTTATTTACGTTTTATAAATTGATTTTAAGAGCTTGCTCATGAGCTATTTTGAAATTTTTATTTTAAAGTAAAAAATTTCGTAAAATTAAAAAAATATATTTCCACGTTTTCTTTACTTTAAAGCAGATTTAATGATAAAGTCAGAAGGACGAACTTAAAATGAAAAAAGACGAACTTGAAATGAAAAGGGACGAACTTAAAATGAAAAAGGACGAACTTAAAATGAAAAAAGACGAACTTAAAATGAAAAAGGACGAACTTAAAATGAAAAAAGACGAACTTAAAGTGAAAAAACACGAACTTAAAATGAAAAAGGACGAACTTAAAATGAAAAAGGACGAACTTAAAGTGAAAATGCTATAAATGTGCATTTTTCTTAATGGCTTAAAAATGAAATATGACGACGCATACTTGACATTTGGTTTTGCTGCATTAACGTCTTTTGTAGAAGAGGAACATAAGCTTTGTGTGACCCCGTCAAGGAAAGCTGGCACTCGAAGTGAATCACTAGAGTTTGATAAACAAAAATATTGACTATTTTAAACGTCAAGGTAAACGATTGCACAAATCCAGATTTGATAACATAATAATGTTTTTGCAAAATATTAAGTATGGTTTCAAAAAATATCTGTTGTCAAAAACTCCCACAAAATGATACTACCTTGCTGCAAAGATATCATATTGAATGTACTAAGAAGTTCTGAACTTGAAAAGTTGGAACATATTTTCCTGTCAAAGATGTCTGATGACATGATATCAGAGGTAGTTTTATTGATTCGGAATTCGATTATCAACTTTTTGAAATTCAGCTTGATGAAACGATGGATGCTGCAAACTTAGATCAGCCATGTGTTTACGTACACCTGGGAGAATTTTTTGTTTTGCAAAACTCTTATCAGTAGAACCACTGATTGAGAAATATTTAAAAAGGTGACAATTTTTACAGCACATGTTATTAAGCGAGGACATCCACCTGGAGTGCGTTCTGACCGTGCTCTAGCAATTTCTTGTTGTTCTAAGTTTTAGACTCTGATGCAAAAATCTCCAGATGTAATTAGTACCCAGTGTGCTATACATCACTAAGCCTTAATAATGAAACCATACCTTATGGGTTGAAAAATGTTTTCAATGAAGTCATTAAAATATCATATTCAATTGAAATAAATGCCTTAAGCCCTTGTTTGTTTCCAGATGTATGCAAAGAAAATGATTTCGAAAACTCTTGCTGCACTCAAGCGTCAATTGCATTTCCAAATGAAAAGTTTCGAAGCGATACTATGGAAAGAAATCCCACAATTTCTGCAAAGCAAACTAGACATGCATGTAGAATTTTCTGATCTACATCTCCGTATATTCCTATCATATTTAGTAAACATATTTCTATGAATTCCTTTAACCTTGGGCCAAGTACTCCATTGTCATAAAAAATTGACAGCTTTTGAAATGAGGCTGGAATAATCGTATATTTAGACAAGAAATGAACATATTTGTTGATGAAAATAAGAGTCCGGGAGGCCATAAAACAGCGTGTAGCATATCTAGCGAAGAAATTTCTCTTTATTTTCTAATCTAAAAATTTTTTATAAATACTATCAATTTATCAAACCCCGTTTATAATCCCTGTTTAAATTTTTTTATAAATACTATCAATTTATCAAAACCCCGTTCATAAGACTTCCTTATTCAAGAACAACTTATTGATTTGATTAATGATTGAGGAGGTGCAAAATGTGTTTTTTTGTGATAGCGATTTTTCGATTGAAATCGAACAGTCTTGTGCTGATGTTGCAAAGATTGCTCTAAAAGTTCTGATTTGATTTCCCAATAATAAGTATAAAAAAGCGTTTTCTATGCTACTTACGCTTTTTCGCTTTTTCTGGGTTGCGTCCCAGCCTTTATACACAGCTGTAGGATGGCTCAATTGTGGTAAAGTTTTATTTCGATTTTATAAGCTTCGAAAAGAAATAAATATTTTTCTTATTAAAAAACAAGCTAATCCATTGATCTGTAATCCTATCTGGTTATCAAAGTTGGCATTTTCAGTTGACATTGCATTTCATATGGATGAATTAGATACTTATTTGTGATTTTAATGCTCTCATTAAAGGATTTTGAGCAAAACTTTTATTATTTTAAATACAATTAAAAAAAGATTTTTCCCATTTTCAATGCTTCAAAGAATTTTGCTCTAACAATTACTCAAAGTGTTAATCTTGATTCTTCTAAAAAATTCATCTCTGATTTGAATAAACATTTTTCAGAAAGATTTTCGGGTCTGGATAAGGTTAAAAATGGAATTTTTTAGTTTCAGAACCCAATTGATTTCAACTTAAATACAGTGCCAGTTTTATTATAGTTAGAACTTATAGATTTACAATCAATTTAAATATTAAGAATAAACATAGAAAAAAAACTTGTGGAAATTTATTGTCGTTTACATGAAACTAAATTCCAAAACTCAAAGAAATTTGCTGCTGGTATGCCATCAGTCTTTCATAGAACTTATGTTTGCTTTGTTAAATCAATTTACCGAACAAGTCTAACTGATGAAACGTTAAAGTCACTTTTTTTTATTGGATCCAGGGATTTAATTTTTTACTATACAGTTTTAATTTTATTTACACAGATATTTGGACTATTATTCTTATTTATTTTTTTAAATATAATTAAGCTTGCTTTATATAGTTTTAAACAAGTATTAATACGAATTTTACAATTCCAATGTTTTTTAACTTTCAATATTCCGGAACGCATTTTTTTACTTTTTGGTAATCCCGCCGGCTTCAAAAAAGTTTGGTGACCGTTGCACTAGCCAGAAATGCGGTGGTGGGGTTGTGTATTTTACAGAAATTGTTTTGTTGCTATATTGTATGTTTTGTCTTCTTCAACTGTTGGCTCTAATACCTGCGACCATCTTAGTTAAAACATTTGCTATTATAGCTAGTTATCGCCCTCCACCATCGTCTAATGTATATGAATTCTTTGAATTTTTGAGTGATTTGATTCCAGTCTATGTTAACACAAATTGTTTTTCCTGTGCTCATTTCAATATAAATTACTTTATCAATGTAGCCACTCTCTTGATATCCTAAATCTTTTCTTCTCTTTTGACTTTCCAAAGCCACACATCAATCATCATCTCTTATAGATAACATTTTCTCTAATTCCAATAGATCTATTGTTTCTTTAATTTTCTTATCATTTCTTCCTTCTTCTCTGATTTCCATACTTATCCTAAGCCCCCAGCTCAACTCACCTTTAACTCGTTTTCATAACCCGCCTTTATCAAAAACCTTCCCAGTTCTTTTATTTCAATTCTGTTTTTTATTTAGAACCTTTAACTCTTTTAAAGGTATACAAACAGGTGTTCGATATCTCTTTCTCAAATAAAATATTTCAGGACCAAATCAAACCGTCTTGTACTCCTAATTTACTTTTCTTGTTGGGAAAGAAAGAATCTCTTTATAAAAGATCAAATCGCTAACCCCTACTTTGATTAATAAATTATCAATTTTTCTATTAAAACAAATATACGTGAAACAATTAATAAACATTTTAAAAGGTCTCGCTTTCATTCCAGTCTTTTTTCACGTGAAAATTTTTCAGATAAGTCTTCTTCAACTTCTCTTCATTTTTCCATTTTATAATTTTTATATTGATATTTATATAGACTTAACGTTAGAGTATGCCGAAATTATTACAAGGTAAAGTACACCCCATGGGTAAAAATTAACTCATCTTTGTAATTCCTCAAAAAAGGATGTATTTGCAAAAAATAATAAACCTTTTAAGAAAAATTAAACAATATATTATTAATTATAAAGTATTTTTTAAAACAAGACGTCAAATTCTACATGAATGTTAGGGGCAAATAACATTTTATCACTGAATACATGTCATCTTTGACTTTCGGTCTGGTAAAAAATAGAATTTTTTAAAACATTCCCCTCCCCCTTTACTACCTTTGCCTTTGGAAAGTTTTCATTATTAATGCGAAGCTGGACAATTCTATTGAACTTTTAACGTGAGTTTTTAAAGAAGTAGATCGAAGTAACCTATCATTTATTTTATTATCCACTAATTGATATCGAGCATTCTTCAAAAAAGAAATTTAATTTAATAAGTACCAGTCAATTTGCTTTTTTTATCAGGATCTTCTACCGAAAATGTTCCTTCTTATTTTTTGTTTGACACCTGTTCTTTCTTTAATAGCTTAAATTGTTATGTCGCATTTTTCTTGACTTCGCTAAGGCTTTTGACACGATCACACATAATATCCTGATTCATAAACTTTTTAAGATGTGCTTCAGATCTACTTTTATCTTGATTAATAAGTTATTTATCTAATCCCATTTCCATGTTTTTTTACAATAACTCAACCTCTAAAGTTTAAACTTCTTTAGCTGGAGCTCCTCAAGACTTCATTCTTGCATCGTTTTAGTTTCTCTTGTACATTAACCCGTTAACGACCAGAATAATCAGACGATATCTAATGTAAAGCAGAAGATTTGTATTAAAGAGCTTTGATAAACGCAGACGATTTTATTTTTGTAAAGTCGACTATAGTCGACATGGGCGTTAACGGGTTAATAACTTTTCATTTTTAACTAAATTTTGTAATATTTTCATTTATGCATAGTACATCAAGCTACTTTTTAAACGAATAATCTGAATAATGAAACTGAACATATAAATTTTTGCCTTGAAAAAATTGATTTATGGAGCAAAAAGAATAAGCTTAATTATTCAAATTACAAATCTGCCATATAGGACGAAAAGTATTGCTAATCATACTCAAATTTCTCCTCACATTAGATGCGTCAACTTATTTTAGAGTTCCTCTAATTTTACTCTTTTGAATAAAATTAAGAAAATTCACCTCAAGTTCTTCAAATTCATTGACCCCAAATTTAACGTTAACTTTCCTTTTGATCAAAGTGTTCATCAAATTCATTTACTTCTTTGTTGTCTATTTTTTATAAATCCATATTTTCTGATAATCCTATCAAAAATAATCAATTACATCGATACAATACAATAATAGCTTATAAATTGCATTATCAGTTATTAACATCTTCATTCCTTATAATAAACTCCTGATGAATTTGAAAAATTTCTCCCACAAAATGCTATCGCTAAATATAAACTTCATCATCAAGAAAATAAAAGTTTTACAAAAGAAGAGAAAGTCAACTTTTGAACATCTTAAACTTCTAGAAGTAAATTTCAATTAATTTATACGTTTTATCCATGAGATCTCTTATTACCAGGGCGAGAAAAAATTGACCCAAAAAATTGGAAAAAAACTTTTACTCAGAGAAAAAATTGACTTTATTGACTTTTTAAAATTTCATTGAATTGAACAACTATGAAAAATTTAGAGAAAGTATTGAAAATTATTTCAAAGAATGCATGACTTTGTAATACAACACCATATAATTAATGACATTTTCTGATTTAAAATTCGATCATTTTCTAGCAGTTTTTTCAGTTTAGAAAAAGATCTTTCTACTTCTAAAGTTCAAATTTACAATATCAATGAATCGTGAATATTGTCTAATTATTGTTAGCAAGTTTTGACACAGATTTTCTTTTTTTAACAATTTCTTGATTGGCAATAAAATTCCGTCATCATCATTAATTTCTTCACTGCTGGAAGATTTTAATGAAAATATTTTGCTGCTTGCAACCAATTTCGTTACAATGGGAACTGAAGTGTTGCCGATAGGTTTGAAAAGAGAACATATTTTTTTATTACTAATTTTGAATGATGCCGGTAATCTACAATTTTGCAGGATAACTTAACTTTTAAGGTAAACTTGTGTAAAAGATGTGAAAAACATGCAATGATAAAAAAGTTAGGGAATAAAATTCCTTAACTTCTGCAGCGGATATATCGTATGTAACTGCGTTTGTCAACAAAAAAAATTGTCTTACAAAAAACTTCTTCATGTTTAACCTCAGTCACGCAAACTTTACAGTAAAACCTTTTATTAGATGAAAAAAAGCCCAACTATTGTGGAAGTCTTGACATAAAGAAGAAATCTTGTATGTATCGCTTATAACAATTTTAGGCACATTGAATCAAAAAGTGTTAAATATAAAAATTGACTTTATTGACCTAAACTCTAAAAATTGACTTTGATTGACTTAAAAATTTGAAATTAGTTCAAAAATTTTTAGACTAAACAAGTAAAGATCTTCTTCAAAGAGTTTTTGCTAAACGGAAATAAAAGTTGACTTTATCAAAAAGCATAAAGCTGCAATCAGTAGAGACGTATTCATTCTTATTCGTACCTTTATAAGATTTGATACAAGAACTACAAGAAATAGTTCAGATAAATTAGCTCCGATAAGATACTTACAAAATTTTTTCCTCGAAAACTTTCATAAATATTGTCACCATCTAATTGCGTTACAATTGACGAGCAGCTCGTCAAGTATAGAGGCAGGTCACCTATAAAAGTTTACGACCCATCCAAGCCAGGTCGATATGGTATGAAAATTTATCACTGTGTAGACTCGTTCAGTTTTTTTGTTTTTTTGTAGCAAAATTTATGAAAGTGGTTTAGTGGACAGGGATCATTTTAAACCCAATAATATAGTAAAAAGATTGGTAAATATTTCTTGCTTACCGACCGGTATTGGTATTTATGCAGATAGGTTTTTTATGTCCCAGGATTTGTGTAATTGGGCCAAAAATCAAAACTATACAATCTGTGGTACGGTAAGAAGTAATAAAAGGTTCATGCCGCATGTAGTCCATCCAGCGCATTTAAAAGGTCTGGGTTTGAATGATTGTGAGAGTAGATTTTTGTATTCAGAAATCTCTTCGTTAACAGTTTATATACCGGAAAAACATTCTAAAAAAAACTTCAAACCAGTCTATGTGTTATCTAGTCAACATCTATCACAAATAGATACTTTTGGGCCCAGAAAAAAGCCTCAAACTATTCTAGATTATAATAGGTTTAAATCTGGAGTGGATGTTTTTAACAGAATGGCAAGAAATTACAGCTGTTATAAGTCTTCTAGATGTTGGCCAGTTGCAATTTTTACAAATTTTCTTGATATTGCAGTTAATAATAGCTGGGTAATTATGAGAGCTAATGATTCAGATGCATACCCGTCAGTTTCAAGAGGAGGAAGAAAATGCTTTATAAAACACCTTTCTCTACTTTTAGCTGAAAAATGCATGTTGATTAGAAGTCAAAGTTCATTTACTCGCTTATCTACCAGAAACTTATTATCTTTTTACGGGTTTTTTGATGTTGACGAGAACCCAACTACATCAGTTCAACGAGGATATTGCTCTTTTATTGATTGTAAGCCAAGAAAAAGGGGAACACGAAAATGCAGTGTATGTGGAAAATTCATTTGTAAAAGCCATACTTTATTTATGTGTAAAAAGTGCAGAAACACATAATAATTGTAAATATTTACGAATTTTTTATTATAATACTCGTGTGTTGTATTTTTATAATAGTTGAATAAATGTTAGTTCATTTTTTTTTATATATTTGAAAAAAAATAAATATTAATCTATGATTAATATGCCTTTTTTGCATATGAAGTAGCGTTTGTTGAAATAATTTAACAAATAATATAATAGATGAATTTAAAATTTTTTCTTAGATATGTATATCTAATAAGTGTAAACGTTATGGAAGTTCGAATGCAATTTTTATTTTTATTATAGATGACGTTAACTAAAACAAAATCTTTTTTATTATAGATGGCGTTAATTCTAAAATAAGTTTTTTGATTTTTTTCGTATAAAAACATGGAAACATATCAAACTGAACAAAAACATTCTTAAAAGGACTTTGATATGCTAAAGCTTTATTAAAAAAAAGAAATATACTTTTTTTAAAAATTGGAGTAAAACTCCCATTAACCGTACTTAGTGTTGCTCTAAAAAGTTCCGTCCTGCTAAGGTAAGTTATCTTGAAAATAGATTCAAATAAAATGAAATCAATAAAGTCATGAACATGGAAAACTCTCAAATCTCTCGCAGTACTTTTGCAAAATGGCTTGTCTTTGAACAAAAAAAAGTCTAAATATATTTCCTTTTCGTACAGATTTGGCGATACTCAATATGCAAACTACTTAGAAAAGCTTGGTTATGAAAAGGTTAACGAATTTAATTACTTGGGTTTGATTGTCAAGAGTAATCTCTCTTGGCAAAGCCATTTATCTCATATCTCTCACAAATTGGCTTATATCTCTGGTATTCTAAGACAAGCCAAAAGATTCCTCCCTACTAAAACAATGCTACTTCTTTATAAAACCCTTTTTCTACCTCATCTTAGATACAGCATATTCAACTGGGGACATACAAAAGACACAACTCTCTTTTCATTACAAAAAAAAAACACTAAGAGTTGTCTTCAACCTTCATCCAATTTCTCATACAAACAGAATATTTCACGAACACCACTTGCTCAAACTTGAAGATATATATAATTTCAATGTAAATAATACGTTGTACAAATTTTTGCACAATATGTTGCCCCCAATTTTCAACATATTTATCTCTTTTAACTTTGAGAAAAACAGAAGGTCTCCTCGTTTTGCTGGTAAAATGTCTATACCTTTTTATAATTATTTCAAATCAAGAGAATGCTTTACATACAAAATTTCTACACTCTACAATACCAATGAACTTTTTTTCAATCAGTTTTTTACAAATATTAAAGCATTTCAAAAGATGGTCTTAGCAAATTTTAATAGTTCCTATGCTTCAATCACTCAATGCGTATCATCAAATTGTTTTGTTTGCAAAAACATAACCACTTCTCTCTAATGGATTCTATACCTATTTAGGAATGTAATCTATTCTTAATTATAGATTATGTTTCTCTTTTTCTTTCACTTCCTCATATCTTCACTTTTATTACGATTCTTTTATGGCATTTCCAACATATATTCCCTGTTAACATCAAGATTTTAAAAGCAGGTTGATGTCTCTTTCAGCGGTTTTAATGGCCTTTGATACCAACCTTCAAAAGTAAATTTTGCCTTTAATCTCCTTATACTTTTGGTTCGATGCCGATCTATCCATATTTATTTTTGTTCGCAAATTTCTTTTAAAATATATACTTTTGAAAATAAAATTATTATTATTATTATTATTATTACTTATCCCAAATTACAAAATGGTCAAGTTTTAACTTTAGAAATAGAAGGATCTTTTTCTAAACTGAAAAAACTGCTAGAAAATGATCGAATTTTAAATCAAAAAATATTAATTATATGTTGCTGTATTACAAAGTCATGGATTCTTTGAAATAATTTTCAATACTTTCTCTAAAGTGTTCATAGTTGTTCAATTCAATGAAACTTTAAAAAGTTAACTTTCCCCGGTCAACTTCTCATTAACGGTCCAGTTCGGTTAAAATCCGAGAAAAGACCAACTGAATAAAAAGGAGACTTTATAGGAAGAATTTATGAAGACGAAATAAACAAGCTTTTGTTCTCAATTAAACTTTAATTTTTCAAAATTTTAAACGACATTTGACTCTTACGAATTTAATGCTTGATAGTGAACACCTATTGACTCTCTATGGCCTTGAAGACCATTTATCAAGATAAAATTTGTTGAGGACAACATTGTTGCATTATAAAAACATACTTATCAGGGAATTCAACATCGGGAAAGGCAGAATCAATTTTTACGAATATTTAAAAATTTATTCTTAAACTGAAATTAAATTTTTAAACAGTATTCTTAGGTTCATTTTATTTTGAAAAAAGCCTTAAGAAAATAAGCGATTTGACGTTATGGAAGCAATAAGTAGAATCAATTAGTAAAATTTGAAAAATAATTATTACGATAAAAAAATATAAAGAATGAAACAGTTGTGTGGATATTTTAGTCATGGAGGTTATAAATTCAAAGATTTTATTTTGCTAAACATAAACTTTGTTTTCGTCAGAAAACATCTTGCCTGACGAAGCCCTTCTTGAAAAGGTGTTTGTAAAATTACAAGGCAACTCATAATCGAGGAGGTAAAATTAAAAAGTACATTATACTTTTCAAATAAATTAATTCTTCCTCATGCAATCCTATTTTTCAGTGGTATGCCTAATTTATCTATACTTGTGTTGTGTATCGCGTAACACATCCGTGTAATCACTGATTGGTTACTCATATCTTTTTACATATCACTGAAATGTCTAATATCTATACCTCCGTGTCGCATGTACTTGCGTTTAAATCGTCGGCGCTCGTTTAATTGGCTATAAAATGCTTTTTCAATTGTGAAAGGGGATTATTCTCTGGACGCTTACCTGTTCTGAAATTGACAATGATGTCGAGTATGAAGAGAACGTCAGAAGCACAATTGAAGACTGTCCAGAAGAGAGAGCTTTCGTTGTCGAGGAATGCGATAGTGACGGGAAGAACGAGGAGATTCGCTGCTAAAATCAAGAGCATGAAGACGTCCCAGTAGAATCTGTTGAAATGCAAAAAGTAATTCCGCTTCACATAATTTATAGAAAGAAACAAAATTCATTAAATATTTTTTATACAACTTTTTTTGCAGTTTCGTGATAATAACTTAATTTTTCAAAATCATGAATTAAGAGAAAATAACGTATGATTTTAAGCAGAAGTATGATAAAATTTGTCAAGAGACGTTTTTCCTACCGTCATTACAGAGTTGTTTATATATTAAATAATTAAAATGCAAAAAATCTCGAATATTAAATTTTGTTTAATTTATTTTTTATGTTTTGAGTATGCCTTTCAAGTCGGTCGATCGGGGATATCTAGTCAACATAAAAAATAATAAAAAAATACCAGTAGCCGTAACCATGTAAACAATTTTTTTTGAAAAAAGTTTTTTTTAAAGGGCATTTCATATATTAATTGCCAAGAACTTTTTTGATTTTCATTTCTAAAAGTCATCTAAATACCCCAAAATGGACATGAAATGTTTTAGAAAATTGTAAAACAAAATTTTACCTTTATTAGATTTATTAGATATGGCCATTTTTACACAACCAGAATTTTAATATCGCTACGTTAAAAATAGATATTCTAGTATGTTTGCATTCTATCACTAGAGCGCATTTTCCGATTAGTTTGATCAATTCCGTATTCCGCCTCTAAATTAGCATCGTTTAAGGAGCGTAGAAATTAATTTTGTGATTTAACATTTGAAAATATTCCTTCCCTCTTGGCGAAAAAAGTGTAAGTGTGAAATTAGCATTGAATTAAGCTCAAATAGAAATGATATGTGCCTGAAAGGAAGGATGGGAATGAATTTATATTGAAAAGAATTGAATCTATAAAAGAAATAAAAATATATTTAGAAGTGTAATTTACGCGTTTACGGATAAAGTCGTTATTTTTGAACAAACAAAAAAATATATAACACAAATAAAATCTTTCATGTAAATTTTCTATTTTCTCGGTTCTTTCCGATTTTCAATTTTTTCCACGTATTTTCTTGAAAAGATGTATCACTAGCTCGTAACGCTTTTTAACGCCTTCAATTTTATTAAATTTTTTTACTTATATTTCATGTAAAAAATACACTTTCAAAAAATTGATATAACATAAATCTATCACAATATATCATACAAAAAAAGTATTATTTTTCAATAAGGAATGGATGAGACTTTACATTTCTTTGCACTCGGTGCAAACAAGTACTGTGTGATCTTTATAAGATCTCTTGTAGAGCCGGCATTGAACTGTGACACGAAGAACTTAGCCGCGAAGCTCCTTACGGTGGCCACCGTTGTTTATATAATGGTGCGAGTAGAACCTAAGTTGTGATATACGAATATCTCTAGCGAATTTACATAGGATATGGAACTTTCCATATCGTTTCTGCTGTAAAAATATAGCGCTGTGCTGTACCGAACGCTCGGTACTTGCGGCGTACAAAGTGTTTCGAGCAATTCGTGAAACTTCGTACAACTGAACGAAGAATGAGAATTCTCATTCAATTCAGCCATAAGTCGTTTGATAGAGTGGTGTGTTGGTCACTTAGTACATTTTCTTGTACTTCTTTTTGTGGGCTTGCAGCTTGAAAGAAAGCAGTGACCTCTTTCACTTGATGATGGGGTTGGTGAATTGCCACATGAATTTTTCAGTTATGCACAATGCCCAGCTCCTCCTAATAAAGCACTTCCTTCATCCTTTCCGCCCACATGGATACATTTCGGGCATGTTCGCTTTTGTTATAACCCAGCTATTATTTGGAGCGATGTTCAAGAAATTTGTAAAAATGGCCAGTGGCCACCTTCTACAAATTGTGTAACATGAGTAATCTCTTAACATTTTGTTGAGGAAATCAACACCACCTTATCCAAAATAGTTTGGGGCTTTCTTTGTTTCTCTATTGTTTTAATTTCCAAAAGGTGGTGGATAGACATTACGTAGACAGGTCTAAATCTTTTCTTAGAATGCTTATGTGGAATATAAATAGAGATAGAAGCGTATTCCGTGTATAAGAAACTGCTTTTATATTCTACTAGCTTCACGTCTTTCAAATGAAGAGGACGAATGAAATGAGGCATAAATGTGTGGATTGCTCTAACTGTTCGACAAACTTTGAGTCTTTGACTTACTGCCCAAACAGATAATTCGTGCTCCACAAAAAGCCTATCAACATAGATTTCACAACCTTTCGGTCTATTAGAAGCAGCAATAAGTCTTTTTACAATGTTTTTAGCTTTAAAATAATTTTTATCACTCAATCCCGTGACATAAACTTCACTTGAAAGTACATAAAATCTTACAGAGTCGACAACGTGATACACTTTCATGTCATATCTTACTGGTTTTGAAGGCTCATAAAACTTTATCTTTGAAATTTACAAGCTGCTCATCTATAGTAATTATAGTCTTTTGGTACATCAGTGCTTGTGGCAACTTTTGAAAAATTTAGTATGTAATTACCTTATGGGGGATAATTTATCGGAAGCATCTCTATTCTTTTTAAAGTCAAATCTTATTAAAATGTTAATCAATATGAACATATCTCCCCTGATTGCGTCTTTTAGAAAATGTTCTCCATTTTTATCAGAAAGCAAAAATTTATATCAACACGTTGATCTCTAGATTGGTCCATGTGAAACAAGCAACCAAAAGATCTTGCACATAAAACCTCTCATAGCAGAAGTGTAAATTTTCAAAGGAAGGCTCAGCAGCTTTACTATAAAAATATTTACTTAAGTATTTTAGAAAAAATTTTATTAGACAAGTCAATGAAAATTTGTAGTTGAATCTTAGGGATTTATCGGCCGTGAAATCGGCGGAAGAGGATACCCAATTTGACATCCTAGGACCTAGAGAGGATACAGATGAGTATATAAAAAGTATATTTTTTTAACGAATGAGATTTAAGATAACCTAATTCTATTCTGAGATAACACAAGTACCATTAATATTTAGAGAATGCAAATCTTAGAAGTTCAAAAAAGTTTACTTATTAGTTATAAGACTTCTTACATTTTAAATCCCAAAATCTAGAAGAAAAGAACTGAAAAAAATATTTTTACTATAATTTTTTTGATACCTTCCTTGATTTACTTCCAACTAACTAACCTCAATTGTGAATGAAAAAAATTGTTGAAATTGATTTAAAGAATTCACTCTTATCTCTAAAGTGTTTTTGTGTGTGTTTATGATGAACTAAAATAAAAAATAGGAAATGATCTGTTAACTATAATAAAAAATTAAAAAGATATTCAGAGAAAAAATTCAAAATTTAAAAAGTAATTCAGAGAAAAATTAAATTGATACATCTTTATTGAGTAAGTTTATCGAATTTGTTAAATTTGATCAATTTATTTTGTATGAAAAATAAATTTTATTGACTTGTTCTATAGATATTTATGATAAAATATCATACCTATAGTTTTAACTGTGTTTTTCTTTGGTCCACTCATAGATGTATATTATGAGACTTGGTCCAAAAATAGATTAAAACTTTTTAAATTATCAGAAAGACATTTTGCAACTCTTTTAGGACCGGGTGGAAACAAAGCAACGTTTCTAATTTTTGCAGATAAAGATCTTTTATAATTTTTTTGGGTTTCCAAAAGTATGTCGTGCCATCAGGTACAACCAATGAACCTATGAAAAATCTCTTCCACTACTTGTACTACTACTTGAATCCATTATTCCTAAATCACTAGAATCATATACATGAGATCCAAAACTTCCACTACCAATATCACTTGAATTGCTATCGGAACTCGTAAACAAAAACGTAATACAGGAAGAGTGGTTCCAATAAAAGTGTGAAATCAATTGATACATCATAAACTATTGTGACTAAGAACTGCAAAAAATGGTATAAAAAAGCATTCATATCATTGATTCTCAATGAATAAATTTCAAGCCAATACAAATATATATAAAGAAATAAGGGTACAATGAATAACAATAAGTTTACACTATACGGATCATATTCTACATCTCAAAGATAAAAATCATTATATCGAATAAAGTTCATACATTTAATGTTTTCAGCGCGAAATTGAGCGATATGTTGGGTAGAGAAATAATAGTACACATCAAATAGGTTCGCTGTATTTATGTAAGAAAAAGGGAGCTGTAAGATAAAATCATTAGCCAATGAAAGTAGGCTTCGGTTGGAAAGCATTTTATATTTTGCAAATATATGGATTCGTGTATAAATAAAAAAAGTTTTGCTTTAAGTGAATTTTAAATATTAAGATTTTTAAAAATAAAATTTTCCATTAAAAATTCTTTATTATGTCATGACTGGTATTAAAGACATTTTATATATTCTATTATTAAGAATGGGAGTAAAACTCGCTAAAATTAAAAGCTTAAAAACTTCACAAAAAACCTTATTTTTACGTATAAGGAATGCTTGTGAGCTTTTAATTTTAATTATTGAAAATTGAACATACTATTAATTTTTAATTTCAGTTTAGAAAAAGAAAACTACATCGTAGTTTTTGATCAATTTTATTCAAGTAGTTTTTGATCAATTTTATTCAAGTAGTTTTTTATCGAATTTTATTCAAGTAGTTTTTTATCGAATTTTATTCAATACCTTTGTACGCGTTTTTTTATAAGATTTAATGTTTTGATTGTCACGATTTTTTTAATTGAAATATATCAGCGAAAGCTTTAAAAAGTGAATATTATGTTTTTAGTATTAGAAGCTGTATCGAAAGCAGAAAGTAAAAGTAATAAATCTGTATCAGTATTAGCAATTGTAAAAATTTTGGAATCGATACATCCCTAGTTAAAATATACAGTTAATTAATAAATGTCTGTTTATTAGTGGAAAGAAAGTCATCAAATGAAAGGGCTAGGCACTACTAGTCAATGCCTGAAAGACATGAGAATCGCGAAAAGAACTAAAATGTTTATTAAATAAATAGAGAGAATCCGTTAGTAGTATAGATAGAATATGTAATTATAACACTAGTATAAATATCATCAAACAACACAGGCTCATCAATAAAAATTTTATAAAGATGTCATTTTAAAGTTTTGTGCTTGAGTATATAAATACACTCGATGCATTTATGTTCTCCATGAAAAGTCGAAAAATCGATAGAAAAAGAGGAGATATTATTTATCACCATCACAAACACTAAGTATGAACATATTATTAGCAACATATCCACGTTTGTTCACTTCATGATGCAGACAAATTAAACTTTAGTAGAATAGTGGAGAATACTGTGAGTTCAAGTTTTGGTCAAAAATTATTTATCAGCAAAAAGGAAGTAATCTCTACGAAACATGGAAGCAGAGGGAAATAAAGGAGGTAGAACTAGGGAAGATGATTGCACATTTTGTTGTCATGTGTATAGGGCGCCGTAAAAATGGAAATCTGGTAGGATTGGCCATCAATGCCGTGGAAGAAATGCTCATTTACATTTGTACAGTGCAGTTGCCACGCACTGGAAGGAAAATCTTCATTCATGACAAAATAACGTTTTTGTGATTCATTGCTAATTTGGATTTACTTCTCTGTATTAATTAAAAACTTAATGTTTTCATTAGAAAAGTCGAGAGAAAATAACTTAATAGAAGATTCAAATCTAAAAATTAGATTTCAAAAAATATCAAAAAGTTTAATTCTAATAATAAATAATGTTTGCTACAATTAATTTTCAAAAAATCATATTATAAAGAGCTATTAATAAAAAGTATTTTTACTTTTAAAAATTCTATTTAAATATTTTTTTTTGACAGGGTGTTTCATGCAAGGGAAGTAGAAACTTCCATATCTGCATGGATGAATTAAATGCTACTATATTATTACGAGCCGGTCCAATGGTCGTTTATCGATTCGCTTAAAACATTTGATCATTGGTAGAGTGGTTGTCTCCCGCTTTATGGAAGAGAAATAATGAAAATAATTTGCTAACTCAATATCGAAAAGACGAAGCGACCAGCAAGTATATAGTAGTATGGTTTTGTAGACACAAAAACAAAATATAACTTTTGAGTGTATAAGAGAAAGGAATCCTTAATGAATCGATCTTTAAATCATTTTTGAAACAATACAAACATCACCATTGAATTCAGAATACTTGAAAATAAGAATATATTTGCAAAACTTGAGAAGGAAATCGCCATTTTTAATTCGCTTTTTGGCAGGTTTTGATTGATTAAACGAAATAAACATTACAATGGTATTCAACATACTTGAAAATGGGTAAATATGACATACAATTATTTTTAATATCGTTGATAAAAAGACCGTTTTTTAATTTTATATCACTTTTTCATAAATTTGATTGATTTTTATAAAAAATATAATCACCCTTCAATTCACCATATCAGAATTGGATAAATTCGTTTGAAATTGATTGCAAAAAGCATATGAGATCTCACTTATGTATCTCGCTTGCTGTATATTTTCTGTGAATTTTGAGATGTATGATTCTCATTTGATTGGTTAAATTTATGTCAATCAATCATTATATTTCAACGAATCACAATGCTTTCAGCGACTACAAACTTGTGTTCTGTGCGGGGCGGACAACCCGCGCGGGTTTTGCGGGACACGCACCCGGGGGGCGGACGTGGGTTGTTCACAGCAAGATTTTTGCGGATCGGGGCGGGCGAGTGTGGGTTTTATTAATATAGTGCGGACAATCTGTGGGTTATTCGCATTCACTTTTATGCGAGTTTTATGAGTGCATAATTGCATTTTTGGAAATACCTTATTTTTATTGCTATGTGTTACGTATATTGGAGAGATTTGCATTGAGTAAATGGAGTGTTGAAGTGAAATCGTAATTGAAATAGAAAGATAGAACAGGTTTAATTAGCGTCATTGATGCGTGTACAAGAGAAGAAGGAGAAAAAAATAAATAATAGAATGTCATATTTTTGAAATATCCATTATAAAATATTATTCATTTTTTTGTTGTTTTCTTTCGCATATTTTAAATGACAACATTAAAATCTCAGCAAGTTTCATCTCTTTTGAAATCTGGCTTATATAAAATAAAAAGTGTAACTGTAAATGGATTGAAATCGGAGATCTGGAAGACGTTTGATATCGTGGAAAATGAAAAAAAACTGATTTGGATTTTGCCGCTTGTAAAGTATGCTTTCAAGGTTCCGCTTATTGTGGAAGAAAAACAGGTTCTTCTATTCTTAGGAGACACAAGTGCAAAATATATCCTATTCAAACTTTACTGACTGATGTTATAAAGCCAGTTTTGAATAATGCTAAAGTTATTTCGAAAGCTAAAAAAGAAAACATTAAACTGGCATGCGTCCGTTTTATAGCTAAAGATCTTAGACCATTTGAAACGATCGGTTGTGGTGGATTCATTGACTTAGTTCAAGAGGTAAAACTCTAATGCTTTCTTAAATTTGTAAAATTATTTTATATGAGAAAACAAACTACAAATTAAAAAAATACAAATTTGAAAAATCAAAGGGCAAATCTTTTGTGATTCTATATTCAAAATTTAAAATATTGCAATTGTTGATGGAACAATTTGTTTATTCACATTACACAACTTGTCAAAGAAATTTTTTTTCAGACAAAAACTTATTTGTAAAAAAATTAATAATATATTTAAAAGTAGTATAGTATATCTAAGATTTTTTTCCAAGCATGTTAAGGATATAAATAACATTTAAGTAGCTTTGTATTATTTCGATAAAATGCGGATCGGGTGCGGGTGCAAATTGATAAATGCGGGGCGGATGCGGGTTCAAATTGATATAATGCGGGGCGGGGCGGGGCGAATGCAAATTGAATAATTGCGGGGCGGGGCGGATGCAAATTGAATAATTGCGGGACGGGGCGGATGCAAATTGAATAATTGCCGGGCGAGGCGGGTGCGGACAACTTTTTACAACCCGCGTAGGGCTCTACTACAAACAAACAGACGATAGGCTATCATAATACAAGATTCATTTTAACTTTGTTGGTTCCAAAAATGTAGTAAAAACAAAGAAAAAGTTATAGTTAGATACAAGTTACTAATATTTAGAAGTTATTGAAGATAGCAAATAAAATTTTCAATTTTCAACTTTAAAAATAACCAGGGTGCGAAATAAGGGGGTTTCGCCCCCCCCCCCCCCCCCCCAAATGACAGAACGAACCCCCCCCCCCCCCCCCCCCGTGAAATAATTTTCAGAAATGTTCCAGGGGGACTCATAAATGTCCCTCCCAATGTCTCACATCTTACATGTAACCATTTTTAGTAACATCCACATAAGGGTTTCATCGTCTCGATACTCGTATGCAATGCGTATCTTTTCATTTTGCTTACGTTCTCAGTGTGCTCCATCTATCAGACCGTCTATGACGATGACAAATATTGCGAAGTAGTAATGAGACTGCTCTATCAAATTTCTTTGTATAATTCATTATACAAGAACCAATGTGAAAGTGAGTATGTGTGATTCATCATCCAGACTCTCGAATGCATTGCGTATCATTTTGCTTACGTTCTCAGGGTGTGAAATTCATACATAAATTGTAAGTTAAATTACATACTGTAAATTGTAATCAAAGTCCTTTTGTCATTTAGAGCTTATTGTTTTGCTGATTTATATCGTAGTTTTCCAACGAAATGAAGCGACAAACATCTTTATCTCATTTTTTAAAAAATAAAGTTACAGTGAAAAAAGTCAGAGATGATAAAACTGAAATTATTGAACCGATGCCATCAAGTAGCTCTGACCCTACGATAGCTTTGCGCATCAAAAGTAGCGAACGAAGTGCCAATTGGGTTAACTGAGCCACTTTATAAAACCTGGAAAAGTCGCCATCCATCTGTTATAAAAAATCAGAAGCTTTTTTGTGAGGTGTGCAAAGACCTCATGGCTCAAACTTCTACCAAAGTATGCGTCCACTAATTTACGTGTGGAAAAGCAATGGACTGAAATTGGCGTGCAAGGTGGATTCCAAGAAACAAGGAAAAGTCATACAACTTCAAAAGTTAAATGGACTTGAAATGGGATCCTTACTGTACAGGTGATCATGATTGCAAAAATATTATCATGTTTCTAGCAAAAGAAATGAAAGTTGAACTTATTGCGCATATTCGAAGTTGCGAATGCTTTACCATCTTTTTAGACAAACTCTACCCTACATTTTCACGCTCTTCCAAAAATCAGTGCTTGTTGGAGAGTGTCGCGACTGACTTGGAGTGTACACCCCGGAAAGTCAGTGAGGTCTTTGATGTTTGGTGGTGTTTTTTTCATTCTCAGCTGTTGACAGTCTATGGAACACTTATCAGGCTCTTCATGCTCTTTTTTCGAAATCAGATGCAAAGTTGCAGAAACTTACGAATATCATGGAGCGTTTTCAAGTTGTTGAACAAATGTGAACCATCAAAGACTGTTTGTATGTATTGAAGACACTAAGCTTGGAGGTAAGATTTTTGTTTTCTAAAAATCTGCATGTGTACACAACCGAAATAGTCAATAGACCAGTTGAACATAAAATTGTCTACTTTTTACTTTTTTGTTTCCAAGTTGTATTATTCAAAACTTTTCAATCGAGAGCGTTCATGAGCAGGTGAATATAATAGGACATAATCATGTAGACGATTATCAGCGTCCTGTGGTTTTTTGTTTTTCGCTTCACTTTATACGAGCGTATACCACAAGGAACAATACTGAGTGGTGTGGGTAAACAGTAAGATTTTACATCTTTAGATAATTAAATAAGTTTCATTATCTTTTCTATTAGTTTGTAACTTTGACAAGAAAGGTGTTGGCGAAATTTTTTCACATTTGTTAATTTTTTTCAGATGCAAAAAGAAAACGCGACTTTAATATCTATTTCGACAGAAATCCTTATCCTTCGCAAAGTTTTCAAAGCCTACAAAGAAACGGGTGGGCCGTCTTCGTGCGAACATATGGAAGAGTACGAGAGAGATGGAACATTCAAAGGGATTCCTTAAACCGGATCTTTCCTTTCTAACTTTCGCAACCAGCTCATCCAAGCTGTGATTGACAATCTCAATTGCAGATTTGACTCGAGGTTGTTGAATGACTGTGTGCACTTGGATCCCAGATAGTGGCCGAAAAAGGAATAAGAATTGTAAACTTATGGAGACAAGGAAGTGATGGATGTGGCTCGATTTTTCAAACAAGATGTGATGTCCACTGTATCTGCCTTTCGAGATTTCAAATGTGGATATTTATCAACTGATTATGAATACTTTTTACAAGTTATTAATATATTCCCTGTTTCCACGGCTGAATACGAACGTGGGTTTAGTGCGATGAATGACATCTGTACATCAGAACGTAATCAGATGAGTGTACAAGCATGTGATGCTGTTATTTTTCTGAATATCAATGGGCCCCCGATTTCACGGGTAGATTTTACAAAATACGTTCACACTTGGTTAAAAAACCATCGATCTGCAAACAGCCAGGATCGAAAGACAGATGATGTGTGTGCTTTGTCTTCCAAGAACCTTCTTTTCTCAATAAAGTGAATTTCGAAGAATTTTTCAATTCCACTTTTTTATGTTAAAATAAATATTAAAAGTGTTGTATTGTAAATTGTAATTCACTCTATCGAGTAAGTAGGCCATTCAATAATATAGCCTAACTCTTGTAGTTTCAGTGTTTGACATGACCCATATTCATAAGAATTCTCACTGACACTTTTTTGATCTATAGAACGTATGCTATCCATCTCAAAATGTAGGCAGTGTAGTAGCATGTAGCTTTAGATATGCATACAAGCACGTGACTTTTATTTGAGGTTTTGATCTTTTTTGTAGAAGTAGACCTCATGGGACGTCCCTACAACGTTTGTGTGTTTGCATCCCCCCTAGTGAAAATTTTCTACTTCGCACCCTGCAAATAACATTTGCCATTGATAATAAATATCGCTAAAAACCAATGTAAACTTTTCTAACACTCAGAATAAAATAACTTTTAGGGATCATTAAAAATCAATTTTTGATGTTATATTTTTAGTAAAATTTATGAGTTAAAGTTGATTACTTATATATATTAGTTATGTATATTAGATTTTTATTTTTGTCATCATCATCATCATCATCATCATCATCATCATCATCATCATCATCATCATCATCATCATCATCATCATCATCATCATCATCATCATCATCATCATCATCATCATCATCATCATCATCATCATCATCATCATCATCATCATCATCATCATCATCATCATCATCATCATCATCATCATCATCATCATCATCATCATCATCATCATCATCATCATCATCATCATCATCATCATCATCATCATCATCATCATCATCATCATCATCATCATCATCATCATCATCATCATCATCATCATCATCATCATCATCATCATCATCATCATCATCATCATCATCATCATCAGTGGGTGCATTAACTAAGTTCAAAAGAAATAATGTCCTTTTCTTATACCAAAAACTTAAACAATGAATAGAAAAAGTTTAAATGGAATTTTGTGAACTTCGAAGCCAATATTGATTTTGAAACGAATGAAATCTTATTAATATTCTACTCAATAAACTCCTTTCCTAAAACAAAATAACATCAGATGGAAAAATGAGTTTTGTTTTTAATACACATTGCCATCACCATTACAATGTTCATTACAAGGCTTGAAGAAAACTAAACCACTTCACATATACAAACTTTTCACTCTTTTTTGCTTATATACAACTAAATTTGGCGTAAGGGCAGACCATCATTATCATTAAAGTTTCGTATAAAATAAGTCTCAGTCGTGTAATGGGTTACTTACAAAATTATGTGAGCACATGGGGGGGGGGTATCCTTATTTATTACTGTAACTGAAAGAGTTAAATTAATGTAATTGAATACACATGTTGGCAAAAATACTCTTCTTATATTTACTAAATACAATTTAAACAAATATATAGCATCTTTATTCTTAGCAATTCGTTTTATTTAATGTTTTAGTTTTTTTATCAAGACTCCTTTGAATAGTTGGCAATGTTTTCACATTTTCCACAAATAATTTCATTTACATGTATTTTATTGGGTATAACTTAGAGAATGGAACTAAATTTATGGTTTGTGGCAAATTTTCTTCAGAAAATAAACCTTCAATTTTATTTAAAAAGAACAAATTTAAATTCACGACTTCATACCTGTCAATTCATAGCCCCATGTGCTAAACATATTTTCAAACAATTTACTTTACTAACTGAATATATTCGTGGGTAGAATATGAAGATGATATAGGATGATATTATTTGATTTTCTGTGTTACCAATCTAGTTTGGTAAAATTTCGTTGCTAAAAATTTTTAAATTTAATTTTAACCTTATTAGTGTTGAGTGCGTAAAACGCTCCCTCTTCACTTAAAATTACAAAATTGGCTGAAGTATATCGCTAAAACTCCTAGCTGCATCTTTTGATACCATTTTCATAGTGGTTGAATCACTCTCTCATGTCAATCAAAATCAAAAATAAAAATTTTTCAACAAAATTTTGACATTATCGGTAGTTAACCTTATATAACTTAGGGTCTATATCATATACCACTTTGAAAATTTATAATTATATGCAGTTTTGAACGCATAAGACACTATATATTTAATTTTTTCAATAATCATGGTTACTTTTTAGAAAATGTCTATCAAAATTTTGATTGGTTAGAAATATATCTAATAAAATATTCGTTTTTATACTAAATTGGCCATTCTGGTTTCATTTCTAGAGTTAGTTTTTGCATTTAGGATGTGAAAATACCTATAAGTTTTAATCAAATTTGCAGTTAACTTCTAAAAATTGTCTCCAAACAAATTCATTAAAATTTTACATTGTTTTTATACAAAATCAACCATGATAGTTTAATTTCTGGACTCAGAACCCGCATTTAGAGTTTTTAAATATTTGCAAGCTTCAATCAAAAGTTTACGTCTAAAAACTGTTTCCAAAAATATTTTCAAAATTTTTAATAAAATATCATATTTTATTTTTGTATTCCATTTTGGTTATAAGATTAAAAAAATATCTAGAAGTGTCAATTTATAGCAAATCAACCATGCTAGTTTTATTTCTGAACTCAGTTTTTTCATTTAGAGGCTTTAAAATGTCTCAAAGTGTCAATCAAATATGCAGATTTACGTCTAATGTTTACAGAAATATTTTCGAAATTTAAATAAAATATCTGTTTTTATACCAAATGAAAATGCTTATTTTGTACTCCATTTTGGCTAATACGGTTAAAAACATCTGGAAGTGTCAATTGAATTAGTAATGTATGCCTGAAAATCAGTTTTTTCCAAAAAAAACCTTTTTGTAAAATTTTTTCAATAATTTCATTTTTGTAATTGAAGGCAAAGAAGATACAATAAAATATTTTTGCTATTAGATTTTCTCTTAACGTCATAGAATTTATAAAAGTTTTGTTTCCCAAAATATTTTGTATGGATAGGTTTGCTCTATCACTAAAATCTTTTATTTTTGGAGCAATGTGTCGTTGTGTTGCCATTATGGTACCAATACATGTTCTTTTTTCTTGATATAAAAATTCAATAAGCGGTAGGGATGTATAAAAATCTGTCAATTGTGATATTTCTTCCCCCTTCCAAACGTGTGTACTTTACTACAAGTGTTGACATAGTGAGGAGCTAAATTAAATACTTCATTTCGATACTCAATTATCCCAATTAGGATGTGAAAAATTCTGAAAGTGTCAATCAAATTTTGGGTTTACGCCTAAAAATTGTGTCTATAAGTATATTATTCAAATTTAAAAAAATATGTTTTTTTATTACTCTGAAAAAATGTGTCAAAGTGGACATAGGATTAGTGATGTATGCCTGAAAATTATCTCATAAATATACTTTAAATATATTAAAAAAATTTCAAATACGATGCTGAGTTCATTGCAATTGGAGCATCAGCAGCATTAAGAGAACTGAACCAGGATCTTACCTAGATGGAATAATAAAAACACATTCTCTTCTTAAGCTTTTTTTCTTGATGTGTTAATTCAAACGCATCTCTGAATAAAAATATTTTGAGGCAATATATACATACACTTTCTCGTCCAAAGGGCTCTATTTTAAGGTCCTGGAGGTTTTATTCTAAAGTTTGCTTTTCCTAAGAAAGCAAGACTAAGTTCAAGTAATTCTAGATAATCTTCGCGAGCTTGTTTTTTCTCTAGTTCATTTTCTAAAAATGCTCCAATTTCTTCTCTTTTCTTTAAAATCCATAGATCAAGAAAATCTGGCTCAGCTTTATTATTTGCAAAAGATTTAAAAGATTTAACCGAGATAGAAAGCCATTTCAATTTGAAACTTATGAAGATTGCAATACTTGGACGATTTGAAACAAAAAATAAATCGAAAACTTCAGCTATCAACAATTCATGAATATGGTGCCTATAGGCAAAGAAAAGCAAATTTTATTAAATGAACAAGCTCCTTTGCCCAGAGTTTAAGTGCAGTTGTGTCCAAGCATAATCCAGCTATCCAAGGTAAGCAAGATAGATATTCTTTCAGTACTTTAAAAACTTTCTCAGCAATAACTTCACCTAATCCTTGAGTCAACTCCAGAAAAGAGTATTTGTATCATCAACAGGTACTGTTTCGAAATCTTCTTCTTTCTTTTCCAACTTTTTATAAGTTTTCAGAAAATCGTTTGTCTTCTTTACCAATAAACATTTTTATTTTTCCCCGTTGATCTTCAAGAAAAGCTAAATCTTCTTTATTTTTTATAAGAGTTTTAGATTGGGAATGTGCGATATCGAATAGACTATTTAAATCTTTGTCAAACTCTTTTATTCTCTTCATCTGTGTGGTGGATTCACGTCCTTTATTCTTCATCAATTTTTCATGTTTTTCATTGAAAAAAACGATTTTTTTCAATACATAGGGTTTGTGTGATAAGACGCTTGCAACACTCCAGATATCCATCAATTCGCTACTATAGCGCAAGATTCACTAACAGATTTTTTTAACTTTTTTATAAAATAAAAAAGTCTTTCCAAAACACATCTTTTTGTTGGAAGTTGACTGCAACCTTGGAAATTGGTTTCACAAATAATGCCTACAAGAAGAACTAATTTACTTATTATTGGGATTGCCATTTTCAATATGTAACTTGATTCAAATCTTGATAAAATTATATTAATTAAATAAAAAAGATGTGGAAAGTTTTGAAAAAAAAAAATAAAAATAATTTTTCTCACCTGTAAACTGAAATTTTTGAAAAAATTTTTATGAATTTCAAAAACGATATACTGAAGACAAAAAACCATTTTCAATAAAATATTGAAAAATCTTACTCTCTTGAGGGGCGACTTATAGTAGATATTTTTTCTAAAATTTTGACTGAAATCATATTTTATCTGAGAGATACGAACTAGAATGTGTGCGTGGAAAATTCGAAACTATTTTTTCCATACTAGTGTGGTACACTCTACTGTATATGTGGATTAACACAGAAAAGAAAAAAAAGGTTTAAAAATTAGGTAGTTACAGGACGTGGAAATTGAAGGAACCGGGGGTAAACTTCGAATTTAGTAAAGTGGTCGAAAACACTCACTTAAAAAGAATAGAATTGATGGGATAGAAGAAATATAGCAAAATATTAAGCACACTTTAGAAAAGCGAGTCAATATGCACTAGGAAGAAAAAAGCAAGGTTGAAAAAAGCAGAAAGAAACATGGTGGTGGAAGGAAGAGATAAGAGAAACTCTGAAAAAGAAATTGCCATTCAAAAAATGGCAGCAAAGTTAGCGAAAAGAAGGTGTGGACAATGAGGAAGAAAGAAGCTAAATGGATAATTGCAATAGCTAAAAATCAATGAACGCTAGAACTATTGGAACAGAAGAACGATTGGGAACAAAGGAAAGAGAAAAAAAGTATTTAGAGAATAGCGAAGGCAAAACAAAGAGAAAAAAAGGAATCCAAATGGAGAAAGAAAATATAAGTAACAGATGGCCAGAATATTTTGAGCAATTGCTCAACGAAGAAAACGTAGAGAAGGAAAAAGTAAAGCTAAAAATTGAAGGGCATTGATGAATTGAAGAATAACAAAGCAGTTGGTGACAGTGAAATTAGCATTGAAATGATTAAAGCTGGGGCGATAAATGAATTTAATGACTGACTTATGAAAGCTATATGGAGAGAGAAAAGAATTTCGAAGGATTAGAAAAAGGGTATGACAGTACCAATTTTCAAAAATAAGGGTGATATTATGGAGTGTGCTAATTAGCGAGGGATTATGTTGCTGGAACATGGATTTTGGAAAAAATATTAGATCCAAGAATTCGTTCAATAGTGAAAATCGATTCAAAACAATTTGGCTTTATGCCAGGTAAGAGTACGATAGATGATATCTTTCTTGCCAAGAAATTGATAGAGAAAAATTTAGAAGGAAACTTAGCAGTTTTTGCGGTTTTGTTGACTTGGAGAAAGCATATGACCGCGTTCCTAAGTGTACTGGTCCATGAGGAAAAAAGGAATATCAGAAATATTGGTGAGAATACTTTAGGGATTGTATAAAGTCAAAAACAGCGGTTAAAACTATGGAAGGAAAATCAAGATAATTTGATATTCAAGTTTGCCTCCATCGAGGTTTGGCGTTAAGCTCCATTTTGTTTGCAATAGTGATGGATGTTTTGTCTGAAAGTATAAAAGCAGATCTATGGGAGCAACTTTTCGAGGATGATTTGATTATCATGTCGGAAAATAGTGAGCAACTGTAGAAAAGACTTATAAGTTGGCAAGAATTTCTTGAAAAGTATGGGCTAAAAATGAATGCATAGAAGATAGAAATTATGATGTGCAGTAAGATATTGGAACATGCATCAACAGGCTCGTGCACCCTATTTATTTTGGGAGCTTGAGCCCCCGCCCAATTTTGGTTAGCGCGGGCTCTGTGCATCAACAGGAATTAAAGCAACTGAAATAATTTAATTACCTGAGATCACTGATTGTTGCGGAAGGAAACTGTGAAAAAGAATTGAAAGAGTGCAAATGGAGGGAAGTAAAAGCTGTGATAAACGATAATAAAGAATGAGGAGGTGCAAAGAATAATAATGGTGGCAGAAAGAAGCAAACTTCAATGGTATGATCATGTGCTAAGGAAAAACGTAAAAGATGTGACTCGACAAGCGTTGGAATTACCAGTTACGGGGAAGAAAAGCAGAGGACGGGGATGGCAAGGATAGATTTTTGGTAAAAATTTAGTTCCATCAATACACCAAACATTTTGCAAAAATGAAAATTTGTTTGTTTTTAAATGAGATAAAAATAGTTTTCAATCGTTACAATTTTATATCAATGAATATTGTCAGACTCGCGTTAGAAATTTTTCTCAACAAAGTTCACTTAATCTATATCAGTACGTTTGTTACATTTTGTAACATTTGAAAACTTTAATTTTTTGAAGCCAGGAAATTTTTTTTCAATAGCTATTTGGGAATTAATATTTTAAGCTATTCAGTTTAAAAGCAAAAATACACTATTTGTTTAATATTTGAGCAGAGATATTTTTTTATAATGTTCTATTGTAAAATTTTGTAAGTAACACTGTACATAATTAATTAAATCATTTTTTTAAGAAAATTTGTTGATTTATTATAATAAAAATATAATATCCAAATAAAATGTTTCAGTTGTTAAAAATGTACTTAATCTATTTATGACAGCTGTGGGAATTTTTTTGTAGACAGAAATAGTCAAAAAAAAAAAGCAATGATTTTCTTGTGCTCGTATACTATGATTTTTATAATTTATGTTTGTTTAAATAGTTTTTTTAATGATTTTGTGTTCTAAGACTTAAATAATTTTATGAAAAGTGATTAAACTACCATCTTTTGTATACTATGATTCCTTACAAAATGTAAAAAATACAAGCGTTACCAAATCACCCTATAAGTGTCTTGTTCAACGTTGGCTTTTGCTGCTTATAAAAACTTGAAAATATCAAATAAAGTGGCGATAAACTATCTCATTTTTTATGCCTCCTATTATTTTGATATTATTCTAAGAACAGACAGTTTCGTTTTAACATAGTGAAAATTGCTTTATTAGTTTATTTTGTCTCCTTTCTCTCTTATGTTAATTATGTAGCAAATTTTGCAATTTTGAGTAAAAGATAAGGTAAAGCTACCGTGGGTGTGTTTCCATTGACAAGGCACTGATGTACCGCTTGTGTCAAACTATGAACAAATTGGTATAGTGAGGAATCGAACCCAGAGACTTAAGTGCTGAGTCCATCATCTCAACCAACCTGCCATGCCACACATAGAGTATGCTGTAGTGGATATACGTCAAATTAGTTTTCAAAAAATTTAAGTTATGGTGTAAAAATTTTTAGTTTTTGTGGAAGCTATATAACTTTTTCGGATAGACTTTTTTTTCCTTAAAAGTTATTATAAATGACAAATCATTGCAAAATGTTAAGTTATTTTACTATTTGTAGATTTTTGTATCTTGCTCTAATTTAACTTTTAAACTATTTTTGAATGATGCTGATAAAAATGAAGTAATGCAATCTTAATTTATTGTTTCATTTTTGTTTGCACAATTTTATCTTTATTTTATACCCTTTTTGACAGTCTAACTAACTTACACTTATTCTTATACACTAAAAAAAATGGAAAAATTCTAATACCAAGTTTTCTAACTTTAGTTTTGTTTTACATTTTTGATAGAAATTACCTACGAAAAGTTATGTAATTTGGATGTTTTTTATTTATTTTTCTCAATAAAACATTTTTTCATTTTTTTAGGAAGAAGAAATGGAACAACTGAAAATTAATGAATGATTTTTTCCATTCAATAAAATTTTCAATTTTTTTTATTGTTAATTTATATCTATACCCCTTTTCTACCCATAATTTTGAGGAGGTACGCATCTATTTAAAGTGAGAAAGAATGAGCTATATATAAGTCCTCATTCATTGTTGACGTTAAGCTTAATAGGGCGGGGGTTAAAGTTTACATTAAGCTTAATTATGAATGAAACAGAATAGACAAGAGAGGAGTAGGAATTCAGAAAAATTTGTCGTCAGTAGTGTTAGTACGATGGTGCGATAAGAATGCAGCTACTGCGATTTCGAATGGATTGGAGCTTATCCTTTACAAAAGGCTACGCGTTATTGTTCAAAACAAAAAAAAGGATAAGTGTTCCCCTTCGCAAACTTATTTCTTTATATAACGCTAACATGATTGAAATAGATCTACTTGATGGATTTTACTAGATGCTTACAGACCAAAAGTTAGATCAAAAAAATGGTGTCAAATTTGTTTTCTAACGCGTTGAGTATGTTTGTGGTTGCTGCATGTAGGAGACTTCACTGCAATTGTAACGGTAAAAACGCATTGTCTCATCTAGAATTTAGGAGGCAAATACCTTTTTTTTCTATGAAAGTTGGAATAGAGAATTTTAGAAAACATAAAGGTGGACCAAGTGAAGGGAGATGTTTCGTGTGTAAGAAAAATACAATAAAATGTTGCGAAAGTTGTAGTCTGCATGAAAAGTGCTTTTCTTTTCCTCACAAATACTAATCTTTTTTTAAAAAATTCTTGAATACCCTAGAAACCAACGTTCACTTTTTGGAATATTTTATTTTTAGCAATTTTTATAAAGTGCATACTTTCTAGATTGAAGTATATCATTCATTGACTTTTTAGAAGTAGAATACCAATTTTTGGAAAACGAAATCTCAAGCAAAAGTTATATAGTGGCGTTAAAGAAGTGTATAAAACGGATTACCTTATAAAATGTCGATTACCGTATTCCCGATTTGCGACTCCCACTCCGATTTCATAAATAGTTACATTCATATATGCTTGATTAAAAAAAAATTCATACACACACTCTTTTTAGTGTTCAACGTTGCAAAAACACGACATAAAAATGTTCACCATTTTAGCACAAGCCTTGTATTTTTCAATAAAAATTCAATAAAATTAAAGAATGGACTTTTTTATCTTACGTTAAAATTAGTTTTTGAAGGAGCAAAACTCAGTTTGTGTGCAGAGAGTTTTTTAGAAAAAAAATTTAAAGCTACTTTGCTTTTTTTTTTAATTTTAATTTACTTTGGAAAATTTTTTAGGATAACTTGAGTTTATGAATCGTATTCTTTTGTCTTAGATAAAAAGCTTATAGACATTAAATTGATCAAGCATTTTGCTTGCAACACAAATGTCTAAAATTCAGGAAATCTTTCAATGACAACCTAAAATTAACATTAACAAGCGAATGGGGACATGCCATCACAATTTTAGAGATTTATAATATTTGAAACAGAAGTCATTAATATTTAAAAAAAAATATATACATGAATGGAGTTGAAGCCTCAAAAATTGCAAAAGGGGAAAGGTGTGGGAGGAGTCAAAAAATGATAAATAAGTGGAGTCGGAGTCGCCAAATATTTTTCCGAGAAGGCTACTTTGGGAACACCTTCGCAACGATATTTAGGGTCGGGATTAAGGGGTTGAGAAGCCATGATTTAGACTAAGACACATTTGTACTATCGTTTTTAGGGCAAAAAGGAAGCAAGGAAGAGGATTTTCTCAAAGTAATAGCATATTTAAAATTTATAGAAAATATTTGAAGAAAATGAAGCTTTCGTTTTACTCTACCTGTTCGGATTCTGCGAATGAAACAAGAATTTTTAAGACAAGAGGGTGCCGTGCGGATCTAATTGGTACAATGCTATTGCGTAGGGCTGACTTTAATGTGTGTGTGTGTTTGATAATGTGTGTTAGAAAGTATGGAAGTACCTGAAAGCGCTAAAAGGGTGGATGACCCAAGAGTGAAGTTGTTTTTGGCGATCTTGTTCCTTAAGGATGGCCTTTTTACTTCCAAAAAGTTTGTTAGACATGCGAGAGTCAGTAGCAATGAAGATATTGGAGATGTTGTTCTTGAATTTAGATTTCTGGGTTGCCGAAGTTTGCAGCGATGATTTGGGAGGAAGAGAAAAACTTGATCGCACTGTTTCGCCATCACCAGCAGCAGACGTATTGGACAAAATATAGTTTTGATTAAAGGACAAGGAAGACGCGTGTGTTTTGAAGTTTTCACCAGCGAATCTACGAGAAGAAGCAGTGGAGTTCACTTTCGAAAACGTTGATCCTCCAGGTGAAGCAGTTTTCCTATTTTCATCAGCACCACTTTTAAAAATGGACGCTGTGCCCATTGCAGTACTGTCTTGATTGAAGTGTGATTCGATTGCGGAGTCATGATCTTCTTTATTATTCGTCCTCCTCAAAAGACTATACTGCTTAATGAGAGCGAGTGGGGAATTACAGGACTGAGAACGCCTTTCTTTCTTCCTACCTGATGCAATACGAGAAAGGTATCTTTTTTCACGGATTGATGCCATATGAATCCATGGAGAAATTGCAATTTAATCAAAAATCTATCATGACAGAGATCGTGGAAAGGCAAAATTTCAAGCATACATGTTTTTACAAATAAAGAACCAGCAGTGTGAAAACTCTTTTGAAGAATATTAAAATTTTAAAAACTACTTTTGCAATGAAGGAAAATGATAACACATTTTAAACAAATAAATGATTTCAAAACACGCAAAGGAAACGGCAAAGTATGAAGATAATGGAATACTTGAATTTGATTCGTTGAGATATCTTGATAGACGCCGCTACTCAAATTTAAAAATAAGTGTATCATAATAATGATGATTTATTACACCACAACTACTTTGGAAATAATATTATCAACACCATAATCTGTAAATAGCTGAATTGATTATACATACCATCATGAAAGTTTTTGGTGTTTACAGCATATGTAATAATCTTTGAGGGGAGAATTGAATTTCTTTCTAAAGATAAGATTTACACTGTGCATGCATAGATGCAAAATCTCGATACCATTATATATTTTCAGAGATTAGAAAAGAGATAACGATGATAAACTTAAAAGTTCTAATCATTTTTATTCTCAGTTAAAGGATAACGCTAACTTACTATGTAAATCAACATTATAGGTACTTTAGGTGAATTTGGCAAGCTTTAGAAAAGGACTCTCGCATTCAGCAGGAACTTGTTGCTCATTAGTTCAGTCTCATGCGCGAGAGATCAGGATTTTGGCATTACAAAGGCCATTTCAGAAAAAGAAGAGGCTTTACTCGCCGCCGAGCATCCTAATCTTGCAGAAGAGAGATAGGAATCAAAAAAGAAAACTTTGGAAAAATCAATACACACGAAGAGAGGTTTTCCATTCTTCTTTCCATGAGTGTGTGGTATGTGTGGTGAGTGTGTATACTGTATATACACATATCACTTGTAGCAGCAATAATGTGTGTGTGTGTGTGTTTTATATAATAATAAATAGAGAGGTAACCAACATTACTACAAATAATAATAATTATAAATATCATCATCATGCATACTGCAGGCCTGTTTGGAATACGTTAATAATATCACGTTTTAACCGTAAACAAGAAGAGCGAAGGATTCATTGGATGGAATGGCGTTTAACTATTTCATTTGACATTTTGTTGTACTCGAAATAAGGAAGGAGAACGCATATATGATGGTGAAGCATCTTGTACGTTTACAAATTGATGCGCTCATTTGGTGACAAGTATCATGTGTCATAGTATATGTCGTCCTGCGAATATCAGCTAAACTGAGCGTAAAATGTTTTATTGTGAAAACATTAGTAGTAAGTAAATATATTCATTGTTTAATCTTATAGTGATAAAAATTATGAGTGATTAATTCCAGTGAGATTTTGGAAGACAGTGTCCAAAAACATTGAGGGGTTGTTCAACCTGTTGAGGTTTTGAAAGATTTTAAATTTTCCAAATCTTGGTCACCAAAAAGATCAACTCATATGCAGTTAAACACTTATTCAATAGGAAAACTCGAGAAATGGTAAGGGTAACAAATTAGCCACAATTAAATGACCATTAACTCAATACCATACTGATGAATAACAAAATAGTAGTTATGCGAAAGTCATAGTTTTCATACAACTTGATATACGTTTAAATATTTGACATTTTAGCAGGGAAAAAAGAAAGATACCTGAAGTAGGAGCAGGGATGAACGATGAAAGAATGACCACATTTCTCATGTCTTCGTTTTTCATCGGAAGCGGCTTTTGAATTTCCAAAGAGTTTGATCGTGAGCTTATTGGACACATCAGGAGCGAATAATTCACGAATAAAATGACGAATCGGATTATTTGCAGGAACTTCGTTAGTGGAATTGCGCAACTCTGCATTCTCATCAGCTCCAAAGACGACTTCTGGTTCATCTGCCACCCGTGTGTGTCTTTTATCGGCCAACGAAATCGAAAACTTTTTTTGCAAGTGCGACAAATTAATTTCATTTCCGAAGCGGACATCCTTTTCGAGTTTCTTGTTTTTGTGGTCGACACTCAGAGAGTGAAAGGGGCGATTGATATGAATCTTAGAAATTGATCCTTGTGAAGTTTTAGAAATATTTTTGCCTCCAACAGGATCGTGGTTTTGATCTGTGCTGGCAAAGGACCAATGAATTAAAGGTATTGACACTTTGGAATCTTTATTTTTATATTTCATAAATTATTTTCTAGAATCTAAAAATGTTTAAATAAATATTGTAAGCTATCCTAATAAAATAAACGTTTTTTATTAATTGATAATAATCACCTTCATCATAATCATGATCATATCTTATACACAACCTTCAGAGTGTGTGACTTTTCATCCAAATAATTTTGAATATTGTTCTTTGAAAATAAATGGTTATATTTAACATGGATTTAAAATTTATTCAGTCTAAAAAAGAAGTTTATTACTTTTTTCTATTTTTATAAAATCGAAATAGTCCGAAAAATATGCATCATAGTTATGATAGATGAATAAAATGCGTTGATGTTGCTAATGAAATGCACGTTTGTAAAGTACCCACCAGATATTTCCTATCAAAAAATGAAAATAATCATGAAAAAAAAATTTTTTCTAGAGATTTCTGATATCTTTTGAACAGAACATTTTTATTTACTTGAATTGATTTCTATCCCAATATTCCCAATTTCTATCTAAATATTTCTAATATTTATTTAATTTCATTTTCCTCAAATAAAATCTCTGTAATTTAATTAAAACAATGGATATATTTTTTCAAATAATTTTTCAATGACTACAAGAACCAAAGATTCCATTATAAAAGAATTGTTCACTTTATGAAAATAAAGTATCTAAAGATAAATTTATTTGTATTTTTGCGATTAGTAAATTTGTTTGTATCGATAAAGTAGAGAAGCAATTGTCACTGGTAGAAGAAAAGAATGAAGCAATAGAGAGAGAATCCTCCTCTACTTATTGTAATGAAATTTATCTGCTACAAATCACCCAGCATTCACGTTTTTTACTTCTTCCATGGTCTCACTCTCAAAACTCTCTTCTTTTCAAGACCGTCAATTGACTTCCTTCTGTCATTGTTTAGTCTCTTTTTCATACAATTTTCTACCTTTTAATTAGAAAATTAAGCCTGCATTTATGTGTGTGTGTATATGTATTCCCTTTCATCTTATTCTCTTTTTAGCTCTATCAGGTTGTGTTCAATAAATTTTACTTTATTTATGTGAATTCTTAATAAAATTATAACACTTGAAGAGGATATAACAGTTATATTAAATTCGTATTTCCTATCAAAAGAAAAAATATCAAACCACTGGCTTTTCAAGTTAGTCCAAAAATTCAATAGGAAAATTTATTTCGTAATGCAAGTCTTTAAAATACTTGACTTTTCTCACACTAAAGATGTCAAACTGCTGCGTGTCTCGAAACAAAGTATCCGAATTCAGAAACAAAGAAAAGTCAATATGATTGCAGATACTGTGCTCAAAATGATAATGCTGACTTGAGTAAAAAGAAAAAGTCTTCTCTTATTAGTTGACACAATTGTGATCTTGAAGGTTTTTCAGGGTGTGCCCATTTCGCCCTTAGCACCACGTGTCCTTTAGTTAAAAGAGAAAAAGCATATTTTATTAAATACCTCACATTTATTAAACTTTATTAATGTTTTATTTTTTTAAATACTTTGCATTGTAATGTTGATTGAAAGCTCGAATATTCAACCGTTCAACTAATATTAGGATGATGATTTGTTTCGAGAAGATCGCATTTCAATCAAGATATTGCGATGAAACTTCGACGCAAGTATTTCGAAAAAATATAATTACAGGCGATTTAAATTTAAACTGATCTAATGTTGAAAATTCAAAAAATATATAACCATTTATGGAATTAAAATGATTTCGTATTCTTATTTATGCGCATAAACCAACTGGGCCAATTTCTGGCAGTTTACTAGATAATAATTTTATTTCAAATGAGTTAACGTTTTATAAGACAGGCATAATTTCAATCAGTATTTCAGACCATTTACCAACCTATATTTGATTAAGTTCTATTAAACATCAACTCAAAACATAAATTCCAAAGAACAAACTTTGATAAATTATATAAATCTCTTAAAATTAAAAAATGGAATCGCTCTATTTCCCTAGAGTAATGAAGCATCTAATTTGTTTTTGAAAAATTGAATGATGATTTGATAGTGGCTCAGTTTAAAAATAAACAAAAATGCACGTTTAATTTGGATGTCGTTAGAATATTGATCAAGATTAAGTATATCAATCAAATTTTTTAGTTTCGGCAGAATTTTTTTTCAAAAGTTGACTTAATACAATTTTTGGCTAAGTTTTGACCATTAATGTGAAAAAATGTGTTAAAGTGCAAATAGAATTAGTGATGTATGCGTGAAAATTATCTCATAAACATACTTTTTTATTTAAAATAAATATATTTAAAAAAAATTCTATTACGATGCTGAGTTCATTTCAGGACTTAGTTTTCCAAATTAGCGTGCAAGAATGTGTGGAATTATCAATCAAGTTTGACATTTTGGAAAAAATCAAATCCTGAAAAATCTCAATTTTCTCAAAATTACAAATAAAATTTTGATTGAAAATCACAATTAAAATTTTGACTGATGATAAAATTCTCACTAAAAATACCCTTCAAATTAAAAATAATTTTTTAAAACAATATGGTCCATGTTTTTCATTTCTGTAATTATTTTTGCACATTGCAGTGTAAAAATAGGGTGAAAGTGTCAATCGATTTGGTAAAAATCAATTTTTTTCCCAAAAAATCATTTGTCAACTTTTTTCTTGCAATCTTTATTTATTATAGTACAAATATTTGAGTACACGAGAAGTAAAGGAACTGAAAGCACATTGAAAGGAGAACGCGTGATCATAAGAAAAATGAAATTGTATCTCGTTAAGGGCTTTTATATTGTCCATGTGGGGTAGTCCTTTGAAGAGCTATATAGTTTCAAGGAACAAGTGTGGAACTTGTCTACACGGAAGATATATATGGTCTTCCAGTTAACTACGAGATGGTGTAAAAATCTAGTGATGAGATTTTAAAAAACATCTTCACCGTGAAGAAGACGCTCCTCCATTGTGAATCAAAAATCTTTAAACCTTTATCTTATTAGTAAAACTTAAAACTTATTAGTAAACTAAAAAAGTCATCGGAAAATTTTCAAAGAGTTGGAGATACCATAAATTTGACAGACACCAATATATGAAGATACAGCTATTCTCACAAAATTTTTATAAATGTGAATCGAATTTGACAAATTTTTTCTCTTCGTTGTGAATGAGAGAGTATTTTAGAATTTGCCCCCCCCCTCAATAATTTTCAACTTTCTGAATTATATATCTTTTTTATAGTATTTATTAGTATTGTTTGCCTTCTGAGTAAATTTTCGACATTACTTTTCTTGTTTTAAGGTTAAGTCTTAGAATATTTAAATCTTTTTTTCATTAACGTCCACTTCTTTGTTATAGCAATGCACGTTTGAGCTATATTTGATCAGAGGCAGTAATGTAGGCACATTTGAACAAGAGCCCATAGATTTTTGAGCGTGTCAAATGTTTTTATAGCACATAACTATATACAAACTCTATAATTTAAAGCTTAAAATGTTTATCCCTATTAATAACCAAGCAACGTGGGGGCAAGGGAGCTAGACCCCTAGGATTTAATTTGCCCATCTGAACTCCTTTGAAATATATAAATGTATACAATTTCTTATATTTCCGGCCTCATTAAAATCAGTTTTGCCTCCCCCCTTGATCAGTTTTGCCCCCCCCCCCTCTCCCACCGTACTTGAAGTGGGAGACGGAGCTAATTTAAACAAGCAAGTCTTTTATTCTAGAAATCAAATATATAGCATCTTTACCCTTAGATAGTCGTTTTATTTAATGTTTTAGTTTTTTTATCAAGATTTTTAAGAATAGTTGGCAAAGTTTTTACACTTTGCTTAAAATTTTTGTTGATAAAACAACTTAGTACAAATAATATCATTTTCATGAAATTATTAGCGTATAACTTAGCGATTAATAGCTAATTTATATAAATTTAAAGTTTGTAGAATATTTCTTCCAAAAATTTTAAACCTTCAATTTCTATTTAAAATAGCCAAATATAAATTCAGGGCTACATATCTAAATAAATTTTCAAACAATTTACCTTAGTGACTGAATATATGTGTAAGTAAAATATGAAGATTATGTAAGATGATTCTTTGTTTTTCTGTGTTACTAATCAAGTTTGGTAATATTTCGTTGCTAAAAATTTTAAAATTAATTTTAAGCAACAATGTATTTCAGTACAGAGTAATCAATCCACCTAACTAATTCATTTGATATGAACAAGGCTTGTTGACAATGAGAGGGTGAGAAATATCTTTTAGCTCCTAATCAATATTGTATCGGATAGTGGGTTTGTCAAATCTACTGTAGGATAAATGAGGTCTGATTGTATTACCAATGAACCCTCTAATACAACCCTTTCCGTATGGACTTTAGAAGACAAAGACATTTTTAACCTTGAACACCAAATATAAAATCGGTTCAGCTCCCTAAAGATTTACAAAAGAGATCATTTTTATCATGGTATAAAACCTTCACTTGGTTAGAGTATAGCATATCTTATAGACTATACAGATAGACTGTGGGCATCCGTTTCAATAACTGGTAATGGCAATAAGGAGGGATAAAGACTTAATTACATCTGATGAGTAGTGATCTATCATATATGAATGATTTTGTTCCCTTGTTGAGCTTGAAGGGTTGTTCACAAACTTTCTAAAAATTTTCGGTGTAGCGGTCTAACAATAATTTTTTAATAGCTAGGGGTCTCATTAAAAAAAATAATTCAACATATAAACATTGTACTAAAGAATTAACATAATTGTTTATTCAAAAAATGTCTGAACAATCCAAATCTTAATGGGATGGATGCATCTGCTTTGTCTAAACCAGTTTGTCTAAATTTGGCTTTGTTTTGGCCCATGCCACTTTTATATCATTACTCACTTACAATCTGTTACGGGATTTGGTTTCAATAGCAAGTAGCATGGAAAATGCTTGCTCAGAGTCCATTGTAGTGGCAAATCGAAGCAGTTTTCATAGCAATCTTTGCAAGCATAGGACTCTCCCATTTCAATCGAAAAATCGCTATGAGGTATTTCATAAAAACCTGTTTTGCACCTCCTCAATCAACCAAATCAATAAACTGTTTATGAATTAAGAAGTCTTCGCAGGCCAGATTACTAATCGAGATTTTAAACAGGTTTTTGCTAAATTGATATGTTTCAAAATATATCAGATTAAGAAAATAAAGAGAAATTTCTTGGCATGCTACACGGTGTTTTATGGCCTCCAGACCATTTTTATTAATGTTCGAAAATCGAGCAAAATTTTTCCTGTCAAAAAATGCAATTATCTCAGCTTCATTTCAAAAGATGTCAATTTTTTATTACAATGGAGTACTCTGATCTCTTTTTCTTGCAGCGCCAGGTTAAAGGAATCCATATATTCAAATATGTTCACTAAAAATGATAGAAATATACGAAAACGGACATCAGAAAACTCTACATGCATGTCTAGTTTGCTTCCAGAAATTGCTGGATTTCTTTCCAGTATCGCTTGGAAAATTTTCTTTGGAAAGCCACCTCACGTTTGAGTGCAGCAGAGTTTTTCGAATTGAAAACAGACAAGATTTGAAGCATTTGTTTCAATGAAATACACTGTTTTAATGACTTCACTGAAATTATTTTTCAACTCATCAGGTATGGTTTTATGGCTTGGCGCATTGGGTCTGGAGATTTTTGCTTAGCCAAATTCCGACTTTACAATGTGCTGTAAAAAAATTATTACTTTGTCAAATGTTTCTCTTACAGTTGTTCTATTGCAGAGTTTCGCAAAAAAAAATTAGAAAAATATGGGGGGACGCATCAATTAGTAGTGAGACCGTATGATACGAAATAAATTTTGATTTCATAGGAGATTTCGTATAAGCGAAGAGAATTTTTTTCAGTTTTATTTCATATTATTGAGAAGTAAATAATGTATATATTTAAAAAAAAAGATAATGAAGATATGTAAATTTTCTATCAATTCCACCATAACCGGGCTAAAACCTTCCAATCGGGGAACGGGGAAGTTCTGCGTCCCCATAGGGCACTGAACCATTGAATTCATAATATGACAAGTGGGTAAGTTAGTTTGAAGTTGATTGAAAAAGCAACATCTGATCTAAAGAAAAAGCATTTTCTTCGAAGCCACAAAAAGATATCAATAAACAACGTGAGATAGCAAGGGGTTCCCAACTGTGCCAGGCAGAAAGAATGGATCACGTTTCACATTAAGGCAGGTGAAGTTGGAAATCATGTTGCTGTTTCAATTTCTTTGGTTAACAGAGGTAGAGGTAACCCTAGGAACATTCTTGGAGTTATTTTAGATCGTGATGAAAATAATATGTACAACATTGGAGTTAAAGCTTTATTCTATCCACAAGATACTCAAGAAATCAGTTTGATATCGGTCCCCAGAAGCTATTAAATAAATAAGAATAAATATAGAATAATAATATTATAATAATAATATTTATAATTATATTATAAATATAATATAATTTATAGAATAAGTAAGTTCGTCTTTTAGCCAGTTTTAGGGAGTATTTCTAACTTATGGAGTTATTTTTGATATATATATATATATATCTTGTTTAAACGTTCTTTACGCTAAAAATATTGTAATACGTGTTTTGTGAAAAAGAAATTGTTTTTCACAATTTAAGTCGCGTCAAATATTAGTAATAATTCTTTCTTTCTTTCTTTCTTTGAAGAATTAGCTCATTTGGTAAACACTCACTTCACATCTCAGTTTAGCGTTGCCTCCCTCAGCTTCAACAAGTTATCCATTCAGGTTGTCTACGGTTTGCATTTTCTTTTCAACAAATCTTCATGAATGGCTTTCTGCTGGCTATTAGAGATCTTAGATCTCGAGGATTCTTTTGGAATATCCATAAATCAGGGCCACATCCTCAAAATTTTGTTAATTTTGAAAATTTATTATAAAAGAATTTTTGTCCAGTGAACACACCACCATTATTACCCGACATTACACTAAAACCCTACCAGAACCGCGGATAACTGTAGCGATATTATCAAGCCGAATTATCTTGTTTCTAACTATGAGCACATAACTCACTCCTTCTAGCTAAACAAGAGAAGCCAAACATCATCCAGATAGGAAAGAATGAAAGCAAAAACTAATTGATAATAATTCTTCACATTCGCTATTGTACTTACACTCAATTATTAGGATTGATTTAACATTATCATTTCAACGTCCTCTATGCTTTGAGAGCACAAAAATAATGCTACGCGGGCACATTGAGAAGCCCTGCACCAAGGTATACTAATTATATGGTACGCAGCTTTTGCAAACTTTCCAACTCCAAAGACTCTTTGGGGCATCGCGATATGTAAAGAAGTTTTATCGCTTCTTTCTTTAGACATCATACTCACAAGCACATTGAAATCCAGGCGTAAACTGCTTTTACTGTCAAAAAATGACTATGTTTTATGTAAAATACACAATTCTTTTTGATTTGTTTGGAACTGAAGCAATATTATATATTCTCTTATACTCATTGCAAATTTTGTGGTGAACGTTAATACATTTAAATGTTTTGTTTAGTCACAAAAGAATACAAATAATAAATGTTATAGTGTAAAAATAACAATTTTTTAAATTTATTATATCCACATATCTGTTTTTTTCATTGGAAATCTTTTTCTTTTTTTAGTGTAAAAATTTGCTCTTTACTTTAATTATTATTTATCTCTACCTGTGTATAGCGTACAAATAGTGAATATACAAACGAAATTCTATCCAGAATTCTCTATAAAATCGAATGAAACCTATAAACACCAACAAAAAGCAAAACTATAGTCTTTACGTTTGAAAATAACGTATATATGTCGGATCAATGACGAAGGCCTGAGGTCAATTTGGCGTCAGGACAATTCGGTCTCTAAAAATTATTATTATTATTAATAAGACAGTTTGGCCTTTCAAATCACTAAATTAACCCTTATCCTTGTGTTCGTTACATTTTGTCACGAATATTGAAAAAATGAGCAGGTTATAATACGTAGAAAAAATTTAAAAAAACATTATACATATGGATAAATGTAGTTAAGTATTTTGTTTTTAAAAAAAAATCAATCATACACTGTGTGTTTATCACATATTGTAACATATGTGAAACGAGTCAAAATTTTCAAAAAGAACGACTGTTTAGCTTTTAATTCTTTTCTTTTTCTATTTTTTTTATTTTTTTTAATTTACATCCAACCGCTGTGTCTTTACTTGAAAATAAATTGAATGGGGGGGGAAGGGTTTGTGATAGTAGGGCAAAAAAAGGGAAAAAAAAAAAAAAAAAAAAAACTTTTTGCTTTTTTTTATTTAATCTTTTTAAAATTTAATGTTTTCATGTATCCCAAAAAACAAAATTGTAGTTTTATTAAGCTCTTCTCATGCGGAAGAAAAAACCTTGGATGAAGTTCAAAAAAGACGAGCAATATTTAATGGATTACAATTTTGGAAAATGGCGTTGATCAACTTGGCCAAAATCTAGAAGAGTATACTTGTTGACTCAAACGACAGGATGGCCTTTATTTTTTTAATATGATGGATATGGCTTCATATTACTCAAATATATCGTCTAAAATTAAGCAGGTTTTTAAAAAAATGAACAGAAATGACTTATGAAAAAGTTGGAAAAAAATCTTTAGCGAAATGCTTCCTATACTTTCAGATAAAAGTTATTATACAAAAAAAATAAAACAAGATAGAGCGGCTAACTATTCTGTTTAGTTTCAAGTCATAAAATTAAGGAAGATTCTCAACAAAAAAAAGTTAAAAGGCAAGATAAAGTTTTATGCTTGTAAAAATATGTAACATTTGTTTTACTGATATAACAATTATAAAAACAAGCCTTTATTCTTGTAAAATTGATTTTTTTCATCGTGTAATCTTTTAGATAAAATTTTCCCACTCTCTATCCCTAAACACTATGCAAAAATATGTCACTATTCATATTCTTTTTTGTTGAAATTAAATAAGCACGTGTTTACTGATAATAATGATAAGTTAGTGAAACCAACCTTCACAAAAAAGTGAAAGAAAATCGGAAAACTGCACCGAGCTAGTAAACCATTTTTTCTTATTTTCAAATTTAAATTATGTTCAAATAAGAGTTTTACAAAAGCAGATAAATATGTCCTCTCGGTCAGTGTTAAAAGTTATTAAAAATACCATCATTTCAAAGGGAACAATTCCTATTATTATTATTTATCAGATAACACAATTTAATTAAATACTTCTTTCAAAAATTTAATTGGATTCATCATATTTTCAAAATTTTATGTTGAAATATTGGTTTAAAGTTCAAGTTCTTAGCACTAATTCTGTCTAAAACTTTTTAAAATGTTTTCTCTTCACTACAATTTGTTAAACCACTTTCTAATGACTTTACATTGTTAACAGTTTTCATTGTCTAAAAATTGTTTGAAGTTTTGTGTCTTTATTTTTTTTGCTGACATTAATATTTTACTTACACCAATTGTGTATATCTAAAAAAAATTAATAATTTCAAAGAAAAACTTTTAATTTCTGTCATTCTAAAATTTCAAAGGCAACTTTGATTTTTAACCATTTCAGTTTTTAAAGTTCAGTGTGTATTCAGGGCTAGTTATTAGTAAAAATAAAAAGGAAGTCGTTTTAGCCAGATGTGATTTACAAAGTGAGAAAACAGAATAAGCCTCTAACTCGCTTCTGACCATTTTGTAGATATTTAAATGTACAGACTAAATGAAATAAAGTAAAGTCATAACATCTGTTAAATCAATCATGGTTATAAAATTACAACGTGAGATATATTTTCTCTGAGTGCTGAATCAATAGGAAGTGATGTTAATCATTTTGAAAAATTACGAGTTGAAACGTATTCTTCAAACTGATAAATCAATAAGTTTGTACAAAGCACAAACAGAGACATATTCTCCAACTGTTAAATCAATTATTTTGAACAAAATAGAAAGTGAGACACCTTCCTCAATATGATTATTATTTTCCATTACTGTTTCCTCGCAATATTCTTCTGAAGAAAAATGAGAGTCAAGTTGAGATCGTGCAAAAACTGTGATGCGTATTTCAGGAATAACCATGTTTGTGGAGAAAGTAAAACTTATACATATATCATAACCAGAATCGGCTGTAAAACGAAATTGAGCACTTTTATTCAATAGGGCACCGCGCTTCAAAAATGCCCTCGTGTGTGTTTTTTATAAGAAAAACCACAATCTGTAAAAATATCCTGAACTTTTTTTAAAAATCTCTAAGATTTATAGAAAAGAACACCAGTGTAAAATTCGGTTACTGAACGTTAAAGTATTTTGCGATATAGAATGTATTTTTATTAGGATAAATTTTGAGTTTTCAAAATTTCGCAAATTTGAAATTACCAGGACTTTCCCATTACATGGTTTTTTGGAGTTAATTGAGCGCGCTAATGAGGAATTACTTTATAGTTTATATATAAACAATTGAAAAATTTTAGATCCAAAGGTTAAAAATTCCAGGCCTAACTCCTTTGAAATTGATAAATTTGAAAAAATGAAAATTCTTTTTCAATTACACTGTAAAAAGTGCGTTTAGAAATTGAAAGCATTTTCAGGTGTTTAGTTTTTTTGTGTTTAAAATATGTTTAATGCCTAAATACTTTTTACAGAAAGTTACAATGTAAGAAAGTGCTTAGCATTAAAACACATTTTAAAAGGTTTAGAGTTTATTGCTAAGAACAACTGTTTAAAATCTAAAATATGTTTATTCTGTTTTGTGTTTAGCATATGAATGTATTCGGAAACATCTTAATTGTTTAGATATCAACAAAAACTCCTATACAAAATAAGAACACTAGCACACATTATGAAAAAAATTTTAATTTTGGAAAAACCCTATATTGAGCAAATTTAGCGTTTTAATTTGGTTAACAAGACATTAAATTGGATACGCACTGTAACCTGCATTCTCCAAAGAAAGTTTTGACCAAACTCATGTGCAATTATCTAAACGTGTATTTCTTTTAATGATAAAAATATTAAATGATCCAGTTGAATACAGAAAAGTCTACAAAAGTTCAATTTTATACTCATCCTTTATAATCACTTTGTTTTCTTTTACTTCCCTCAAAATGTGTTTTGATTTGAATTTCGATTTCTATGAACTGTTCATTTTCTTTCTAAAATAGATTCTATAATTGATGAAGTAATTTAAGGATTTACGTCGGTTTATAAGTGAAGAAAATTTTATAATTGGAGCCAGATGTCATCATTGATTTCATGCTTCTATTTAATAAACAGTTTCATAGCAGGAAAGGATTATCTTTCCTTTCTCATGGTGTACAATGAAATCATAGAATTATCGTGCTGGGTTCAAGAAATTATATGAAAGATGTACCCACCTCATAAAAGTTCTTAGGGATATATCTTACACTGTTTCCTTGATTGTGTAGACATATAACATATAGTGTAAGCAGCCATACTATATATATGCTAGACAAATTTTACTGATATCATTTCATTATTTCTGTTCGTCTATAACGCGTCCTTGATTTGTCAGAACTGCAAGCAAGCTTTACTTATACATATACACTCTGCATCACGACAAGTTATTTGATCGAGATTTACTGGCATATCTTTTGGTGTTTGATATTGAGTTTTTTGTTTACCACTTACTTCATAGATTTTGAGCAAATTTATATTTCACTTGTTACTGAGACACAAATCAGAAATAAACTTTTACAATATTTTTTGAATGGCAATCCAAACTGTTTATATTTTGCGATATATTTTGATCACTTTGAAATAGTTAATCCTTTTAGGTCTCATAGGAAGAAGCATAACTTGTTTGTGTTTTATTGCCTTTTTTAAATATTCCAGCTGAGTTTCGTTTCATTAAACTCAACTTTTAATTAACTATGATTAAAACGAGCTTAAAAACAAATTAAATATATACAATTTCCCAAAACTTTTTTGTTTTCGTTATTAAATCCACCATTTTTTATATTTTAGAATAGTTCCCAATGTTTAATTGTTGTTTTTGTAGCTTTTTTGATGAACATCGTAATAATTTGATATCACACATTTTACTAAGACACAAATCAGAAGTCAACTTTTCAGTTAATTGCTGTTCTAACAGGGTTAAGTCTTTCAAATCGTATAATTCATTTAGTAAGCATTGCGAGCGTGACCACTCTAAGCTTCAAGACTATGAAGATAGTTTGGAATGCGGTTCATCTCAAAATGAAAATCAAAAACAACGACACATATCTAGAGATAAGTTATTAGAAAGTTTTTTCATTCCAAACTTGACGTCAAAATTTAATTTAAGTCAAATTGCAACTAGAGAAGTGATCGTATTAACATAACTTATTTTTGGTGAAAGGCTAAATTTTAATAAAGATGGGTTGAATAATTTCACTAGTTTACAAACAAATTTCACAGAAAAATATGAGAATGTTTTAGAAAATTTTTTTTGAAGGTTTGCAGACTACTTTTCTACAAGACAAGTTTTTTGAAGAAAACTTTGGTTTCATTAAGCCCAAAGCCGTCAAAGTAGTTTTATTATGTTTTGGCGAACGATGACATGAAAAACAAAACTTCGTATCATAACTTGTGCAAAAGTATATATAACTAGTACCCCTGTATTGGTTTTCAACATGGTAGGATATTTCTTGATATTCCTACTCATTAAATTCATTCTACTTTCATTATTAGACCCATTTCTCATCAAAGCTTTCGCAAAAACTCAGAAACATTAGATGGAAGTGGAAAAAAAGAAGCTCTGAAGAAGGATCTGGTCGAAACGAGTCAAAAAGATGCATTGATTTTACGTTGGAAGGTATTTTCTTTAAACTTTTTTAACCTAATTACTTTTTTGCTTCACTTAAGAAGAAGAAATTGAAATGGATGAAGAAGAAGCTCTTTGTTTTTTACAGAAAGAATTTTCGAAGATAAATTTTTTACAAGATGGAACAAAAATGATCAGAGCTCAAAAAAACATTCAGAACAAGAAGAGAGTATATTCAAAATCTGGTAGAAAAAAATTACATCGTGGACGTACTCTCGAAATACAATTTTCTCGAAAATGCTTATTAATAAAACACTTTTAAAATACTTTGCTAAGTTCTTTATATTGCTAATTTAAGATGAACCAAAAGTTTTTTTGATAACTAAATTTAGCAAAGAAGTCGAGGAAAACTGGACATGCCTCATAAGAAGATTAGAAGTGTATTTTAAAATTGATTCTGTAAGTCTTTTAAGCTTTTGCAATATAAACAAGGAAAACTTTTTAGATTGCTGACGAAAACTTGCTAAAACTCTTAAACGAACTAGCAAAAACTTTGAAAATAAGAACCAAAAATATGAAAAATGAAGAAACAAGCGTATTATTTACTTATATAGAACCTACGTTTTACGTACCCTGATTTTACGTTCCCTGGATTTTACGTCCTCGCCAAATGATCGATGACATCATCTTTTTGGTCATTAAATGCATTATTAATACGTTTTTTCTTTGTGATTTTATGTATTAAAAAGTTCATAAAGGTTAATAAATTATTGTCTTTCAGTTTTAATTTCACTATGAATAATTTAAATAACGCTAATTAGATCGCAAAACATTGCATTCTAACACTGAACGTACTGTACAGTGTACTTGTTATCTCCGATGCTATTCTTGTTGTTTTCGTATAATGAGCGCGCATTCTCAAACATCAAACGATACGCCGCCTTGTCAATGAATGGGCTATCAGCGAGTCGCAACACGTTCAAAACAGCTCACCCTCAGGGATGATCGATCATCCAACTTCACTGTAGTAGTCTTCTTTAGCTGCCATAGTCCCTCACGTCGTACACGGTGTGACCATGTGTGATCCAGGGTAGGATTTTCGTGTTGTATGTCAATTTAAAGGTCAACCTGGATTTTACGAATCCTACGTTTTACGTCCGCCGTTCGGTCCCGTGCCGTACGTAAAACGTAGGTTCTAGTGTAATCATTTTTTTCTTCGAAAATATATTCATTTGTTTTTAGTGTATGGATTCTTCGTTGGCATCATCAAAAAAAGTCCTCTGAGACTTTTAATTGTGAGAAACGAAACTGGAAATGTAGCAACTCTATTTATTCTTTGTGCTCGTCACGTTTTCAATTCCTCAGATAACATCAAAGAAAGTTTTTTAAACTTGATGAAAATATATTATGTCTTTGATTTGCAGTATCCAAAGTGCTACCAAGTACTGGGATTTTTCCAAGAGTTTTTCTTAAAAGATACAAGCCCTTTCTTCAAATAACATAATGTTTACAAATAAACTTTATGAGTCGAAATAAAGTTTTTTGAAATCATTCATTTTTTAATGACATTTTATTTGTATGAAGTTTTGTTTTTCTAAAAATGGATTTAGTCGAAATGCGTTATGAAACATATTACCTCAAAAGTTTGAAAGCCTTGAATGTGGAACTCATTAAATTAAACTAATCTAATTCGGGACAAAACTCGTGTTTAAAATATGTTTAGGTTCTAATTTCTAAACACATTTTTCACAGTGAGTTGGTCTTAAAAATAAATGGTTTTGACAGAAAGTATATAAGTAAAAGAGCTGAAACTATACATTATGAAAATACACACTATAAAATTTTCCTTTCTAGAAGCAAATTCGATCAACATCGGAAACAAGAGCTAAAGAAGATCATAAAATAAGGTGATGAGGATTGAGGAGTATAATGAACTATTATAAAACCAAAGTGAAAGAAGAAAATAAATAGGGTGCGCGGGCCCTGAATACAATTTTCACTTGGATATAACAATTTTGAACTGACCACTAACGGCTATAGATAGTGTTTGATTATCTGTTTTCAAATATCTGTGTTACTTTATCTATTTCTCAGCATTCTTAATTTATCAACTTAAAACTATTTATCATGAATCTTTTCCAAGTTTTGCATCAAAATCGTATCAGTTACCTATCACTATGTAAATCCTCAGTAAAAAACGAGCAAGAATATTTCAATTCTTAGTAATTAATTTATATCTCTACTTTAGCAAACATCAGATTAAAAATAGTTTCTTTACCAAAGTGATACCGCTTTCCTCAAACATTTATTTGTTTTCTAGTCGAAACACTTTCAATAATCTTTAGCGTTGATAACTTCAGTAACAAAGCTGCTTGTCATTGAATGTATTCAAATATATCAAAAAATTCCTACTTTGCAGATTCTCATCACTTATCGCTGTAGCTTTTGGAACGCTTCAATCGCGATAAGTGAGACATGTTTGTAATGGAAAATTAGAGAAAGTTTCGGTGGATGAAAATCGATCAGTTTTGTTAAAATACTAACAAAAAGAGGTCAAGTTTTGAAAAGTTAATTTAATCAAAAATTTTGAGGAAATTTATAAAATTTAGGAAAATGAAAAAATGAATCAAACTTCCAGAGAATCAAAGTGCCTGGAAACTTTGATTTTCAAGTTAATAGTGTAACTTACATTTAGGATGCTACGAAAATAGTCTCAACGAATCAAAAATTATAAAAAGACATTTAAGAAGTTTAGAGCATCAAAAGCCGACAATAGAAACTCAATAGAGATCATTTATGTGATACAAGAAGCCAAAACGATCAACTAGAACTTTTAAAATTGCAATATTGTTCTGTTAGATATTAAAAAAATTTGAAAAGCCGAATCGTCTTCGCGCCGAATTGTCCCTGGACAAAAATCTTCTGAAACGTGAGAAAATATTAAGAAATTTGTGAAATGTTAATAAAGAGAATGTACACCAAATTTATTTTTTATTTTTCCTTAAAATTTATGAGGAAATTAAATGTGAAGAATGTAGAAGCAAGTGGGCGTGGAGAGAAACGTTTGGTATTAAGAGATGTAAGCGATGGTAAAAAGGGTGACAGCTATTGGTCTCTAAGTTTCAATCATATTAAAATGTAAAGATTTTTTATTTTTCATCAAATATAAGTAAACAATAAAAGGGATAATTTTATCGAGTCTCATGTGTATTTTCTCAAAATTCAAGAAGTTTAAAACCCTTGAAGTCTCAAGAGAGAAGTGAAAAATCTGGGGACTAGAGAAAGCCTTATCTTTAACCATTTGATGATTTTAGGACTAATCGTCTGCTTTCTTTTTCAGTGGAATTTTATATATCCAAAGCAAGGGACTTTAATTTTTTGGGCAATGCTTTTGGACTGGTCCCCAAAGTGTTGGCAAAAACAATCATAATGATCACTACTTACCTAAAGAGATGAGAACATTGAGAAGATGAGTAGTAGTTGTTATTATTGCACTGAACTATGATGATCATGATAATGATAAAGTGAAATGGGGGAATTCACTTGTAAATCATACGAACAAAGTGGATGGAGATGATATTGTCGTCTTCTCTTATACTAAGTGATCATTTCTTCGAAAGAGCAAATAGATCGTAGATTTAATGAAGGTTATGATTAGTGCCATCACTTGCCCTCACTCATCAAGCACAGAAAAATCTTTCATAATCATGATGATGAATCCAAGTAATTCATCAATAAAATACATTATGTTATACATGCGTATGCTTTTATTTATACACACAAAAGATTAGAAAAGAGTAGTTATAGATTTTATATGTAATGCGCTCAAAATTACAATGGAATATTTTTATAAATCATGTATAATAAATATTATTGAAACATCTTTTAACTTTGTTATATTTCGCTCTCATTATTCCTTGAGAATATTAGGGCGAGGATGCCGAAATCTTTAAATCCTATCTTTGCAACGCTTTCATCATTTCCTTCATTGTTCATCTATAGAAGGGAGAAAGACGTGCTAAGATCACAATAAATCAGTGCTCTTTTTAGTGCTGTGGTAGCCAACCATTTTTTGTGGTCGCCAAGACCTCCAAATAAAAACATTGTCAACTTTTAATTCTTGGTCGAGGGATAGTGGATAATTTCTTATCCATTTTTAACAAAGATAAATGAAGAAAAGTACAAAAAAGAGAGACCCAAAAAAATTAATTTTGATATCTTAGACAGAGAGAGAAGAAAAAATTGAACGATTGATTTATTATCTTAGTGCTTTTGTCCTACAATAGTATATACGCTATTTTCATTTTAAATGCATCCCATCATTTCTTCTATTTTTCGAACGCTTTTCCTACATTTTATTGGTTAATTAAACATAAGATATGGCTATTCTACATATTTTTAAATATTATCATTATACCAAATACAACTTCGGAAATTATCTAAAAGAACCAAACCAATAAAAACCAAAACAACAAAAAGGATAAAATAAAAAGAAAATAAAAATGGACATTAATTACTTATATTCTCTTGATGTGATAAGTTAAAAAAAATTGATGAAGAAAAATTGAAGTAAAATTATGTAATGAAGAACAGCGGGTATCATCGTGTTGTGAATTATGATGATGATGATGATGATGATGATGATGATGATGATGATGATGATGATGATGATGATGATGATGATGATGATGATGATGATGATGATGATGATGATGATGATGATGATGATGATGATGATGATGATGATGATGATGATGATGATGATGATGATGATGATGATGATGATGATGATGATGATGATGATGATGATGATGATGATGATGATGATGATGATGATGATGATGATGATGATGATGATGATGATGATGATGATGATGATGATGATGATGATGATGATGATGATGATGATGATGATGATGATGATGATGATGATGATGATGATGATGATGATGATGATGATGATGATGATGATGATGATGATGATGATGATGATGATGATGATGATGATGATGATGATGATGATGATGATGATGATGATGATGATGATGATGATGATGATGATGATGATGATGATGATGATGATGATGATGATGATGATGATGATGATGATGATGATGATGATGATGATGATGATGATGATGATGATGATGATGATGATGATGATGATGATGATGATGATGATGATGATGATGATGATGATGATGATGATGATGATGATGATGATGATGATGATGATGATGATGATGATGATGATGATGATGATGATGATGATGATGATGATGATGATGATGATGATGATGATGATGATGATGATGATGATGATGATGATGATGATGATGATGATGATGATGATGATGATGATGATGATGATGATGATGATGATGATGATGATGATGATGATGATGATGATGATGATGATGATGATGATGATGATGATGATGATGATGATGATGATGATGATGATGATGATGATGATGATGATGATGATGATGATGATGATGATGATGATGATGATGATGATGATGATGATGATGATGATGATGATGATGATGATGATGATGATGATGATGATGATGATGATGATGATGATGATGATGATGATGATGATGATGATGATGATGATGATGATGATGATGATGATGATGATGATGATGACCTAATAGCGACAACTGTGTCGAGAAATGAAATGAGCATGATTCATTTTGTATAAAAATATACATTTCATTTAAAATATGAATAATATTCTTGGATACAATTTTCAGACATAAACCTCAAATTTGACTGACACTTTCAGAAATTTTCCAACCCTAATAGCGACAACTGAGTCGAGAAATGAAATGAGCATGATCGATCTGGTATAAAAATTAGTTTTATTTAAAATTTGAAAATTTGTGTGTGTGTGTGTGTTTCTAAGCAATTTTTGACAACTGACTTTCTAACTTTACATGACTAAAAGATAAAGATAAAAACTTGGAACAAAATAAAACTAATGTAAATATGAAAGAACAATTTATAAAAGTTGCATTTGAAATGGCAGAGAAGTGGTCAAATTCAAACACTGAATTTAAAAATCCAGTAGTTTGCAGTAAAAAAAACTAAAGAACAAAGGCTCACTCGTAATTGCTTTATGTTTTGTGAAATCTCAAGCAAGTAAAGCAGACATTCATTAAAAATATCTGCAATTCTTAACTCTTTTTGATATTCCTTTTTACAAGAATACTTTTATGTAATGATTAGATTACAATAATTACAAAACTTCAACATCAAATGAAGGACTTGCTATTATTGTATAAATTTTTCATTTTACTTAAATTCAAATGGGGTGAATTCATTTATTTCATATATTTCAGTGCGTAATGATAAAAAATTTTAAAAGCAAGAATATTTAGATATTACAAGTTTATAAGGTTTAGGGTGAAGCTGGAGCCCCTTAAAAATTTGTATTTTAATTTTACACTTCTACCTTTTTGCTATGGTGGGGGCTTATTGAAAAGAATAAGTGTGCTGCATTAAATAAAAAAACCTGAGGTTAATTAGGTGTAGCAATAAACAATCTAAAATTCATCTATTTTTAAAGAATGTCTATTTCAATATTTTTAGGTATTTATAGGTATCGACACCAGGAGCTCTGGCAAATCTTTTTTTTTACTTGATGAATCTGTAACATCTGAAAACAAGATCATCACAGGATGCCGATTAGCGACGACTAGACGACAAGTGTTGATGTCATTCTTAGCCTATAAAAAGGACCTCAGAGAAGCTGATATGTATAAACAATGTAAAGTTGTCAGAGAGGCAGCAAATAAAGTTACCAAAGAAGTTTTGCGCCACTACCAAAGAGCAGGAATAAAAACTATACAAGATCACAAAAGGGCTGAAAAGATTGAATCAATATTTTGAAATTATAAATCAATGATGAAACTTAATCAAGACAAAAACGTGAACAAAGCCCAAAAGTTATAAAGTTCAAAAAAGAACAAGAAAAAACGATGATTTTTTGGCCGCGGACAATAATGAAGGAACTAGAAACGAAAAAAAGTAGACCAAACATTAAAAAAGAAGAAAGAGAGGCTCTTGAAAGTGACATCAAGTTTTTGCAGAGTATGACATCAGATAGGGCAACATCATACACAACTGAAGACAAAGTGTACGAATCAATTATAGCATTCAGAGACAAGAGAATGCTTCCTACTGAGAAGCAAAAACAATTGTACATGGCATCAGCAACTAGAACAGATAATGAATTTAGTATGGTGGAGTCAACTGATGATTCAGATGTTAGTGACACAGATGTAGCAATCAATGAGTCCAAACGAAAACATCGGCGAATCAACACAGGCGTTGATGTTCACATACCACCTGATATTCTTAGGAACGATATTGTGCAGTCTACCGCCATTTACTACAACAAATTTAAATCAGGGGTAGATGCTGCTAATAGGATGATAAGAAACTACAGATCATACAAACCATGTAGAAGATGGCCTTTAACAGCATTCTGTAATTATTTAGACATTACTTGTCTTAACACATGGATTGTATCACGATACAACTTACCCGAAAATTTTCCGAACTCTAAACAAAGTGGTAAAAAATTTTTTATAAAAAATCTTTGTTTTCGTCTGGCTGAAGAATGCATGAAAGTGAGAGCAACAATTCTTGAACTTCCTATACAAATTAAGTTTTTATTATCTTTTTAGGGGTTTGCTATATATGTTTGAGTAAAAGAAATAAAACAACAAGAACTTGTTCTAAGTGTTCTCCTTTCATCTGCAAAAACGATTCAAAAACTGCCTGCTCAAGCTGTATATGAAAAATTTTTTTTAATACTCTTTTATAAAAAGTAAATAAAATTTAATTCTATTTTTTTACTTAGTTTCTAATATAAAATTTTTTCAAAGGTTTATATTTTAAAGTGCCCGCCCGTATACAATATTAGATTAACGCCATCTATAATTTTGTTGCTAACTTTGTGAATGTAATCAAAATTTTAAGTAGTAATAATAATTTTTTCCATATTTTTTTCTTTAATCGATCCACTGGTTGTTTTTGGAAATTTACGTTTACTTCATATGGTGTTCGTTCATTGAAAGTTTCCTATAAAATGCAAAAATACCTGTGTCGAGGAGAAAATGCACGGGGTTGCGAGAGTTAATGATAGTGCTGAGCGTGGAGTGAAACTTGGGAGTGATTTCCTGCCTGCTGCTAAGATAGAAAAACGGTATCAAAACGTGCTACAGGTGGCAGAGAATGTCAGAAAGCGTGTGCCAAATCAACGCAAACGCCATGCTGAACCTGAAAATAAAACCTGGTTTTTGCATCTGTATTGCAGACTATCAAATATCAATAAATGATTCATGATTCTTACTTTGTGTTCTAAATTTATGCATCAGTCTCATAATTTGCTTGCTAATAATAAACATGTTATTCTTTAATTGTAATTGTTTAATTTATAATTGTATTATTTTGTTGTATTATAAAATAATTGTATTATTTTGTTGTTTACAGGTTATTGTTATAATTGTTTTTAAATTTTTAAAATAACTTTTGTGATAAAAATAAATATTTTAATGAAGTAAAAAAAATAATATAGCATTATGTGATATTCATCACACTGCTACACCTAAATGATGCTCAATTTAGTTATAACTCCGCCCAGTATTAGTAATACATATGTGTTCTTACTAAGAAAAAAAGGTAAGCTTATTTGAATGACAAAGGGGCTACAGCCTCCCCCTAAAGGTTAATATTTTATGTTTAAGTTATGGAGAAATGCCAAGCAAAGCAGATGATATCCAAAAAAACGCAGACGATTTATATTCAAAGTCATTGAAAAAAGCACACGAAAATGAAATTACTTATGTTCCAAAATAGGAACATTGGCCGTAAATGGGTTAATATGTTCCCATATTGGAACATCGGCTGAAAGTGAGGGGAGAGAAAAATGAGGGGACTGAAAAGCCCCCCCCTCCTCCCTCTTTTTCAATAGATGATGCAAAAATGGGTCGTCAGAAAAAGGGCGTTAAAGGTCAAAATTGCCAAAATTAAAAAATAGGATTTCCTCATCTTCTAATTGCAAATAAAACTAATTAATACAAAATTATAAACGTATTTAGATTTTACTTGTAATTACAATGGTAATGAAGCCCATGAAATAAGCATTAATTTGAAATGTTGCACGTAGAATTTTGTTGAATAATTCAAAAGTTATAAGAAATATAAAAACTTATTTGAACATGCTGAAAACTTGCATTACAGATGTGTACTCAATTGATACGATGACTTGCGAAAAGGTGTGGTAAAATGCAGGCATTGAGTTGCGAAATCTACTTGCGTTAACATAAAACACTCTCTGCCTTCAAAAAAATCAATAATGCAAACTGAAGACTACGTGCACATAGCATAAGCCTCCATTTTTACCAAAAATCAATGAACAAGGCTGTTTAGGATGTACACATGTTCACATATATAGGTCGAAATATAATAATAATAATAATAATGAACGGTTTATGTTATTTGAAAATGGCCTGCGTTGAGCTTTTTTAGTCAACATCTTTCTCATCATATATGAATAACATGTCCTACACGAATTTTAACTAATAACTAACACTTAAAAAATGAAATGAAAAATACCTCTATATTTGAGTTCAAATATGGGGGACTTCCAATTCGAAAATTCTGAAAGGTTCCTTTATAATTTTCATTTTTTACAAAAAAATTTACTAACACAAGAACTATTTTTAAATTAAATTTTGAACTAATTTTTAAATAAAATTGCTAAAATGTAGCGCTCAAAATAGTAGTTTTAATGAACTTTTAAGAACAAAAAAAGTTTAATTTATTTAAAAACGAAAATTATTCCACAAGAATTAAAGCTTTGTTGGCACAGAAGGCTCCGGAGGTTCCCACCAAATGGAGACAGAAGATTATGGGCATTCTGAATTACTATGCCTCCACTCTGCCAGGAAAATTCAGGATTATCTCCACCCTCTACAACTGGGAAGATGTGCACAAGCACTCAACACTGGTCCAGATCGCACTACCATACGTAATGAGCGCAATCCTGGTGCCCTGGCCGTTGGTCAACGTCTCGCCTCCACGCGGCCTGGTTCACGTGGATGCGTCTCTCAAGGCACTGCGTTTCGTCTCAAACCAAGGATCTTGGTCAATTCCTGTCTCCCACAACAACTGGCACATCTCGGAATTGGAGCTCCTGGCAATCGTGCTTGCACACTTCCTCTGGCCCACCAGAAGAATCTTCTCCGACTCCATGACGGCCATTGGAGCTATCCGCAAGCTGGGAAGCAGCGCTGGCACACAGGCTATTCTCCTCCTCTGGCTAGAAGCTTCCAGCAAGTGGACTGACTCGCTCCGCGACTCCATCAGCCACATTCGGTCCGAAGACAACCCTGCCGACGATCCGTCCCGTAACTGGTCAAAGACTCATAACTTCCAAGTCAGAATCTGAGACGCCACGCTATATATGGACTCCGGTACCTGGAGAGACCACTTCCAAAGCTTATGGCGCGCCTTCGAGCAAACAACCTCTAGAAGATTGGCCAGATTCAGACCTGCAGGTCCTGCGCAAGGTCAAGACAATGCCACAAAGATAGACCCTATCGACTGCCCCAGTGGACTCCCTCATTGGCTGGAGAAACTTGACGACGTGCACGGGCTACGCCCCTCTTGTTAGCACCAAGTAAACACCAAGTGTGCTAACCGCCTGACCAATGGAATCTTGGAGCAAGCTTCCGGCGAGTCCTCGACTATATAAAGGAGCAGCCACGCACAGGCCCTCACTCCTTTTCTTCTCGTTTTCACTCGCATTCCCACCCTCCCAACCCAGAGATGCACTGAAGAACACGCAATACCGTTTTTCAGCCTAAAGGCCAAAGCAACAGCGCGCAAGATTCTTCGCACACAAGAGCCGCACAAATCTCAGCACGCAAGATTCTTCGCACCTAAGAGCCGCACAAGAGATGGATACCGTCAAGCAAAAGCGCTCTGTTTAAGAGAACAGGCCCCCATAGACAGGCGTGTGAATTGCCAGACTCTCGCTCCCAGCTTGACGCAGAAACAGTTGCGCCACGCCTTTTGGACGCGTATTCCGTAAAACGCATCCTTGAGGTCGAGTCTGACCGCCCAATGGAGGTGGCTGGCTATGTGTCGCAGTCTAAAGGGGGCTGTCAACGAGATTGCCGGGGTGGCAAACAGTTCCTTGGTAAAGCCGATGTCGGCCACCAATCTGGTTTTTCCACTTGCCTTGGGAACCAAGAAGCAGGGGGAAATGATGCGTGGGTGTCTTGCGGCTTCCAGGACTCCCGTCTGGACCAATTGCGGGAGCACTTGCTGGTTGAGGAACTCCACTTGCTCCCTGGGAGGTGCCGAGAAACGGGAGAATTGGTGGAAGGGGAGGCCAGAAATCAGCCGGGGCCGGTATCCCCGATGGAGGATCCCCATGAATATGGCGAAGGTCGTGAGGAACTCGGAATGAGGGTGCCGTGACTGAGAACGATACGTTCTGTGGCAGGGTCATGAGCCTCGCCGATGCGGAGTATGACTTTAGCAGCTTGGTGCAAGAGGCGACATCGATGATTGACTGAATCTGATCCTCATCGGGGTCCGGGCAGGGGTTGTCCACTGGGTCGAAAGACATGATTTGCGAGAATATGCGCTTCCAAAGCTTCTTTCTAAAAAGATCTACAAATAACGACATCCATGTTTTTATAATATGTGAAACATAAATTAACTGGCAAAAATTTGTTAGTTTCTTCTAAAAATGAAAAATGAAAGAACTATATAGTAAGTGATTAATGCAAACTTAAAATTAAAACAATATTTGCGTCGCGAATTTCACTTCCAGTAAATATACAGAGCTTGTGGAGAGAAACTGTTTTTCACAAGGAATCGAGTTGTTGTTGTTGATGGCGAAGTCAATGATGGTCGTTAATAATCACGATAAAAAAAGCTTAAAAATTATGAAAGAAAAGCATGCAATGAAATTTAAGAGTATAAAAATGTTAAATTAAAAAAGTAAATTTATCTTCCCCTTTAAAAGAATCGGAAGGGCGAGGATATAAATAAAAAGGCATTTTACACGCATAAAAATTTTAAAATATCAGTATTATAAATACATTTTATGGAAATGTTAATATGCAAATAAGGATTCAATTTAGGTTTTAAGTACATACATACAAACACATATATATAACTTTTTAATTAACAAGGATATTTTTCTTAATTATAAAATAATATCCTAAAGTGTGATTAACATTAAATGGTATTAGGACAAAAGATTTCATTTTTAATCTCCTGTCATTCATGTTTATTAATCTTCCTGCATTCTCTCATCAGTTACATGATTGACAGAAGTCATTTCATAGAGCCGCCAAAGAGAGAAGTCATTTCTAGAACCGCTATTTAATGCTGGGATTCATATTATTATAATTCATGTCTCCTGACTTATTTCGGTTGAATAATAAACTTACTAGATTATTATTTCCCATTTTTATTACATTATATGTTTTAAGTTCATAACTTTTAAATTGCAATCATTTTTTGCTTTTTGCATTTTTCTCTTAAACAATTATAATGCTTATTTTTTTGAGAGAAACTCAAAGGACTATAAAATATATTTGTTTAAAGCGCAACTCAAAGAAATGTCCAGGTGTTTTTTGATATTTTTTCAAATTTCCCAATAAAACTCAGAGAGATTTTTGTTCTTCGTTCAAAGGACGATGAAATTGAAAAAAATAGTGAATGAAGTGAAAAGATTTGTTGAACACACGCATGGAAGAGAAGGAGAAGAAATTCATAACTTCACAATGAGTATTAAATGTGAAGCTTCAGATTTAAATCAACAAGCAGAATCTACAAGTATTATTCTTTGACTCATTTGACTTGTAATTGAAATATTTTTGGCAGTGTAACATTGCATTATTTTGCCTGTTGAGAAACGTAAAAAGCAACCGTTTAAAAAATCGATAACGAGAAAAATCAGAAGATATAAAGAAAGAGAGCCTAATCCCAAAATATCAGTTTTGTTGCGACTGATGAGTACAAGATAACGTTAGAGGGTGAAGAATTTTTGAAGGTTAATTATAAAGAAAGCAACAACAGAATAATGTTATTACACGAAGAAGTTATTGATCTTCATCCTAAGGTAATCTTCAAAATAGAGCATATTTATGTTGATGAAACTTTTAAAAAATCACCTCCTATGTTTTATCAAATTTTTACAAAAACATTGTTTTCACAATAAAACATAAAACTTTTCAAAAAATTTATTCACTACTACCAGACAAAAAAAGTACCTACTGGTAAATCAGATTTTTTTTTCAATTTAATATAATCATTATTATTTGTTTTAATCAGTTAACGATTTTTTTACAGATGCTTAACTCGCAAATTCCTTACAATAATCCGACAATTTGGGAAATTATAATTTTTTTTTCGAAAGAAGAAAAGCCGAAACTATAAAGAACAAAGCCTCCAAGAAATCGAAAAAACATAAATTTATATTCATTCCTATCCACGATCTCTACTAATATCTCCGAGGCAAACGCAAAGGAAACTTCAACCAATGAAATAAAGGAAGATTTTAAATTAAACTTCGTGAGGAATATTATTTCAATAAAATTTCAAATTGCTTATTCATTTTCAATCAAAGTTTATGTGTTCCTTTTTTTACAACACACTCACGCCAACACACAACTACTATGCCTTACATGAAGTAACTGAGTATAATCTCTTAATTGGGTAACGAACGTGAAACTATATTTCTAGTCTTGAAGACGTTGAGATGCATGAATGACATGTTGATATTATGTCAATCATATAAGAGTGACAAGAGATTAAAAATGAAACATTTTGTCCTTTGAAATCTTTTGTTCTAGAACCATATTAAATATGCTCTTCCGTTTCAGTTTTCACGTCATATCTTTTCCTTTCGATTAGGATTTCCTAAAAAACATAAAAAATAAAATAAAAGGTATTCTTACCTTATTGGAGGCTTTATTGGTACAAACTTATACACAGTAATTTTTGTTTTCTTTTTACATAACTGTTTTACACACATTTTGTAATGAAAAACTTTATCTAATAGAAGTTATACAATAAATGTGTTATGAAAAGATAATGCTTGAAATATGTTTCCTGGGTATATTTACAAATCTAAAATGGAGTGCTATATTAGATCCTATCGTCACTTAATATTAAAATTAAATATTATATAGTAAAAAGTTGTCATTTAATATTAAATTTAGTATTAACTTTTGAAATATCATAAAAAACTTAAGATAGAAAGATATATAAAATAAATTTGCTCTATAATTTTCCCTCTTATTGTCCTATTCCATAACTCTCATTACCTCCTAAAGATCCTGTATTATCGTTTAAAGCAGGGGTCGTCAAGACCTCAAAATAAAAACATTGTCAACTCTTAATTCTAAGAGATTTTAAGGGTATAAGGTTAAGGGATATTGGATAATTTCTTATCTATTTTTAACAAAGATAAATGAAGAAAAGAGACCCACAAAGATACACTGGTCACAAATTTTTTTTTTTTTTTTGGGCCCTTCTTTTTTGTTTTGGGTTTATTTTTTTTTTAATCTCTTTAAAAATAAAATTTTTTTTATAAAAAATTAAAAAATAATAAATCAATTTTATTTTCCTATCTTTTAAAGAAAGACAGAGAGAGAAGAAAAAAGATGTCAAATAACAATTGATTTATTATCTTCGTGCTTTTCTCCTACAATCTTATCAAATAGTTTATACGCTATTTTCATTTTTAAATGAATTCCATCTTTTCTTCATTGTAATTTTTGGTAAGTTTTTTTAATATCTTTTATATAATTTGTCGATGTGTGTGTGTTTATATGCATATGTGTGTGTTATACACGCCTAACCTCATGTATGTGAGTTTGAAGCGCAAAGGGGGGGGGGGGGTAGTAATTTAATTTATATATTATTTCAGATTCTTTGGTCATGTCCAGAAAACGGGTGTACAAAGAAGAATTTCTTAGCACTGGATTTACGTGTCTCACCGATGATGGAACCGAAAAACCTCAATGCTTTGCATGTGGAGAAGTGCTCAGCCACGAGTCGCTTATAGAAAATAATCTTAAGCACCATCTCCTGGGAAAACACTTAACTCTGGCAGAGAAGATCTGGAATATTTCAAGAGGAAAGAAAAACTGAAATGTCAGAGGTTAGACAACTCTATGCACAATGGAGTGTATTCCATTCAACAACCAACACTTTCATCCTATCTTGTTTCAAAAAAATGGCTAAGTGGATGCAGCTCCACACAATTGGAGAAAAATTGGTAAAGCCAGCAGCCCTTCTTATGTTTGTACCATCCATGGAGATGTTGCAGTATTTCGCTGTCAGATAACACGATCAAATAGAAAATTCAAGAGATGTCGCAAGACATTAAAGAAGAGGTAGTGGTTGCCATCAAGGAGAGTGGGAAATTTAGCTTGGAGTTGGATGAGTCAACTGACGTCAGCCACGATGCTTAGGTCTTGGTATATGCGTGATACCAAAGGAAGAGTGACAGAGAAGACTTTCTATTCTGTAAATCACTGGAGACAACATCAATAGAGAAACTTAGCAACATGATTCAAGCCGAAAGCTCCAATTAAAATTAATTTACCATTTCACACAGTAAGCTTGTTTTTTAAAGAATGTGACAGAATATTATTCCAGAAGTGGTTGTTTTAATTAATGTCAAGTTTTAAATTCATAATGCTGTGAATATAATAAAATTTAATGATGTTAATTTTGTCTTTCACAACCTTAAAATACCACTCTTCCAGATATATTCATTACAAGTGTCGTTCCTTACTTTTACAGCCAGCTAATCATATGTAGTTTTAATAAAATATATGCAACTAAATTAGTGGAGTCGCGTCATATTTTGAGAAATATAATTGGGGTCGCCTAAAAAAAAGGTTGGGAACCACTGGTCAAAAGATGTGTAAATCGTTTGTCAACTTGAAAGAGAGATATCCTCAACCAAACCTAATTTCAAAGACGAAATTTCAATTTTTTGTGCGTTAGTGTTAGAATTAAAACAGAAAAGGTTTTACAAATGAAAAAGCAGATGGTCATGATGATATAAAGTTTCTTTTTTTCATTTCAACAAAGAATGAAAAGGTAGATTCCTTTTCAAAAGTGTTGCGATAATTTTTAACTTTACCAGAAGAAGAAAAGATTTATTGGGAAAATAGACATTTTAGCAAAGATGAAGAAGATCAATAAAATAAATTTTGAAGATGGCCTTCACAATTGTATATAAAAGATAGACTACTACTGTGAAATCTCAAAAGGCAAGAAGCCGCTTTCATGAAATTACACAAGACTTAAGAATAAATGTATAACTAAGAAAAGTATATATGATAAATGCAACATGATGGATAATAATAATATATATGCGTAACCGTGATTTCTTATCCGATTGAAAAAGTAAGTTCGAAAGATACGAATACAAATATGTTTTCCAGTTGTATTGTTATTCATATTTCGGTAGTGGTATTGATCGCTTGATGATCGAAAATGTTGATTACTTCCATCAGTCTGTGCATCCGAAATCAATTATTGCATTTTACGCTGATTCTAGTAACTGTAAATAAAGATCTCATAGGTAAAAAATTTCACTTCTATATTTTCTTCTCTCTACATATAAAAAGTAATAAGAGTAAATATATGAATTCAATAAACATGACACTATTTCTCAAAAAAGATTGAAAAATATTGAAAACTAATAAATTCAACAAAGGAAAATACTAGTATATTTTCTTTTCTCTAAACGTAATCACATTTATGCGTATCACTCTTTGTCTTGCAGCTCCACCCTCATCTTTATTACTTGTACCGATCTTTGGATCTAAATATTATTACTTGCTTGCCTAATTTCGTTTCTTTTTTTAGTAAAAAATTAAAATTGTTTTAACGTTAATTTACTTAGACAATTTGAAGCCATAAGTGTTCTTTTTTTTTACAATTCATTGTTTATTCTTATTAAAATAAAAATGTGCAAATGATAAAAAAATATATATATAGGACCTTACGTGATAATTTTGGTTTGTTTATTAAAATTGAATCTGAATCTAAAAAAATGTATATTTAATAAATTAGTATAAAATATAAAAACTTACTATTAAATGTATCACTGAGTTAATCAAGAGCTTCCAACTAATGTCGTGGCAATATTCTCACGAATCTTGGCGACCCTTAGCAGGCCATATACATCAATCAACTGAATAAAAGTATTTTGGCCAAATAATATTATATCAAATGGAACAGAAGAAAAAAGTAAATCAAAAGTTGAAGTATTAACGATTGAAGAAGACATAAACTTTATAAAAAGTATGATGACTGAAAGAGCTGCATCCTATAGTTGTAAAGATAATGTAATTGGAAATGTTATTGAAAAACGTGAACACAAAAAGAAGTTAGAAGAAGCCAGATTAAAGTCTACAAATAAAAGCTTTGTCTCTTCGAAACCATGTTAGCCATTTAATGTAAAATAATGAAACTGAGAAGGATGATTCTTTTGTCGAAATATGCAAATCAAGAAGTTTCAAAAGAAAAGTTAAAAATGGTACAAATCTCTTTGTTCCTCATGATATCTTGAAGTCCAAAGTATTAGTTAAATCAAGCTTGAGAAATAAACTTTCAAGAAAGTCTATTTATATAACTATGCAGACAATAATAGAAGAATGTGGAGGTAATCCTAATGCTGTCAATTTAAGTTCGAGTTACGCAAAAAGAAGTCGCGTTTCAGAAAGCAACGCTATTGCAATACAAATAAAACTAAATTGGAAACCCAAAACAAAAATTATTTTGCATTGGGATAGTAAAACTATGAAAACACTTCAAAATTCTTATCAAGAAAACAGACTTCCTCTTCTGATCTCAGGATCTGGTGGTATTAAACTATTGGGTGTTCCTAGAATACAGAAGAAAACTCTAGAACCAGCTGGAGAAGTAATTGCTAAAGCATGCGTAGAGTTATTAGAAAAATGGAACTGCCAAAATGCTGTGAGAGGAAATGTTTTGGATACACCCCTTGTAATACGGGTATAAAAACAGAAACATGTGTCTCACTTCAAAAAATGCTGGAAATACGTTTAGTGTAGTTTGTTTGTCGCCATCATATTGGAGAGATTTGTTTAAATCTGAGTCAAGGGAAAGATATTAATTTTTCAGGATTTAAAAGGTCCGGGGCGCTGAATAAAGCAAGATGGATGGCAAAACTTTTGTATTCATTGAAAATTCAATTGTTAAGCGAAAATATATCAAAAAAATGGCCAGAGAACAGTCTTTTAACTAATGGACAGAAAGATAAAACAAATGATTTTAAGGTTCAATGCTTTTTATAAATATAAAGAAATTGACACTCTTTGTGCTACATCTGCTATTAAGGCCATATTTCGACATTTTTGGTATTTAAAAGAAGAACTTGTTCTAATTAGCTTGTTTAGTGACAAACTGAAAACTTCAATAAAATACTCAATCATAGAAAATCTCAAACAAAAAAGCCAGCAAAGACTGAGTTTGGAAATCCACGTAGGTAATCATTTTGGCAAACCAAGTTTTCCAAATTTGAACTTTTTGAAAAACTGTCAAAATATTTCTACTTTGGTTGGCTACGATTCTTGGATGTTCTTCCATTTATTGAACATTGATAGTATTTTTATATATGATGAAGTTGATAACTGGAAGCAAAATAAACTGTATCTAAAAGGGAAAGAAATAATTGATAATTTGTTAGTCGTTAAGCTATGGTAGATCGAGGATTGAAGCTTTGTACAGATTATATTCCATTATCAAAAGAAGTGGAAAATTTTCAGCAAGTTTTACAAGTTGTTCAAAACAGTAGAGATGCCTTACCTAATCAACGAAAAAGACAGAAGTCTAATAATTGGTTTTTAAAAGATTAACTTTTCTTTAAATATATTTTATTTGTTTAAAAATAGTAAAATAAATTTTTTTTCTCATCTTTTATTTACAGAAAGTTAATTTTGCGAAATATTATTAATACACCGATCTCATATAAAAGTGTGCCTAAGGTAAACTTTGATAAAAATAATTTTCCTTTAGTTTTTAAATATAAATATAGATACTATAAATAAGAAAGGTTGAAAGTTTTTTGAGTTTGTGAGGAACTGACACACTCTATATACGTATAGTTGATCTTCAGACTCAACAAATGAATCTAGATTTCTAACATCTTTTTCTTTCGTGTTTTTCAAATCTTCACAAACGTGTTCTACTTGATATATGTCGTGAAGTTTACCCTTGTTTTCATCAGAGTAATCCTCCTCTCATTTATCTTGATTCAATATTTTAATAGAAACTTCTTTTTCTACTTGTTATTTTATTCAAATGTATCTTCATAATTTTTCCATTAACCCATTTACGACCAATGTTCCTATTTTGGAACATAAGTAATTTCATCTTCGTCTGCCTTTTTAATGTCTTTGAATATAAATCGTCTGCGTTTTTTTTAGATATCGTCTGCTTTGCTTGGTCTTAAACGGGTTAACCTGGCAACAAAAAAAGCATCTTTATAAGTTAAATTTAAATTTCTTTAAATTTGAAACTTTTCTCACTTTTTTATAATTTCTTTTGTATATTGAAATAAATTCGTTTAGATTTAAGGACTCTAAATTATTTTGTCGTTTAGTAAATAATAACAACAAGTAATAAAATCATCACACAAAATTTTATCCATTATTATCAATATTATTGTTGATGAGATCTGAATTTATAAAACAAAAATTTGCCGAAAACGCATATTGATTATTTACAATCCACTTATTAGAAGCTTCATATGCTCCAATTTCTCTAAATTTTAGACATCTACAACCCCATTTATATAACGAAGAAATTATGGCTTCACTATCTAAATCCAATTCTTCATTAATTAAGTTGGATTTTTCACACTTCGAAACATATTTACACGCGTATTCTACAATGGAACACGAGTTTTCCCTAATATACTGTATATCAATATTACCTCTCCACAAGCTCAGTAAAAGAGGATTGTAATCATTTGTGTATGCTTCATATCTTGATCTACTAAGTTCATATGTAGACGTTTTTAGAACTTTTTCTCCCGAAGATTGAAGAAACAACATCATATAGAATGAAACACTTAGTTGTTCTTCGTAGAAAGCCAAATCTACAACACACTTGCCATCTCTTTTTTCCAACTTTCATTTTCTTCAAATAATAATAATAATTAGCACATTTATGCATCCGATACTTTTTTACAAGAGAGTACATTTCAGCGTCACTTCTCTTTGTTGGTAACTTGCAAGGGATGTATTTTCCAATAAAATTAATAATTGATTGAGCAAAATAATTCCCAAAAAAACGGGGCATCACAAACCCAAAACAAACAATAAAAATGAGGTGTCCCTCTTGACTGATACTCTATTCTATAAAACCAATGGCTAACTTTTCCCAATACTTTGGTTTTAAAAAAACCCATAGAATTCCTCTAAACCGTGTGTATATGAACTTAGCGGTTAAAACAGGATCTTGAACAGAGCAAGTTGACTTTTTGAAAAACGACTATTTTCTAAATCCAAATTGTGCTTTATTGTGTAGGTATGTATGTAAATCATCCCAATCATATTCCGCTGGCGAAAGCGTCACAAAAAATATAATTGGCCCGTATACTTCAACCACAGATGTCAATTGTGATGTAGGTTTAAACAAATATTAAGCCGAATTATAGGTATTTTACCAAGAACCCAATGGATATTATACTTGATAGAGTTGTCATTACTTCTAAGTAAACTTATCAGTTTAACATATCCAATATTTTCAAAGTTTTTCACACTTCTGAGGGTACAAAAAACTTGAGATCTCAACTCTCTTTGCTCACAATTTGGGAACAAAAACGAATACTGCATATCTCTTCTGAATCGTGAATTTGAGGAAACCAATCTCGTCTTTCATACATTTTTTCTTGAAGATTCACTTTTCTAAAAGAATTTTCTCCACGTTGGAAACAAGTGTGGAAAGCAGGGTAAATCGGCATTTTTTTCTGGTAACCAAGAGGTTTTCCATCAATTTTAAGTAATTCATAAAACTTTTCTACTTCCATTATAGAAGCCTTGTTATCATTACTCATTTCTTGAACAATTCCAATAACATGTCGTTATCATTTGAGTTCAATTTATGTAACATACGTTTTATGTGAACCAGAGCAGGGTTGCTATGTGATGCATTACGTGGTTCGATTTCATTTGAAGTGTTGTCTTCTTTTTCTTGATCTTCACTTTTAGCCTGGAGAAGATCTTCGTAAGAATCAGGAAGACGAACATTAGCGCAAAGTTGATTATTCATCTTCAACCATACAAGAGAATATAATATAGTATGTTACTTTTTCAAATTCACCATTTCACGGAACAAAAGCTCTTCTTCCATTATATTAGGAATTAATATATATTTTTATGGGTATAATGAAAACCAATCTGTTTCCTTTTCTAGTTAGTTGTTTTAAGGTTTCATTTAAGGCAGTGGTATATCTACTCGACAACCAATTAAGGCTGAACGTGTATCCCTAAACAAGAACACTTTAAACCTTTATCCTCCTTTAAAAAATGTATACAAAATAAGGTAAGAGAATTTTGGTGGGAAGAATGGCATATCTATAAATACTCATTTAAATATCACATTCCAAGTATTACATCCCAAACATAGTTTGAAAAATTAAAAATGTTTGCCCTTCTTCCTAATTTTTTAAGATGGCTTGATGGAAATTGTATAGTTGCAAAATGTATTTATACAGAATAAACAAATCCAATGATAAGTTGTACCGTTTTGGTTTTAAATGTTCTGAACGCCTTGGTCATCTACTTTTTGGATGTCATAAAACCCGTTCTCTATCCTACTCCTTTAAGATTAGAAAATACCCTACAAAAATGCTTCCTATTGATTCTATATGTAAAATTTTACTTAATCCTTAGTTAATTGAAACCTCTCTTTATTAATTGAATCCATAAAAAACGTTAATAGCATTAGCCTCGCGATAAACTTAATCCCTTTTCTTCATAATGTGTTTTTCCTTTTATTTATTCTTTCACCTCCTTCAGACTTAGATTCGTCTAGTGATGCCAATAATCTTATTTTAAAGACACTCATCTCCTTTAACCCCATCAGTGACGGAGAGCATTTTAGCCCCTCCTCCTCAACTCAAACTTCTGTTGTACAAAATTGGGAAAGTTAAATGCTTTCAATCTTTGTAACTTTTCATAAAATCGTTAACTACATCTTTTGATATTATTTTTCTGATAGTTGAATCACCCCTCATGTCAAAAACTGTCAATCAAAATCAAATGTACATTTTTTCAAACAAAATTTTTCTAATAACTTAGTGTTTGTATTTGATACACTATTGAAAATTTATAATCATATATATATTGAAACACAGAACTTATACATGCATATTTTTCTAATAAACATAGCAACTTTGTAGCAAATGTCAATCAATATTTTGATTGATGATAAAATTGTTTACGAAAATATTCAATCAAATTTTAAATAAAATTATTTTTATTCCAAATTGACCAGGCTGATTTAATTTCTTCACACAGTTTTCATAATTTGGTTGTAAAATTTCTAAAAGTGCCAGTCAAATTAGCGGTATACGAATAAAAAAATTTTCCAGGAATATTAATTAAATTTAAAAAAAAATTGTTTTTTAATAAATCAACCATGTCTTTAAATTGCAGAAAACATTATCTACATTTTAAATAAAATATAATTTTTAAAAATATATGGAACATGGTCATTTTATTTCTCAACTCATTTTTTGCAATTAGAATGTAAAAATATCAATCAAATTTTTTTAGTTTTGACTGAAATATTTTTCAAAAATTGACCATATTTTAATAATCAAAAAACTCATTTTGATTAAAAATCACTATTAAAATTTTGATAGAGGGTAAAATTCTAACCTTTGAGGAGGTATATAGTTTTAAGAAACAAGTATGTAACTTGTCTACAAGGAAGATGCACTTTTTTGCGATGAACTAGAAGAGTGATTTTCAAAAAATCACGCTGAAAAAGAAGATCCTTCCTTGTAAATCAAAAATCTTTAAACCTTTATCTTATTAGTTAATATTTTAATCATCATTTGACTAAAAAAGTGATTTGAAAATGTTCAAAGAGTTAGAGTTATACCATAACTATGACAGATACTAATAGGTGAAGATATAGATATTATTTATAAATGTGATCCGAATTTGACAAATTTTTCCTTAGGTGTGAATGAGAGAGTGAAATCTACTATTTTAGAATTTAGATGATAAAGTTGGAAAACTTTTTCTAATTGAATAAAGAGGGTTATGAATGATTTCATCAAGAACAGGAATCTTGAAAAAGGTTTGATTAGCAAACATTCAGAGTGAAATCTGTTCATATCACCTGATAGATACTACAGAACATAATATTGTTAGAAAAGACAAGATCAACAAACATTCTCTTCAATATAAAAATTCTGAAATCGCTTAAGTTCTGGAATATCACAGGTCATGATTCGATTTAAAACGAGCAAAGTAGCTTATTTAAGCAGTTAAAAAACTTTACATGCTATAACTGAGTAAAAAGGTAGATGAGCACAAACTGTAATCCTTTTCATTGTGAAGTGACTTTAGCGATGCGCTCATATTACTTTGAATGTCAACAATGCATTCAGTAGATGCATGCTCGCATCAAAGATACACACATAAATAAATACCGATTCAGATTAAGTGTGCGTAAAAATCAATATTAGAGCGTTCATTCATTCATCTTGGAAACAATCTTACGGGTACGATGAGTGTGGTGTGTGAATAAAAAAGGTCTGATGAGTAGCATAAAAATATTAAATGGAACTAAAAATAGAATAGCGAAAAAAAAGATGTCTTTTGATTTTGAAACTCTTGAGAACAAATTTTCAATCAATGATCGATGGTGAAAATAGAATTAAATAAGACGAAGACTTACTAAATTTTTTAATGGATGAAAGTGGCCTGCATATTTAAATTCAGTACAAAATTTGCAACATTTTGAGCTAATACACGCCATGTTTCCACTTAATTTGAATGAAATAGCTTATTAAATGCCAAATAATTTTAAAAAAATAGGATATTGTGTGAAAGAATGCATTAAGGTGAAGTAAAAATGATAAGATTTAGTAATTACTAGTGATGGGACGATACCAAAATTTTTAACGATTCCGATTCTACCCAATTATCCCGATCCCCTATACGATTCCGATTCTTCGATAATAATTGTGCCTAGATATTCAAAAGCTTACTTAAAATAGAAGTTCAAACGGATACAAATCCCTTCTTGCAAATTAAGATTTACAATATGTTGAATATCAATGCATTGAAAAAAGCCATATAAATATTTTAGGGTTTCTTTTAGAATAAATGGCCTTCTAGCGCATATGATCAATAAGTACTAAAAAGGACTTATCTCTAACGACTATTTCTACCAAACTTCAGCATTGCTATGACTTTAAGAGAAGTTTTCGTTAAAAAACTTTTGTAGTGTTGTTCATTACGCGATAAAAGATAGAGATTATTCATTACCTGAAAAATCTATCAATGGTTCTATTTTAATTAATAAAAGATGTAATGTTGAGTTCAAAATGATAAAAACAATCAATAAAAACAGTGCATTTTAATGATAAAAAACCTTTTTTCAATTCATTAATCGTAATAGAATTGGAGCACTCGCAAATTATAATGCAAAAACATTAGCATCTCTCCAAACGATTTCTTTTTGGCGAGTATATATTCCCACCAACACTAAAAATTCGCTCGCTTTCTACTGAAGAAGGAGGAACACATATGTACTTTTTTGAAAGAAGAGCCAAACTTGAAAGTTTTTCTTTGTTCCCTTTCCACCATTCAAAAGGATTTTCATTGTTTTCGATAAGTATTTCAAATATTTTGAAATTTCTGTTTTTACTTCTATTTTTGCTGCTGAAAATGGACCTGCTGTTGTAGGTTCAGTTTTTATATTGTTTGTTTCTTGTTCAATTTTAATTTTTTTGATATCTGAAAAACACTTTTCAAAACTAAAATTTAAATCCATATTTTGCTCAACATCACTGCTGGTCGAATCTAAAGAATATTATTTTTAGATTTAGATCTAAGGAATCTAAAGAATATTTTCCTAGATATTTTCCATGGAAACAGTTTTTATCTTAAAAAAATCTTATCGAAATCAAATTTTTTCATAATTATATTGTAAACACATTTTCTTTAGTTTTCACATTTTCTTTTAACGAGTTTCCATCTGATTTGGCATAAAAAAAATAAAGCATTTTTAAAGAAATGTGTTTGAAAAAACGTAGAATAGTCATTAAAATGTTTGAATTCATCTAGTACACTTAAAAAATATTTAATAAAACTAGAATTTTCATAAGATACCAGATCGTTTAGCAAGTTTTTGAAAAACAAAAATTGATCAGCACATTTCAATAATTTTGAAAAACCTTTAGTACTTTTCATTGTTTCAATATTGATATCTATTTTCGCACATAACTTTTATTCTTACTGTTGCTAGCACAATTCAAAAATATGATAAATTTATTTCAAAAGTAATTCATAATATTAATTACATTAAGTTAGAATTAACTTAAATTTGGGAAAATTAAAAAATAGAAGAGAAAACGTGAAAAAATGTCAGAGAGATAGAAGCACCAGAGAATATTTTCATCAAAATAGCATATTAAAGCTGCTTGTATGGGTAATTTGCCTCGAGAAGACTGAACCAAAACCCAAGACATTGGTGTAACAAGTTCAGCATTCTAACAACCCACACTCCCATTAAATACGGTACGTAAACTCCTACAGAATACAATCTTATGTTATAACTATTTATCCAACATTCTGTATATTTTAGAATCGTTTTGGAATCGGAATCGAGTTTAAATAAATCATCTACGATGCCGATTTTTGATACTTTAAAAAACTCTCTATCGGATTAATCGTCCCATCACTAGTCATTACGGCTGTATCAATTTAGTTGACCATAAGGTAGGTAACACTCCATAATTTTTTTGGAGAAAACAATTTTTTACAACAATGAAATGTAAAAATAATTTTCTCCATTATTATGGTATCTTTTTTGAAAAGCGTTGATAAAATTAATAAAGTAACAAAAGAATAGAATTTTCTTTTGTTGTATGTCAAGATGAAGCGCTTAATAATAGTTTTTTTGAGTTGAAGTTGTAATGGTAGGGTGTTTGTTAGAATATCTAGGCATTGTGTGGAAGTAGTACGATATGCGTTTGTGATGCAAAGTAGGCAGAGACTTGTTAAGAAAGTGGATGGTTGTGGGGTGTTTTAAGGAGATGCCCCAGGAAAGAATTCTGTATTGAATTACTGGGAGGATTAAGGATGAGTATATGTATTTGGTATGTTTGGGACGGAGGCCCCATTTATAAGAGATAGCGCTTTTAATTGAAAAAGGGTGACTGAAAATTTTTGATATATTTTTTTAAAGTGAATTGAAAATTTTAGATTGGAGTGGAGGTAAAGTCCTAGATATTTGATAGTCTTAGAGGCAAGTATAGGAGTAGTTGTATTTAAATGAAGGGGCAAATGTTCTGTGTGTTTGTGTGTGAAGTCAATGAGGCTGGTTTTGCTGGAGTTAAAAAATATCTTATGTGTGTTTGCTCTTTCTTGTAGCCTTAGTAGAAATGAAGAGGATTTGATGAGTTTTTCTTGTTGACAGATACTGGTAAAAGTGAATAATATGTCATCTGAAAAACATTTAGAGGAATCTGTGTGGGTGTAGATGAGATCGAGAAGCGGGTCTATGAGAACTAGCCAGAGGATATCGTAAAGACATCCTCCTTGGGGAGTCGAGAGGGTTAGCTTATGGATGCAAAGGGAAGCGCGATGTCGGAAAATGAGACAGCGGTTTGAAAAGTATGAGCCTAAAAATTTGATGATGTAAGGAGGAAATCATTTGTGAGCGAGGTTAGTGATGATGGCAGGATGTCAGGCTGAGTTGAAAGCGTTGTCTATGTCTAGGAAAATTGTAGAAGAAGTTTCTGAGGAGAAAGGAAGGGTCAATGTAGGTGGTTAGACGAGATAGTGCTGTTTCCGTATTTTGTTGGGAAGATATGCAAATTGCGTATGATGGATGAGGTTACGGGATAGGGTGTAGTGGACTAGACGTTTGTGAATGATTTTTTCGAAAAGTTTTCCTAGGATGGGTAGTAAGGTGATTGGTCGCCAATTTTGAATGACACTTGAACATTAATTGGGTTTAGGAATGAGTATGAGTTTACCGATTTTCCAAACGTTGAGGAAATGTGGGTGAGTAAGACATGCATTGAAAATAAGGAGTAAATGTTTGTTTAGAATGTGTATTGATTTATTAATATGTTTGGGTGAGATAAGATCGAAGCTAGATGAAGCATTTGTTCTGAGAGAATTTACGGCTGTGTTTAATTCGTTTAGATTAGAGTGATTGGAGGAAAGGTAGGGTTTTGGATTGAGTGTATGATATTTTTAGCGTGTTCTCGGATTGTGTGTTGGAAGGGGAGGTCAGAAGAGGTCGAGTCTGGGGAGAGATTGTCGATAGAAATGGAGGGTTGTAGTGTGAGGTATGATCGGTTGAGCAGGGAAGTATTGTTAAGGAAGAGTAGAAGGTTTTTTCCTTTTAGTTAGCCTATTGATAATGTTCCATGGATTGTTTGAGTGCTGGCTGGCGAATTTTACCCTTGCATTATTTTTAGCATGAAGTATTCCCTGTATGTATTCTTTTTTAGCAGGAGAATGGATGCAAATGATTGAGGGGGTGGGAGATTTTCTTAGGGGTTTGATGATGTGTTTCAGTTTGTTTTTTAACACGGTCAGTTCAGGTGTCCAGAAATAGGCGTATGTTTTTATAGAAATGGGTTGATAGAAGTGGAAAATAAGATGGAATCTGAAACATAATCATTGAGGGATAGTGCCGCTTTTTGGATGAATGTGAGAAATGGTAATGTTGGTAGTGAGTGTTGAGATACGTTAGCCAGTGAGTGGTGTTCTTTTTTATGGTGTTGTTATAGCTTTTGATAGTTGTAGTGTTTATTAGAAGCTGAAAAGTTATGGAGTGATCTGAAAATGATGGGATGTCAAATATCGACCAATTAGATATAAGATTGAGAGTATTTGAAGTGGTTATTGTGAGGTCAATGTGAAATGTATATTGTTCGTTGTTACAAGAACGTTGGTGTGTAGGGTTTTTAGAGTTATAAGCAAGATATAGGTTATTAGAGCATAGGAAATTGATGACTTGTCCTCGTGGACTTTCTTTGTGGTGCCAGATGTGTGATCGAGCGTTGCAGTTAGGAAAAAGTTTTTAAATTATTAATATTTGAAGGTGGATAAACAATAATGATTTCGGTTTTTATTTGAAACAAAAAAGTGGACTCGCCCTATAAATAAACCAATATCAAATTAATGATTTTTTTTAAATGTAAACGTAATATCGAAAAACTTAAATTTGAAAAGATGAGTTTAGAAGAGTATAAATCGGGGCTAGAAAATGAAGTTAAATTTTAAACTACCCAATATAAATTATCAAAAAATGCTTGGGGGTCATTTAATTTCAATTTGGTATCTAGCAATATATGTCATAGGTACTTGGAAAACCTTCCTAACTAGTTTCATGTCAAAAGAAAAGTGCGTAATTTCCTTTTAAACATAATCAAAACTCGTATTTCTGTTACGTTTTTGAATCAAATTTTGCATTGAAAGTATATGGAGATCATTAGATTTTGTTCCATTACATCCAAATTTTAAAAAATTAAAATACGCCTATATCCATCTCTATTTGTAGAAGTTAAGGATATTACATTATATATTTTTTAAAAAACAAATCTTCGAAATCGTGTCGCTTCCAGCTGATAAAAATTTTGATCATCATAACTTTTTTATTTTTTTTTATTTTTCTGAGATTTAATATATTTTGTATCTAGCACCCTAATAGAAAATATTCAAATTTTCATTAAGAAATTTTCATTGGGAGTAAAAAGCTACAAACAATGAAGAAAAGTGCTAATGAAGTTTATACCTCTTTGAATGAAGCTATGGACTCTATTCTAAACTCTAGTAGTGAAGAAGAAAACGCGAAAGAAAATGAAGATAATGAAGCTTTTAATGAAGAAATAACGAAGTATCAAAAAAAAAAGAATTAATGGCACGGCCACTCAAAGCTTAGATGTGTGGAAAACTAAAAAGAAGAATTTCTATTTTTATCAAAAATTGCATGTCATTACCTTACCTGTCCTAATAGCACTGTTCAAAACGAGCAGCGCCGAAAATATTTATACTGACAAAAGAAGGAGATTACTAGGGGAAAAAGTATAAAAACTGTTATTTCTTAAAAAAAAATTTACATTACTAATTTAAAATTTTTATTTAATTTACTTATTTTAATTTAGTAGTAAAATTTTTTAAGATATGATGAAGAAAATGATTATTTTAAATAAAATTTTCTAATTATTGTGATTTAGGTTTTTTACATTGGTGGATTAAAATTAAATCCTTTTGTAAAAAAGGGATTAAAATAGTATGGGTTTTCTAGTCTAACCATCTTTTTTTATAATGCTTTTAAATTATTTGTCGTGTTTTGGGGTGTTTAGTCTGACCGATATAAGAAAGCAAACGCAGATAGAAATGAAAAATGTAAACTGAGATGGATTGTTTAGAAATGAGCCATGGATAAACAACAACTGGTAGATAAATATTGAATTATATACATTCTAATCATATTATATAACTGGCTTCAAGCATAAAATAAAAAGAGAATCGTGTGACTGTTTATCATTTGTAATTTCTAATGAAAATATTCACATGAGAAACTCATGATTGAGTGTGGTTTAGAGATGGTGTCGTATTTTCATAAATAAAGGAACTATGAGCAGCTTGACAGAGTTGAATATATAAATGAAACTTTTCGTTGAGAGAGAGAAATACTCAATTTTCTCTCATTATCGGACATCAAAATCAGTTTTTCTCAAAATATGAAACAAAAAACTCAATTTTTATGATGATAAAAGGGCAAGATTTAGTTATCCAACTTACTTGATAAGCTTAGTTCTTATCCAGTTTCTTAGTTAACTTAAAAAAAATAGGAAAGCTGAATTTGAATTAAGTTTTATAAAGGATTTTGAGTATCTTTTACCAAATACGTACATTTCGATTTATGGAATCAATTAAAATTTAGATGGCGTTAAATTAAAATTTTAAAAGTTTGTAAATATAAGTTTTCTAATGAATTTAGATTCTCTATATCTGCATAAAAATTAATATAAGGTCAAGGAGAATTTTATTTAATAATAACCAAACAATCTAGTTCATTGTTTACAATTTTTCGACTTCACTTTACTCAATTTTTATTTCCTAAGTATATATTTAAAATTTGCGAATAAAATACATTGAGTACGTATTCGGAGTAAGTGCAGAAAGACATGTAATGCGAGGGCTAAAGGCGCCTTTTTCTCGATAAATAATAATTATTTACCAACAAATGTTTTTGTTTCAATAAATACTAGTAAGTAAAGCGCATAGTTTCTATTTTTGATTAAATAATTTTTTGCCAAAAATGTTCTGTTCACTACCATATCTGTTAATTGTGGATAATTCAAAAGGGTCCATAATCCATCTCAAAGATTTAATAAGGATCGCAGTGTAAAAAATCTTAAAATAGTTTGAGAACAACTATTCTAGAATGAATACAAGACTTTAATTGCCAAAGTTTATTAACACTAATGTACATGGAACAAGACTGAAAGACGGCTCACACGACATCTCGCCTAAGAACGTTCGCAAATACACCGAATTAATTGTCATGAACTTGCTTGTCAAGACAGGGTGGAAAAACATAGTAAGAAACCCTCACATCAAGACACTATCGTACAATCATCTTCATAAATAGTTAATATAATTAAAAAATGGCATTCTAGAACTTCTGTATATTGAATGTTAAATTGTATTCGTTGATATCGCATCCCAGGAAAAATATTTGAACAAGTGACAGAGATGTCAGGATCAAGAATCCAAGTGAGGATGGGATGCCCATATCTAGATTCTAAGCTTCAACCATTAGACAATCTGGCGACTAAGTTTTTAAATTTATATTTGATATCATTGAATGCACTTATTCTTAATGGTGGTGATATGCGAATAGTGGCTTCAAAAGGTGTTAAATTTAAAGATGAATTATGCCAATCATAATTACGTTTTCTTATATTTATTACACTCATCATGCATTGTTTATCCATTTTTTATAGCTCATCGTCCCATTAGGTATAACCATTAATTTTTTGAAAGAAAACTTTTTTGATGGGCCTAAAATTTGTAATATATGTTCTCTAAAGGAACTTCCTGTGAGTACTCGATAGGAAAGTGTAACTCCTATAATGTCTAGAGCCTACAAAATAATGTTTCTCAACATTTGGATCATGGCCCCAAAAGGTAGTCATTTAAGGATTTTTTGGAATCATAAGAAGTTGAAAAGTATGTTTTAAAAAAATCGCTACAGATTCTGAAAATACTTTAAAATATTTTAAACTAAATACAGTAGAATCCCTCAAACGTCAGCCTACCACAGTAGAGAGAGAGCAATTTCTTCCAGTCCCAATATTTTGTCTTACTTTTATTAAAAGCTTAAATTAATAAAATAATTCTTATTAAAAAAAAGATTATACAAGTTCTCTCAAAAATTATGTTAAAAAAATTCAAAAATAGAGATTAAAAAATAATTAACACAATTTTCAAACATTAAACAACTCCATTTTGATTTTAGCGGGATTCACGAAGGTAAAAGATTTATCAGTTTCACTCAAAACTTGATTTAATAAGTCACAAATGGGTTTTATCAAGGTATGTTCCATTTTTTCAATGACTTCAATTCGTAAATCATATTCTATTTTGTTGTTCTTTAATTTTAAGCACATAAAAATTAGGCTATTTCTACAAATCGAGGTCAATGACTCTTGCATCAGTTGAATGAAAACGGGAAATACTTCAAGCAAACACCAAGATGTAATCTTTTTCACAAGAAGGCCAAAAATCTGTCTCAGAAACAAAAGGGCATCTTGCATTTGAGAAATAAAAACTTTAGCTTTGAATTCTTTAGAATTTGTAAAAAGAATTCCTTCTAGTTTGTTATGAAACACATTTTGACATTTTTTTAATTTTTTTTCAACATACTCAATAATAAATTTCGCAAAAAAGGAACGCCATATCAGCGAAAAATCGGCGCGAAAACCACAGAGCGAGGCTTGAAAAAAAGAACATTGGAAGAATAGATTTTTGGCTTGGATGTAAGAGCTGACATTTTTCAAAGTCTCTTTCAAGTCAACAGTAAATTGCATAATGATGGCGTTAAGCCATGAAGTCAAAATGAAGGATCGTTCTCGTAGAAACTTGTCATTAAAAAAGGAAACCGTTTCATCTTTGGCGTTACGTTGCTCTTGTCTGAAAATATCTCCAAATAAAATATTAGAAGCACTGATGCTATCGAAAATGATACAGCGATATATGTCAATCATTTTTATTAAATAGAAATATGGCGAATCATTACCCAACTTAGCACTGATCTTAAACGCCATTCGTTGTTTTATCAAGTATGTAAATTTGGCCATAAGGAAGAAGAACATGACTCGATGCTTAACAGAGTAAGAAAAAATGCTCTGTTTTGTTACTATTGTTTTCGATAAAATCTTTCTATTTTGCCCAGAACTTTGGTAGAGGAAAAAATTGTCATCTAGCAATGAAATAGCCTTAATCAAGGAATATATTGAAAATGATGATGATGATGTTGTAGCAATGTCAATCAAATGAGAGAAAAGTTTCTGGACAAAGTCGTGTTTCAAGCTAATTAACTCATCCCAGAAAAAAAGGGACAGTTTTGAGGTGTTTATTTTAGGATTTGTTTCTCCGGCAAATTTTTGTAAGAAATCTTGAAGAAAAATGATTAAATCTACGCCTTCATCGAAGAAGTGACTTTGTAGACAAGAAGAAAATAGTTCTCGAATCTCAAGGACATCCTGAATCATGGAAATAGAGGAATTAGTAATTTGACAAATTTGAGTCTTTTCAAGATAATTCGCAAGACAGACTTTCATATTTGAAAGGGAGTTGTGTAAACATTTAACATTGAAGAGCAGGGCATTCAAAACGTGGAACATTTCTAGAGAAGCTTTTTCATAGAGTTGAGAGTTAGTGTGGGATTGAATGATCAGCTGGTGGGCAGAGATAATTTCATCTTTAATACACACGTCCATGTCTACAATACTTTTATCTCTCTCCTCCACCAATTCTTCAATCCATTTAGCTGCACACGTGGCAATCATTCAAAGATTTCCTTTAATCAAAATTTTGAAAAACTAAACATATCGTTGGCGTGTACGTGTCTATCACTCTGTGTATAATGAATTTAAAATAATAATTAACATTTTGAAGAAGATAGTAACGTGATATAAATTTAAATAATAATATTTATATTTGAAAGAAATGTAATTAATTATAATTAAGGAGGCATCTTTTGAGTTATAAATTATTATTTGACAAAACAAACTTGAAAATTAAAAATGAGGATGCAATATTTTTCAAAAATTGTAAAACTCTGCCTCAATTCTACTGAATGAAGAAATCTTTAATTCCCACTTTGACACTCTTTATTCATTTACGATCTCAGATGTTTAGAGGTTGTCTGCTTTGTTTAAATGTTTTGAAAGTATTATAAATGGACTATTTGGTAAGGAATTTTGTTGATATTAATTTGAAAAAGTTGAGTTGTGAATTTTTGGTGTTATGTGTTTCCTTCAATTCATGGATGGACCGAGAGGGGGATGCATACCCCCCCCCCCCCCCCCCCCACCAGCAATCTATTCAAGAAAAATTAAAGTTGGAGTCCACCCTAAAATAGAAATCAAAATTGATGAAGTCATTGATCGATTTTCAAAGCAAAAAGAAAGAAGAAAAGACTTTGTAATATAATTGTAATCATTTATTTTACATACGTTTTCAAATTTCTTCCCTAATAAAATGTGTAAAATATTTTGATAATATTAGTATACCCCCCCCCCCCCCCCCCCCACAAAAGATTTCTGGATCCCCCACTGCTTCAATTAGGCTTCTTGAATTGTTATGATGTCGGTAGAGTGCTGATCGATAAGTTGCAAGAGTTGTGGGAGCTTGCTTTTAATGACATTTATATTCGATTCTATTACTATAAAAGTGGACAATCGTTTGTGAAAAGAATAAAGCATCTTGTATTCTTGTCAGGGTAAGTATTTGGGTCTTTGTGTTTTTGTGAAATCCTGATCTGACATTATTTCATGCATTTCGATACGGTGTTATATTGTTATTCTAATTTATCCCGTGAGATGTATGCTGTGAGTTCAAGACATTTCGTAAATAAACTGGTCATTTGGTACACAAAAGATTAAAAAAGTGGTTAAGAAACGTCCACAAGTAGGTACGAAACGCCAAAATGTCCTGCGCCCATATCTAGTGGGTTGTGTCGTGATTGCATAGTATAGATGTAGAGTAGAGTTTTAGTATACATATTTTTTACATATAAAGCAAAATATTTTGTTTGCTTTGCAGCAAGTCAGCTGCTTCTTCCTGCACTTCCTTCGTGTGTTGGGCTGGTAGTTGCCGAATGTTAGCGTTTGTTCTTACGCGTTAAAGAGATTACGTGAAATCTGTGTCTTTTAGTAGATTCGAATAAAGACGGAGACGTTTTGTTTTGTAGTTCTGCGTTTTCTATACTAAAGAGTAAAGGGGAGCTGAAAAATGAAGAGACCACCATTGTTACCACCTGACTTTGTACTTGCACTGTAAGCTCTTCACACCATAAGAGCACTAATTTTATCAAGTCAAATGACCTTATTTTTAATTCTGATTGCATCACTACCTTCTAGTTCAGTGGTTCTCAAACTGGAGTCCGAGGTGCTCTAGGGGATCGCGAAGCAGTTTCATGGGGACCGAGAAGGGGACCCTGAGTGGATCGTTTTGCGCAACATATTGCACTGATATTGGGTCATTTGCAATTTTTGTAAAAATTCACATTTAAGAGAATAAATAATTTAGTCTTTCAATTGTGTACTATTTTGATTCTTTTATTTCTTTTCAAGCCTAATTTTATAGATGTAAATGTGCATTTTTCTTAGTGGCTTAAAAAATAAAATATAACGCGACTCATACATGAAATTTTGTTTTGCTGCATTAACGTCTCGTTGGGAAGAGGAACCTAAATGTCTTTTGTTTTCTGAAGTGTTAGCATCCATTCTTCTAAAGCCCGTCAAGTAAAACTTAAATTGGAAGTGAAGCACTCGAATTCAGTAAACAACACCATTTTAAACCTCAAACCGAACAATTACCCAAATCCAGCTTTGATAACATAGGAATGTTTTTGCAAAATATTAAGTGTGGTTTGACAGCCTTCTACAAAGTTTCAAAAAATATCCGTCGTCAAAAAGTCCCACAAAATAGGAGAACAGGCTGCAAAGATATTATATTGAATGTGTTATGTAATTCTGAACGTGTGGAACCATATCTTCTTGTCAAACGGTATCGTTAGAAGGCTAATAGGAGAGATGTCTGATGACATGATATCAGAGGTGGTTTTATGGATTCGGAAATCGATTCTTATCAACTTTTTGCAATTAAGTATGATGAAACAATGGATACTGCAAACTTAATTCAGCAATGAATTTACGTACAATTTGTATATGACAAGCACCTGGAAGAATTTTTTGTTTTTCGAAACTCTTATCAGTAGAACCAGTGAAAGAGAAATATTTGACAAGGTGGACAATTTTTTACAGCATGTGTCATTAATCCAGAATATCCACATGTGTCTTAGAGTGTGTACTGGCCGTGCTCTAGCAATTTCTTCTTGTTTTAGTATTTAGATTTTAGTCTCTGATTAAGCAAAAATCTCCAGATGTAATTGGTACTCAGTGCGCTATTCAACTCCACGCCTTAATAATGAAAACCTAAAATTACGTGATGTGTTGGAAAATGTTCTCAATGAAGTCATTAAAACAGCGTATTTAACTACCTTCAACTCTTGTTTGTTTTCAGTTATACAAGGTAAAAATAAGAATAATATAGGAAAATGATTTCGAATTTGAAAAACTCTTGCTGCACTCAAACGTAAGGTGGCTTTTCAAAGTAAAAATATCGAAATGATACAATGGAAAGAAATCAAGCAATTTCGGCAAAGCAAACTAGGCATGCATGTAAAATTTTCTGATGCCCGTTTTGCTATATTCCTATCATTTTTAGTGAACATATTTGGATCTATGAATTCCCTTATCCTTGCGCTGAAAGGAAAGATCGCAGTTCTCCATTGACATAAAAGTGACACATTTTTAAATGAAGATGGAATAATCGCATTCTTAGACAAGGAAAATTTTGCTAGATTTTCGAACATATTTGTTTATGAAAATAAGATTTTCATCAATGAAGATGTTCTGGATGTCATAAAACACCGTGTAAAATATCTTATCCAAGAAAGTTCACTTTATTTTCCTAACCTACAAAAATTTGAAAAATACTATCAATTTATCAAAAACCCATTTATATTCTCGATTATTAGTAATCTGACCTCAGAGGATTTCTTAATTCAAGAACAGTTTAATGATTGAGGAGGTGCAAAAGATGTTTTTGTGAAATGTCTCATAGCGATTTTTCGATTGAAATGGGACAGTCTTATGCTGGTGTTGCAAAGATGGCTCTGAAAGCTCATCTTCGATTTTCCACCACATATGAGTGTGTGCAAGCATTTTCCATGTTACTTCCCATTAAAACCAAATACAAAAACAGATAGGAAGTGAGTAATATGAGAATTGCATTGCCAAACAAAGCCAAACAACAAACTGGTTTAAACAAAGCAGATAGATGCATCTATCCCATTGACATTGATTGAATTATTCAGACAATTTTTAAATAATCAATTTTGTACAGTAGTTTTTATGGTTTATTTTTTTTAAATGAAACCCCGACCTATTAAAAAATTATAGAAAGACCGTCACACCGAACATTTTTAAAAAGTTTGTGAACCACTCTTCAAACTCAACAAGAGAACAAAATCATTCATCTACTCATCGCATGTAACCAAACCTTTATCCCTCCTTATTGCCATTTACCAGTAATTGAAGCCGATGGTCACATTCTATCTGTATAATCTATCGCTAGATATGCTATATTCTAACCAAGTGAAGGTTTTATACCATGGTTCTAAAAATGATCTCTTTTATAAATCTCTAGGGAACAGAATTTTCGTTGAGCCAATTTTATATATGCCGTTCGAAGGTTAAAAATGTCTTTGTGATCTAAATGTAAAATCTGTAAAATAAAGCATCTCTGTAAATGTAAGTCTGTAAAAGTTGGATGAAGATTTCTTTTTACTTTTTTTTTGTGCTTTTTTCAAATAAATTTTTCAAAAAAAAAAGACCATATGGAAAGGGTTGTATTAGAAGACTCAATGGAAAAACAGTCAGACCTCATTTTTCCAACACTAAATTATTCGACAAATCCGCTATCCGATACAATATTGATTAGGAGCTAAAAGATATTTCTCACCCTCTCATTGTCAACAAGCCTTGTTCATATCAAATAAATTAGTTAGGTGGATTGATTATTCTGTACTGAAATGCATTGTTACTTAAAATTAAATTTTAAAATTTTTAGCAAAGAAATGTTACGAAGCTAGATTAGTAACACAGAAAAACAAGGAATCATCTTATATAATCTTCCTATTCAACCTACACATATATTCAGTCAGTAAAGTAGATTGTTTGAAAATTTATTTAGGAATATGGGTCTATGAATTGACAGGTATGTAGCCGTGAATTTTAATTTGGCCCTTTTAAGCTTAAATTTATATAAATTAGCTATCCCATTCCCAAAATTATAAGCTATAAATAACATGAAAATGAAATTATTTGTACAAAGTTTTACTAACAAAAATGTTAAGGAAGGTGTAAAAACATTGCCAACTATTTTAAGCAATCTGGATAAAAAAAAACCTTAAAGAAAAAATTAAAACTTTTTTGAAAAAACTCAAGATAAAGCTGCACTTTTTTGGTGATGCCAAAACACCTTGAAAATATGAATTTAAAGTTTTATTCAATTTTAAATAGTTTTAGATCCTGCACAAACCAAGTTTATCATTTTATCTTTTTCTGATAATTTTACTCAAATGTATGCATTGACAAAGCTAAAGAAGTATATATTATAAGCGAAATATGTAATATAATTTTATGCTTTATTACTTTAAAGCAGTTTTGGATGAATGTCTACTTTTTTTCTTTGATTAGGAAATTTCTTACTACCATTTTCAACCACATGCATATTTTTTTACCTTCACTCTTTTCGATGAAAGCTTTAATTTTCCCATTTTTTGACTTCTAGATGACTCTTAACCAAATTTAGATGTTAAAAAAAAGACCACAAAGAACTTTCAACCAAAATATGTAATTCTACTTTATTTTAAAGAGTTCTTTTTAGAAATACAGGTTTTCCATATCCTGTTCTAAATCTTTTACTGAATTTGTAGATCTTTTTAAAAGATTTTTTACTTTCAGCACTTTTTTGTTTTTTATAAAGATCGGCTTTTTCACTGAAAGAGATATTCGTATGAAATCTTCAGACATAAAAAGCTTTTTAGCAGAAGCTATCATTGAGTTTTCTTCCCCCTAAAATGAATTTACAAGATCGAAATAACTCTATCTTCAGGAATGTTTGCAGTAAACAACCAAGGCAAAAACAAAAGTTTGTGAAATTAATTTTTTTCATTTTTTCTACCGTTAATTTTTAGGTATACCCTGAATTATTTTTTTCAGCATAACAATTTTTAAACAATAAATAATTATAGCCATCTAAAATATATAAAAAAAAATTAAAATTTATTTAATATTAACTTTATTTTTAAATCTAAATATAATAGTCATACTTAAAAGAGTAGTTCTTTATAATGTGTCCTAACGTTCTTTTCTTTTACCATTTCTTTAAAAAATAAATTCTAGTTTTATCGTTTTCACCTTCATACAAAGTATAATTGGGTCTGTCGCTTAAATATAACTTTTTGAATTCTTTTCTGACTTTATTAAAATCATACTCTGGTCCAGATGTCGTATATATTTTCATGTCTTCCCACACTTTTTTTAGTAATAATTTGCCAATGTGATGTCAACAAGGACACCAAAGAAGATATACTTTTTTTGAATGCAAGTACATGTTGCATTTAAATATTTGGTGTTAAGACTAGTTGTGTCAAAAACAATTGTTTCTACAATTCCATTCTTCGAGTAAATTCACCGAAGAACTTGATGATAATAAAGCTTCTCCTCCTTTGGATAAACGATAGATTTTTATCAAAGACACGCCAAATATTTTATCCATCCCAATGTAGATATCAATTTTGATGAAGTCCATGACACTTTTTTGTTTGCGATTTTTCTATAACTTCAACTTTATTTTTATAAGCTGGGTACGATGAATATTTGTTTGCATCGCCCTCACAGACTTCTAATGGTGATTGAAAAATAGCAGACGTATTAGGTAGTTTCGAGTTAGCCACCAACTACCTACAACCTTCCTTTAAAGAAGAATATTACATTAAAAAACTCCAGCCCTCTATAAACAGACTCACCTTCGAACAGCCTCTTCTTATTAGCTACAAACAAATTTACACACAAATCCGAAACAATGAGTATCCTCAGGGCACACTTACACCTCTCTATAAACCACACACACTACTTTCTACAAGTTAATTACCCTTTTCTCCATACACCTTATCTTTATTTATATGTAAGTTACATATTTTGTTTATTTCAGTTCACATACAACATCACTATTAACTGATTTGGCCTTTATATTTAGACTCTTGATAGAGACCGTAGGGTCAAAATATTGAATCCTAATTTGTGAAATTGTAAAGTCGAGATAATAAAGATTTCTTTTGAAAGTTTGCTTTTAGTAATTATACTTATTCTAATGTGCACCGACTTCGCCTTATCAATTGTACCAATACAGAAGCTCAATTTTTTTTTCATTCAATTATAAAATCCATCTAAAATTATTCTAATTATAAAATTGAGAAAATAATATTTTTCAGTAATGAATTACAGCTTTGATCGATACTTTTACACGACAATTTAAAAAAGAAATCAGCATGGTCCATTAAATACAAAATGACAAATTCTATTTAAATTTAAAATTTAAATGATATGCTCTAAACCGAAACTTCAAAAAACTTTTTAGAAGGGGAACTGGATGAAAGTTAAAATAATTAAATATTCTTTATAAATTAATGAAATTTAAATGAATTGGGATGGGAAGATGGTAAAACAATAAAATAAAAGCACATTTATTGGAGATTTTGTTTCAAAATGAAAATACAAATAGATCATGATGGTGTTCACCATGTTCATTACCATTATCTAAAACCTTTTTTTACCATTACGATATTTTCGATTGAAATTTTGGCGAGAAAATTTTTTTTTGCCACGAACATACCTTTTATGCTTGATGTCAATCTTGACGAAATTTAGCTTCACTTTTTTCAGCCGTCCAAAACGCCTAGCACCAGAATTATCTGATTTTTTGGATTTCAAATCTTGCACAGATCTCGCAAAATGGCCCTTGTCTTTTCCCTTTGTCAACTTATTTTCTTGATCATGAGAAATTGAGTGTTTTCTTTCCTCTTTTGTTTTAGCTCGTGCATTTGCACTCCTTACTTCGTCCACAATTTCTTTAAAATGGCGGCTCACATGACGCGATTCTTCTTTCCGCCAAAACAACATCCCTTCTTCATCCACGAAGTCCAATACCCTAACAAGACAAGAACGCAAACTTGAAGGAGGAGGAGGAGCCGAGGAAGAACTTTCCAAACCCATCTCATCTTCAATAGTATCGCAGAAACTTTCTGAAGTGTTACAAAGTGCATTTGCGCAATCATTCACAAAAGTTGTATTTTCATCGCCATTTTCTTCAACCAAAGCCAATCCCGATTCTTTATTTTTTGGGAGGAAAAACAAGGGCTGAGATTTGGCTTCGATGTTTTGGAAGCAAGAGAGAAAAACGCAATTGCGTCTTCTAATGAATGAATTACGCGCAATTTTTGATGCAAGTGAATATTCGGAAATAAACCAAAAAGAATTTGCCGTGTCACTTTCCTCTGCTGAAGTTTGGCGAGTAATGGCACTAGAGGGTAACGCAACCTTAATCTCTGGACGAGAAGATGAACGGGCAAGTTTGGGCTTCGTTTGAATGGGAGGAGTTCGATTCCTTGTCAAATTATTTTGCATGGCAAAAGCGCGCATTTTCTCTTCAACGTCTTCGCAAGAAAAAGAAAACCGCGCGTTCTCTTGACTGCTAGAATATAAAAGTTGCTTTCCATCTTCATAATCTCCACCTTTGTCAGCGTGACAACTCCAACCACTAAGTCGGCGACTGCTTTTCATTGCATGATAAATTGCAGAAATCCTCTAAAGGAATGAATAAAATAAAAAGCTTACTTTTTGAGGCACCAGAAATTAGCTATTTTTCCTTTTTTAATCTTAATATTGACGAGGATATTTAAGAAGTCGGCGCTTTTGAAAAATCAAAACCACCGAGCAAACTTCAAAACGATACTTTTTTACAGGTGATTCAAATATCTTTTATTTATTTACTTAACTTTTTTTTAATTTAACTTTATTTATTTACTTAACTTTTTTTTTCAAATATCTTTTACTTATCTTTCTTTTTAATTTCCAATATCTTTTACTTTTTGTTATGATATGAAAATTAAGGAGGCCTATATTATTGTTAAGCTTAATGAAGGTATCATACATTTCCTATGTTTCAAAAAATAAATATATATATGCATTTCATTTGATATTTAGAGAATGTTATTTTTGAATAAAGAAAAAAACAAAGGAAGACCTGGTTATTGTAACAAATTTTCACTGAAAACAACCCACTTTTAACTGAATTTTGTGTATTCAAATGCAACTGAATTTGAATGAAGAAAGAGACATTGTGAACGAATGTATGATATATTTCTCATATTCATAAAAATGATAAATTTTATAAGCATTTGTTTTAAATATCATTTTTATAAGAAAGTTTTTACAAATGTTAATTTTTTATAACAAAATTTTGTGAATAAAATAGAATAATCTTATTTTTCAGTAAAAAATTATAGGAAGGAAAGAATAAAAATGGTCATTTACCTGCCTAGAAGCAAAGAAGGACTTTAAATAAAAAAAAAAGACTTTTTTAGTTTTAAATTCTTTTAACATTTTTTTAGCAACTTTAAAGACTCCTTATTTTCATGCGTAAATTTAAAAGCGAAGCATGGCAAAGATAGAAAACACTCACAAAGAGCGTTTATTTTTAAGCAGAGGGCTTCCTCCATCTCGATAAAAGTTTTGTGTGGAACGGAAAGGACATAGAAATCAGACACTTTATTTGGGAATTATTTGGAAAGAATTAAAATACGCGTGTGCTTCCTTTCTTTCAGAGGTTGCGATTCTACGAATTCGTTGAGTCGTTTCTATTGCAGCCAACTCATTGTAATTGAACATACAAAATAAATTGAAGTCATGGGAGAGAAACTTGAATAAAAATGACTACTTCAGCGCCCTACGAACTAAGTTGGGTAAACATGCTAATGCTTCACTAGGCGTTAAAATTTTTTCAAAGTGAGAAAAGAAATCGAGTGTGTATTAGACCAGTTAGAGTATTGATGGCAAAAGAGCAGACATTAATTTAAATCTTAGAATTAAAAAAGAAAAGTAACAAAACGTCATTTATTTTCGATGACTTTGTGGAAGCATAAAAATAAATGTTATCTAAATCATGTTTCGAACGCATCGAAGGGTTGAAATACTAGTATCCGATTACACGCAGTCTAGACCAGAGGTGGCCAACCTTTTCTAGAATAAGTGCCAATCATGTTAATTCTGAATTGCGAGGTGCTAAAAACTTAATTTAATTAATGTTTCCAAATATACATTTAAAATCTTAAAAGGATTATTTTTTATATTGGCCACTTTTCCATAATAATCTTTGCAAAATAAAAGATCAAAATTTTCCTTCTGGCGTAATTTATTCCTTCAAATTTTAGATGCTAAGTTAAAAAATAAAGAATAAACAGGGAATTAATGAGATTTTTGAAATAGGTCTGATATCGCTATGCTAATGAAATTTGGAGTTAGCTTCAATAACAGAAAAAGTTAAACAACTATCCAAGTTAGAATCTGTTAATCATGATTTATATTTGTTTTTAATCATTATCATTGAAGAAAAAGCTTGTTCACATCGCTATGTACAACATATATTTTTGGAAAACTTCCGGCAAGAGGTTTTTTCTTCTTCAAAATCGCTAAAACGACTACCAAACGACTCTTGCAATAACTTTAATTATTCTGAGTACTTTGTGAAGGTGCATACATTTTTACACGGTGTCCCCCCTAAAATTGTCAAAGACTAAAAAATTCTAGTCGATTACAAAATCACTGATATTTTGTGGTCGACGAGGAATCGTTTTACGTGGTCACAGAGATGACGACACAGAAAAATGGAAATTTTAAAGAACTTTTAAACTTTCGAATAGACTCTGGGGATCACATTTTAGCAGAACATATTGCAAATTGTAAAAAAAATGCAAAATACACCTCTAAAACATGCCAAAATGAATTACTAGGGTGTATTAAGTCATATCCAGAATGAAATTGTGAAAGAAATATATCAACAGCCATTTGGACCACACTTTGGACTACAATGTGATGAGTTAAATGACATAAGTAACTGGGAAAAACCGAGAATCGTATTGCGTTATACACGTGACAATAACCCTGTGGAACGATTATTTGAATTTGTGCAATGTGAAGGCACAATTGGGTTAATTTGTGACAATGTCATTAAATCACTTTCATCTGCTAGCATTGATGTGAAGTGCTGCCGTTCTCAAACAATGGATGGGCAGCAAATATGCCCGGAAAATACAATGGTTTTGCCGCAAAATTCCAAGAAGTTTCTCCAAAGGCAACATATCACTACTGCAGTAACCACGATTTGAATCTAGTCCTCTGCAAGAGTTGTCAGGTGCGGGAAGTGCATGTGATGTTGGATGCACTGAAGCAACTTGGAATTTTTTTCATTCACAGAAGTAACACTGAAGCAGTTGCTAAAGAATATTTCAAACGTACAATTTTTATACCGTTTTTGGATAATGTTAATGGATATAAGGTGTGGTACTCTTGCTAAAGCAGCTTTTCGTGGATTTTACCTACTACCAAACAATCTTAACAAAATCACAGAGGAAACAGTTTCTTCTCTAGTTGATTTCCATAACACTGATTTACCATCCTCTTCTACATTTTCTCAAGAACTAGAGCTCTGGAAGAGGTTATGGTCTAGCCAGGAACACCGACCAGACACCATAACTTCCACGCTATCAGACAAAAGAACGTGTTCAACTCTATTTCCAAATGTTACAAAAATCTTACATTTTCTACAGCTGACAGCAGTTTCTTCAAGTGGAGTAGAACGCGGAAACTCAGCTTTAAAACATATCAAAGGGGCATCGAGGAGTTCTATGGGAGAAGAAAGATTAAATGCACTTCTTCTTCTTCTTCTTTATGTATGCCAGGACATCAACATTGACGTCGAATCAGTCGTTGAAATGTATGCCAGGCAGCAGCCACGAAGAATGCTTCTTATCAATCCTCTAGCAGAGAAATAACTATACAGATTTTTTTTAATTAAATATTTTTTTGTCATTTAAGCAATAAACTATAATTCAAGACCTTTACTTAATTACTTGTTCTACCTAATAATGCTAATAAGGTTATTTACATGTCGCTCAACTGAATGAGGCTTTGCCCCCTGGGCCCCCACGAGGGCTTTGCCGTGGACCCAGTGGGGGCCTCAAGGCGGCCCCCAGACCCCCTGTCTACTTTGTGCGCCCCCTAACTTCAATTCTTGGATTCACGCTTAGTTACGACTTACAAGTACGCGTTTCAACGCAACTTTACTAGCAGGCTAGGCGGACTAGGTCTACTTGATCTCTGATGAATCATTTGCCATTCTTAGGATCTTATCTAGATAATTATAATTATATATCTAACTTAGTCCTACGTGTGAGTGCAAATCTGCGTTGAATTATTATTATTAGCCAGCGTGTGAACGTTTTTGTTCCACTAAATAATTACGTTGATCTATTATTATTATTATTATTATCATACCTAAAGTTAGATCATCTATATACATAGCTCTAAGCCCCTAGATCTATATAATTAATATACCGTACACAGCTATAAAAATAGAAATGTTATGCTAATAATTGGCAAGCACGAAATTGCATTAGAATTCTTCCCCAAAAATTTATAAAATTTCTTAGATAATAGATCTATCATCTATGCATTAGTTTAATAATAATCAAAAAAAATTTAAGAAATAAAAAATTTTGTGTTTCACTCCAAATATAACAGGAAACCTTTTTCTGATAATTCATTTCTTTGTTTTTCACCTGTTACTATCCATTTTATTTATTTTTTTCACTTTACTTTTTTGAAATATATTTTTTTACGTTTACGTATGGAAGAAATTAATAAAGATTTTAATTTGAAAGATTATAGGACAAATCGAAAGTCTCTAGAGAATCTTTAACACAATTTGTGACGGCCTATTGCTCAATTTTGATTTTGAAAAAAATTAAAATCGTAATAAAAAATCAAAAATAAGAATTATATTTTATTTAAAATATGAAAGGACATTGTACGAATTTTACTACCTACTAAACTACTTATTAAATTTTTGGATTCAGCCCTAAAATAAAGAGGCAACAAAATATTTTGGAGTTGGTGCGAAAAATCTTAAGAAATGAAAGTTCGATACAAGACGAAGGTGAGAAGAAACACAGCCAACTTTTCTGAATGATTCTATTGAGACTTCTGTTTCTAAGGCTGTGCAAACTAGAGATGAGGCAAATACAGCATCGGCCCTTCCAGACTGTTGGATTATCAAGCAATATTTCAAAATAAAAATATGATGGATTCATTATTCGTAGTAAGAAACTTGGTTGTGATCACTGTGCCAAATTTGATTCCATAAACATGAAGGGAATTTACATATCGATGGAATGGGGAAGTTACAGTAATATAGACCTAGAAAAGAAAAAAACATCCAGCAAGCATCTCTCAGAAAAAAATGACCGAGCATTTTTCATCAAAAGCCCAGGAAATTTTTTTAAGCATCTATGAGATTGAACCAGAAACACGTTGTAACGTTTTCAATACAATATACAGTTTAGGAAAGGGAAGCAGACCATTTTCTGATGTTGAAGATAAGATTGAGCTTCAAATAAAAAATGGAGTTGGTATGGGTGTTGGACTTCATTCTCGTAAACCTGCCGTAAAAATAGTTGATCTCATTGCAAATGAGATAAAGAAAATTATTCACTAAAATTATTGAACAAAATTCAGAAGCTTCAGCCACATCTAATAAGCCTGTGCTTATAATATTTTTAGAGATTGAAGATTGTGATCTATCACGAAACAATGTTCCTAGATTTGATTGAATTAGAAGGACACAGAGGAGAAGCAATATCCTTGTTAAAAAGTTAGTACTCTGTTGGATTTGAATGGCCGAAATACTGGGGTAGGCACTAGACTAAATTGTTTTCCTAACATTGTCCTTTGGCTTAATGAAATAAAAAAAGTAAATCACTTCAAAATATTAATGGATAAAATCTACAGAATCTTTCAATAATCAAATAAAAGTCAATTGGAACTCTTCAAAATTTCGGAAGATATTGGGCAACAAATTCTGAAGATGGCGGGGTTCTTTGACCAAGATAGGGTGCATGCAGTTTAAGATCTGCACTGGCTGCGTGGCATGCGTATCCAGCATTGTATAATTTTTTTCTCGACAACCCATTCAGGAATTGCTGCCCGTCTTTGCAACAAATATTTCTTGGTAGATTTAGCACTGATGATAGACATACTTCAAGAAATGTCCGTACTTTCTAATGCTTTCTTTGCCAAAGAAAACTTTCTGTTGCCAGAAGTGAAAAACTAATAAAAAGATATATAAAATCATTTGAAATGCTTAAAGAAAATAAGAGGGCTCCTTGAGGTAATAATAGAAAACATAAAAAGGTCAATGAACTGTGATCATTTAACATCAAAGAACAATAATAAACAAAATGGCAATAAGTTACATAAACTTCTGAACTTGCTTGAGCCAATCAGGAAGTTGTTGTACCCTAGAACAAGCAGAATCATTTTATTAAAAATTTTCATCACGACATTCATATTAACAATTTTCGTGACTATGTGGAAAGTGTCCTACAAAATTTCAACAATCCTGTGATTCCACAAAGTGTACAAAAGGCTAGACATATTGTCAGTACTATTGCTGTCAGTTCTGCAGATGGAGAAGGAGGCTTTTCAAAAATGAATATAATATATTCAGATAAAAGAAACCTTCTGACAGTTGGAAATAATCAAACTTGATGACAATTAATCTCATTGGACTCCCATTAGATTCATGGGATGCCACTCCTTCAGTAAAAACATGCTTTAGGAAAAATCATAGTGCTGATGATAACAGAGTTAAACAAAAAAAAAACTAAAGACAAAGATGACAATCAAATTGCTATCTGGAAATTTTTAAAGTGAAAGATCACAAATGTCAATAAAAGTTTTGTATTTTTGTCATTATTTTTGTTTGTCAAAATAAGAATATTCAATGAAAACGAAACATTAAAACACATCTAAATAAAGTATAATAAATATATTTTTTCCTTAGAAAACTAAAGTATTCACAAAATTATAGTGACATTTATTAACAGTGACTCAAGAATATTAGCTTAACTCAAGAATATACCTATTATGGTTAAAAATCCAAGTAAATATTATCGATAAAAAGAAGCAGATGTACAAACTTTTATAGCTTATATTTTCTATCATGATTGTTACTTAAATATACAGCAAAATATAAAAAAAATAATTGAATAAACACACTAATAAGTGTCAGTAAGCGCTTTTTATGAAATATACCAAATTAAAAGTAATATAAATTGTATATACTACATATAATATAATATAAATTGGTCTCTATCGGGACAATATGGCATGCTGCTAGTGAGAGAACCTGTTAAAATATTTAAATCCCACGACGATGCACCAATTTCCGCGGGTCTAGACGATGGGTCATAAATCTTATAATTTTTTTGCTTTCTTACCTTTCTAGTTGATATCTTATTACCAAAAGATTCAATTTGCTTCCACTTTGAAAAATGAAATATAGTTTGGAGCCGCAAAAAACATTATAAACTTTTTGTTTTATACACATTTTTATGCTCCAACTAAGTAATAAAACTAACAGAAGTTCGATGTGCCTATATGTGTCTTTTTTTAGATAAAATAAACAGTGAAATCTGATGATAATATTTTATATCACATAATAATGAAAAAATCCTGTTATTTCTTAATAATTAACAAAAGATGACATAAAAATTATATTTTTTCAAAAGCAAGGAGCCACTAAGAAAATGCAATAAAGCCGCAAGGTTTCGAGATCTTGTCTAGACCATAAAATTAATGCGGACTAGACAATACAACTGTGCTACGCATGTATACGACACAAAATAGGTGTCAACAAGGCTAAATAAAATGGCACAATACACTGGCTGTAGTCAAAGTTCTTAGTTTATTAAAAATGCTAAAAGGCAAAATGTCACAATATTGTCAAAACACGCCTACCCACGCTAAACGCTATTTTTGAGATTTTAAGTGGCTAGTTGAGTATAGACATCTCCTTAACGATAAAGGCTTTATTTTTAATTTTATTGATTTAAAAATATTAAAATATATATTCTACAAAAAAAGGATCTTACTCAAAGAGTTTAACTTAATAATTGTCAAAATTTTAGAATAATCTTTTGTGGGGTATGCATAAAATTTACGAACAGACAAACGCAGTCTCGAAAAAAACAATCTATAAAAAAAATCTCGGCTTTACTTGATCTTAAATTAAATATGTTAAAAGAAGAAAAACGGTGCAAGACATTTAATTACTGTATTTGAAAAAAGTTATTAAAAATAAATGCTCGTAAAAAAGTTTACTTTCCAACAGTTGGTTGGTTGGTTGGTTGGTTTGAGATATCAAAGCACTTTCAACCGTAAGGCTATATGCTCCCATTATGCTTAAGATAGTTAATCACAATTTTTGTAAATTTGTTTTAGAGTTGGGAGCCTTGGGGATCGAACCCCTGACCTTCAACTGTTAAGCTGAGAGGTACACCCTAACAACCATTGAGGCTCACTTTCCAACAGTGCCCGCGCTAAAGCTAAATTTCAAGGGGGGCTAAAATGGGGCAAAGAAACACATTTGCAAAAAATTTATTTCCTATATTACTTTATATCCTATATTATTTTGCTGAAAAGCATGAAGTACTTCTGTATAAAAACCTATAGAAATCTCCAAATCACCAGATTAAGAGCCTCAATGTTTGTTAGCGTGTACCTATCAGCTTAACAGTTGAAGGTCAGGGGTTCGATCCCCAAGGCTCGCAACTCTAAAAACAAATTCACAAAAACTGTGATTAACCATCTTAAGCATAATGCGAGCATATAGCCTTATGGCTGAAAGTGCTTTGATATCTCCAACCAACCATACACCAGCATTTATATAAGATTATTGTGTACAATTTTTGCTTATTTATTTTTCCTTTAAAAAGTGCATGGGGAAAAACCAAAAATTTTAGGGTGGGGGGGGGGGCAAAGATTAATACAGGGGGGGCACGTGCCCCAAAATTATATAGGTAGCGCGGGCACTGCTTTCCAACGTTAGTTGATATGCTTGTACGAATTGCTTGATAAAGGCGAAATAAAAAGTAGTATTAATGGAGCAACGTCTAAAATAGGTAACTTAACAAGGTAGATTGGGAATTTTGGGGTGGGATACAATTGCTAATAGGGAGGAACGGAGATCTGATAAATTTAGTAGTATCAATGATTTTAAGGCGTTGAGGTGAGAATATTAAGCAGTGGAGGATGATGTGAATAGGAGTTTAAATGTGGGGGCATCCAAATCTGCAAAAATGTTTGGAGTGTAATTTTATGTTGAAAAGTTATGCATAGTATAGACAATGTGCGCTGAAACATCGTAATATGTTACGTGGAAGTGTAAAAGTTGTATTCAGAGTGAATTCGGCTAAACTGGAAGGTATCTTATTAAGCCATTCATTTGTTATTGAGTTATTTAGAAATGGTCCTAAAGTTGGTAAAGGGAAAGATGAGTTTAGAAAGTATTGTGAAGAAGAGAGAGTGGACTTTGAAATGTAGTCGACTAAGAAGTTTTCAAGAGAGATGAATGAGAGGGACACGAAAAGAGTTTTATTGTGAAGTGTTTACTGAGGTTGATTAGTTTTTCAGCTAGGTTTAGTGTGGATAGAGAGATTTTTCTGTCAAGTTGAAGATCTTTTATTGTGTTTTGTGAATCTGTGTAGATAGTGATATAATTTTAATTAGATTTGAAATAAGGTTGGCTCTGATGAAGTACATGCTTTTAAGAATGCTAAGATTTCGGTTTCATACGATGAAATGAGATTGTTTGTAACTATGTGCTGTATGTGAAAAGGTTGGCGAGTCTTGTAATTAAAGAGGGCATATGCAGCAGCTGCATCATTAATACTCTATCTTACACAAATTTTCCTATAATTCCTATGTACATTCATGAAAATAAAATGTTCTATACATTTTAATATATTTTTCTCTATGCTTGCTATGTACATCCATGTTATTTAAATTTCTCTATACTTCCTATGTAGATTCATCTTAACTAAATGTTTCCTATGCTTGTTATGTACATCCATGCAAAGAAAATTTCTATACATTTTAATATATTTTTCACTATATACATTATACATTTAAAATCAAAAAAGGGTTAATTTATTTGGGCCTCTTGAGTGAATAGTAGGGCTGTAATTGAGGGAAGTAGGTTATGAGTGCTATATACTGTTCGATGAGGGAGTTGAAAAGCCCAGCGATAGGGAAGTGTGGGCTGAGTAGAAGTTTTCAAAGTTGTGTGGAGTAGGTGTTGTGTAGAAGATGCTTAGGTACTTTTTAATGATATTTTGAGATATAGGTGTAATGGCAAGGTGTGTGTGAAAAAATTAAGTTTTGATTTAGAGGTTGTATGAAATACATTGGTAATGGTGAGAAGGCAGAGGCGATGTATTTTTAAAATATGGATCTCTGGAATTTGAGGAAACTTCCCAAGCCATATTGAATGGCTGGAAGTATGATTGAGGTGTATATCAATTTGCTAATTTTATGATGGAGACCCCATTTATATGAGATTGCCTTTTTAACTGAAAAAAGTAATGTTGACAGTTTAGCGTGAATGTTTTTAAAGTAAGTTGTTAATTTCAGATTTGATTGGAGTGTGATGCTAAGGTATTTTATATATGGTTCGGGGTAAGTTGTAATAATGCGTTAAGTTTTAGTGGTAGTGCAATAGTTCTTTTTGGTGTAAAGAGTAAATCAGGTTCAGGGTGTTATTAATGTTGTTTGATTAAAGTGTTTCTGAGAAAATGGATAAAATTTCATCAGAGTAGCATTGGGAGAAGTTTGAGTTAAAGTTTATGAAGTGAAGTAAAGGGTTTATGGGAATTAACAAAAAACATCTGATAGATAGATACTGTATGGAGTCGAGAGGGTTAATGTTTGGAAGTATTTGAACTTATTATGTAAAAGAACAAGAATACGATTCTGGAAGTAATTGGAAATAAATTTGATGATATAAGTAGTGTATTTCTTATAAATAAGGTTGTTGATGATGGGAGAGTTCTATGCTGAATTGAAGACATTTTAAATGTCTAGAAAGATCGTTGTTGCGGTGTGCTGATTTTTTAAGTATTTATTCTAGAAATATATAGTGAGGGCGGTCAGAGCCAATTCCGTTCCCCTATTTGGTAAATATGCAAATTGGTTAGGGTATATTAAGTTATACTTATGGATGTATTGAATCATTCGTTTTCGGTCTCCAATTATTAATTTGACTATGATCTCGGGTTGGTTTAGGAATGAGTATTATTTTGCATACTTTCCAAATAGAGAAGAAGTAGCTTATTTTGAGGCAAGCATTTTAGATATTAAGAACGTGGGGATGTAAAATGTGATAGCTTTTTTTTTAATATATTTAATGGATATATGGTCAAGGCTCTTGGAAGGAGTGGATCGCATGGAGTGTATAGTTTTGTTCAGTTCTCTGGTTGTGATTTTGGGAAAGGAGTATATAATATTGTTTGTAAGGTAAGTATTAGATTTCATTCTTGAGAATGTGATCAATGTTGTCAGTATTGATGTTGTCTGAAAGGAATAGTGTATTGAGGAGTGGATGATTGATATGAGTGCAAATGTGATCGTTAGAGAACAAAATTGAGAGTGATGCAGGGTGTTTTTTGCGTGTAAATTTGTTAAAGATAGCCCATTGGTTTGATGGTATTTGATTGTAGAAATTCTTTCATGATTATTTTTTCGCGTATATGATTTCTGGTTCATATTTCTTTTTGAGGGAGGTATTGATGGATGTTTTGATGGTTGTAATATTCAAATTGTGGAATTCCTTTGTGTGATTCTTTTCCACCTTTATTTGAATGCATGTCTTTTCTATAATTTTATCATTTGAATGTTATATATTCCCTATCTATCTCTGTTATAACTTTTATAATTCCTAATTTAAATACTACTTCGATCTTCCTTTCTTCTGCAACTTTTATTCATTTTTCCTTGTATATATATGCATGTTATTTTGATATCACTCACTTTCCTTACAACGTTCTTTTGTTGAATAAAAGCTCCAGCTTTTCACTTTTGTTTTCATTACAATGGTAGTTGTTTTTTCTCAAGTTTTTAATGCTTTACGCAGGAGTTTTTTGATGTAATTTAATATTTTGTTTCAAAATGGCGCATGCTGTCTTTTAGAAGTTTGGTTTGTAAGAGTTGCTGCATGAATACTAGTTGTAATAGATTTGTTAAGGTGGAGTGCATATTCTTCAAGTTTATTCAGTTGAGTCAGGAGTGAGTGTGATGTTGCCTAGTCTGGGTTCAAGATTGTGGAAGAAAGTTGTGAAAAAATTTTTTATACCATGTTTAGGACTGGGATTATTATAATATTTACTTATAATGTCAATTTGTTATGTATTGTATGTGTGGTTGGATGCTGTTTGAGCTTGATATTCAATGTTTCATTAGATTTTTAAATGGTTCTTCTGAAAGTAGAAGTTTTATTGTTGTCGATCACTGTGAGGTTGTTGTAAGTTAAGAATTGAAGTATAGGCAAGCCGCGTGTATTTTGTTTTGTGAGGCTTTATTTGATTTTTCTGAGAGATAGTTGAAATTTTTTGGTATGGGATGTTTAAGAGAAGGTTGAGTGCAAAGTAAGCAAAAAGTAGGGATTTAGAATACACAATATTAAATTTTCCCATCATCGCCAAAAAAATTACTACACTGTGGGAGCACACTTGACGGAATATCAATATTATTCATGTTTCAATAACTCATCGGTTACTAACATTGGATGACGGAGACGGATGTTCGAGAGAGGGATTTTCTAGGTAAATACTTTCGTTACCGAAAATTTTGGAATTCAATGCATCTTTAACTTGTTATATACTCTTTTGTTCAGATCCAATTAATATAGTTGTATAATATAAATATTTTTCCATTTTTACAGTAAGTTATATCATCCCTTCAATCTATAACATCAATAAATTGCTCTTTTTCCTAATTTCGTTTAATATTTTTAATCTTTGTTTATAAAAATTTTATTTGATACAATTTTTCTGTTACTGATTATTCCAATTTTAGATTATATCTTTCCTTCAAATGTTAAGAGATATTTTTAATTAAAGTTTATTTGTTTATTATAATATAGTTTCCATTTTTAAAGTGTTTTAAAATTTATGATATAGTATATAATTTCTGCAAAAAACCAAAAGACATTTTAATACACAATTTTTTTGAAAAAAAGATTGTAAAGTTTAGTTTATGGTAAAAAAAAAAGCCTTTAAAAATAGTAGCAAAGTCAAATCTGATTAAATTTTCGTAAGTTTACGATACTAGCAAAGATTTATCTATTTTGAAAAAAAAGTCAATTTAAATCTAAGAAAAAATACATTCATTATAAATAAGAAACATAAAGATAAAAATAGGATCAGCATACAATTTGTTTTAATAATTTTAACATCATTTAAAATAAATTTATTTTTCAATTGTTGGAGAAATTTAGCAACATGGCAACATTTTTCTAAAAAAATAAAGTTCATTTTATAATTTTAGAAAAAAAATGTACTATTGAGTTAGAAAATGTTAAAAGGATTTGTATCATTTAGTTTCTATATATATAATGACCTAAACTTCTTCAATATCAATATTTAACAATTTAAAGTAATGTCTGATACATTTATATTATTTTATTAATAATAATTTGAAAAATTAAGGATTGAATAATTGCACTATATCAGTACTATAGCAAGAAGGGCAAATTTTTTTTAAAAAAAATTTCAAGGTATCTTCTGACAAAAGAATATTCATCAAAAATAAATAAATAACTAATAAAAAAAGGAATAGTATTATAAATTCCAAAATTCAGGAAGTTACAGATCAAAAAATAAATTCAAAGATACCACTAATTAAAAAATCAACTATTTTAAAATATGCCATTATTAACAAATTTTACTTATTTAATTTCGATAATGGCAGATATTTTTTCTTTTTAATTTTAATGTAAGTTCAATTTTTTCTTTAAAATTCCTAAATTTATTTTCACTTTCATTGAATTAATTTTTTTGTCATAATAAGTGTGCTTTTTATCTTCAACTAGTCAAATAATTAAATTTACTACTATTACTAGGTAGGTAAAGAGATTTATAACCACTTTCTGCTGGAATTTAGTCTTCAAAGTGAGAATTTTTCTGTTGTGGATCTTTCTGAACTAGGAAAGAAAAACTTAGGAGGTTTTCATAATTGTAGACTCTAGCCTGTTTCTAAGATCTATTGACTAGTGATGATGATTTGTGATTAGATATTTTGGTGAGGATTGAGTATTTGGTTTGTAGAGAGTATTGGTTCGATTGTGGTTATAAAAAGAGAGATATTTAATGACTACTGGGTATTGTAGCAGATCGTATAGAGAACATGGAATATCTCTAAAAAAAAGGAGCAGCAAAAATGACAGAAAGGGTTTGAGTTTAATTTCAATGTGAAAAAGTAGGCATTACATCGGCAATGGCATGAGAGCCAGCTAATGTTGCTTGGAGGTAGTGGGCGAATGTGTTTGAGATTAGTTGTGATAATGGTATATATGTTGGAAGTGATGTGATGGTTGACTCAGTAAATTGGTGCCGTGTAGAGTTTGTAAATGTGGAGATGGGTAGAGAAAATAGGGGTAGGAACCAGGGCTGTTGAGTCGGATGGTATAAGGCCCGACTCCTAGGATGCCAACTCCGACTGCTTTGATTCTTCTGACATCTTGACCCCTATGTATAAATCTATTATTACGTTAACAACAAGGTTAAATCTCAAATCTATACAAACTTCTTATTTTTAAACATTAAAAAACTAGGCTTTATTGTTATTCGTAATTAAATAACTTATCGACTACTCAATTGAAATTTGCAAATAAAAATTTAATAACTTGTTCTCAAAAACAAGATGGCTTCAGTGTGTTTCTCTTTCATTGAAGCCCTTTAGTCTGTCCTAATTTCCCTTAGCGCTGAAACAGACGTTCAACGCTCAATTGTGTTGGAGGAAGTGCTGCTGCCAACAGAGCAACTCTTTCGCTATTGCAGGGTATTGCTTTATAGCTTCATGAACATTCAACTTTGACTTTCTATCTATTTGTTCTACTTGCTATAATGCAGCATGGGAGTCTAGTTTAAAACTTGCCAAGTCTTTATTCACTGAAGGTGGAGTTTTAGCTGTTTCCTCTAGCTTACGCCGCTTTGACCTTGCTTTATGATCTTGTTGATCCAGTAACTTTTCAAAATCCTCTTCATCGCAGGTTCACTCTAAGTTTGTGGTTGAAATAGTGTCTGGATCTTCAGTAGATGTCTTTGCATTTAAGCCCAAAATCTTGACAGCAAGGTCCCAAAGTGCTGATTTTGCTTCATCTTTCTGGGTTTCAGATAACAACACTATTCATTGGGTCTATATATACTCCAACCAGTATAATTTTATTATTAAGCAGCTGTACTTCTCTTTGACGCATTGACTCACACATTGTTTCTGAAAGCAAACCACCACGCCTGGATAAGGAATGCTCTAACATTTTCCATTCTTTCAAGAATATTTCAGGAGTGAAATCCTCTTCATGTTTTTTTGTCAGTTGAAAGTTAAATAAATAATTTTATTGCACTTAAGGAGTCGGAATCAGATAAAAAAATCCGACTTCGACTCCTAGTACTCTTAGAAATCCGACTCCCAGCTGAAACCTCTGACTCCTCCGCAACCCTGGTAGGATCTGTGAATCGGAGATTCTGGATTTTGCAATGTATTCGATAAGGTAGTTTTCGAAACAACTGTAATGAGCTGGGCACCAGACGATTTTTAATTAGAAGTTATTAGATAGTTGGATGAGTTTGTTTGCTAAACTAAAAGTTGAGTGTGAGATTTTGTTTTTGAGTTTTAGGTCATTTATTAAATTTTGCGAGTTTGTGAAAAAGATGATATATTTGAAGGAAGTAGAAAAAGAAGTTTGGTTGTTAAGGAGAATGTCGCAGGATAGTAATACTGCGTGAATTTCTGTTTCGTGTGCAGTGATTTCTGGATCAGGGGCGCACATCCTCAAAATTATTGGGGGGGGGGGGGCGAAATTTTTTTCTTGCAATTTTCAAAATTAGTGGTCTGGAAATACCACAGGAGACCAAATATCCTTTAAAATAGAGTGTATTCCGCGCATACCCTAAAGTCCTAAATTTATAAGACTACATTATATTTTTTTTTACAAAATTAGTGAATTTAAATACTATACTTCGAGCGAAAATATTTTAATTAAATTTGCATATCGAATATAGTGCGCAGAAAAAATGCCCCCAATTAAAAAGTAAAAAAATGCCCCCAATTAAAAAGTAAGAAAAAATGCCCCAATTAAAAAGTAGGAAAAAATGCCCCAATTTAAATTAGAAAAAAATGCCCCAACACAAAAAATTTCAAAAAATTATTAATTAAAATTTTTAAAAAAGATATGTCAAATAAAGATTTTTTGTAAAAAAAAAAGTTAACTTTTCATTTAAAACATTTAAAATTTAATTAAAGTAAACTAAAAAACTCAGCATACGACAATTTTTTAAATACAAAATTTTTTTTTATAAAACAGCAAATATTTTTGGACTTTGTGTGTATCAGAACTCTTTCTAAATATAATTTGTATTTTAACTGATTTTAAGAACACATTCCCACAAATATGCACCTTTGCTATTGTTTTCAAGAACTTTATAAAGAAAAAACCCTATAGATTAAGAAATTTTAGGAATTTCTTAATCCTAAAAAACCTAAAAAAAATTCCTAAAGGCCTTTCAAAACGGTACCAAATAAAAATATTTATATAATTATATAAAATCCTGAAAATCAAAAATTAGGGGGCATTTTTTCCTACTTTTTAATTGGGGGCATTTTTACCTTCAACCATCGAATATACACTAGTTTAAAAAAATCCAAAAATGTTAGGAGGTGGAATAGGGTTTTTCATTTGAAAAATAAAGTAGTCTACCAGGCACATTACAGGAATTGATGAAAGGATATTTTATTCATAGAGAAAACAAATAACTGAAGGCTGGATAGTTTTATATCAGTGAATGTAGTCTAAAGGCAAAGAATCTACTAGACACCCTGCAATGTTTATATGAAAAAATGTGATTGATTCAGGGGCAAGGGTATAAAACGAAGTTATAATTGTGCAAACAAAAATAAAACAAAAAATTAAGATCGCATTATTTCATTATACAATCTACAAAAAGTAAAATTACTGTTAACATTTTGCAATGATAATTTGCCTTTTATAATAACTTTTAAGGAAAAAAAGTCTATCAGAAAAAGTTATAGAGCTTCAACAAAAACTAAAAATTTTTAGTGCATAAGTTAAGTTTTTTGAAAACTAATTTGACGTATCCCCTACAGCATACTCTATCTATGGGTGGCATGGCAGGTTGGTTGAGATGATGGACATAGCACGGATGCCTCTGGATTCGATTTCTCATCGATACAAATTTGTTCATAGTTTGACATAAGCGGTACATCAGTGCCTGGTCAATGAAAATACATCCACTGCACCACTCAAAATTAAAAAATTTGCTACATAATTAACATAAGAGAGAAAGGAAACAAAATAAACTAATAAAGCAATTTTCCCTATTTTAAAATGGAACCGTCTGTTCTCAGAATAATTTCAAAATAATAGGAGGCATAAAGAATGAGAGTTTATTTGATATTTTCAAGTTTTTATAAGCAGCAAAAGCCAACGTTAAAGTAGCTAGCCCTTATAATTAAAAAATTATTTAAATAACGGTCGACAGACATTTCGCCCCCTGACAAATTGTCTCATAGGCTATTAGTATCATCCATCTTTGCTTATTATATGTGTAAAATTATTAAAAAAATTTATATTCTTGTTTATTTTATCTCTATTAAATTATTTCAAATCAATCAATTTATCTCTTAATTTTTTAGAATTGTCCATGAGACAAAATGTCTTATGAAAATAACGGGGCGAATTGTCCATGAAACAAAATGTCTTATGAAAATAATGAGGCGAACTGTCTTATGAAAATAATGGGGCGAAATGTCCGAGGACCACACTAACATAAATCAAAGTATACGAGAAAAGAAAATCATTGCGTTTTTTTGAATATTTCTGTCTACAAATAAAATTCTGACAGCTGTCATAAATAGATCAAGTACATTTTTAACAACTGAAACATTTTGTTTCGATATTATATTTTTATTATAATAATCAACAAATTTTCTCAAAAAAAGTGATTTGATTATGTACAGTGTTACTTCGAATCGTGAATATCGAATTAGTCGAATCGAACATTATAAAAATATCTCTGCTCAAATATTAAGCAAATAGAGTATTTTTGCTTTTAAACTGAACAGATAGTCAAAATATTCATTCCAAAATAAGTATTGAAAAAAAATTCTTGACTTGAAAAAATTAAAGTTTCCAAATGTTACAAAATGTAGCAAACGTAGTGATAAAGATTAAGTGACTTTTGTTGAAAAAGTTCTTAGCGCGAGTCTAACAATATTCATTGATATAAAATTGTAACGATTGAAAACTATTTTAATTAAACTCTAAATGCAAATTAGACAAGCAGTGGTGTAGTCAAAAAAAAGTTGATAGAAGGGCACAATTTTAAAACAAAAAACTTGCGCAACATTATTTATACTTTCTTGACCCTTTCATTGGAGAAATTTTCAAAAACTGATATCGCATAAGATGCATTGGGCACCATGCGGTACATAGGAGTGTGGGCACGGTCCCTCATGCCCCAGCCTAGCTACGTCACTGGAGAGAAGAAAGCTGAATGAGATAGGAGAGCTTAACAAGAGAAGAGAGCTTGAGTGAATGATTGAGTTTTAGCAGAGAAAGCGGAAGAGAAAAACAGAGGAGAGAGAAAGAGAAATAGAATCACTGTGACAGAAGATGAGAAAATCTAGTGGATCATCAACATGTGTTTGCTTAAAAATACTACAGAGGGGACACTGTGATAAACATTGCTTACTTATTGTGTGCATATTGAAGCAATGGATTACTATTATATAGCTCTCACGCATCGTCTGTAAAATATGTTCGATAGGAAAAATGCGATAGGAATTTCAGAGCAGCTTGGCATGATGTTTGATTGATTCGAAAGTCTGCATTCCTTCTATGCGATCATCATACATGTTTTATAAACAAGCAGCAACTCTTACTTATATAAAATTATTGGGGGGGGGGGGGGGGGTGGCCTCCCCCCCCCCCCCATTTTGGGGGGGGGGGGGGGGGGGGGGGGGGGGGGGGGTGGTGATGATGGTGTGGTTGTGTTTTTCTTTTTTTTTTTTTTTTTTCTACCCCTCCTTCCCCCCTTTATTGTTTTTTTTCAGTTTCTTCTTGTCTTTTTTCCCTCCCTCTTGGTTGTTGTGTTTTTTTTTTGCCTCCCTTCTGGGGTGGGGGAGGGAGTGTTGTTTTTGGGTGGGGGGTCCGCCCCCGGCCAAAGGGGGGGGGTTTTGGGTTGCTCCTAACTGGTTGGTCCCGGGGGTTGGGGGGGGGGGGGGAGTAGGGACCCCCTGGGGTGTTGGGGGGTGTGTGCTCTGTGCTTTTCTCTCTCCGGCGCGGAAGGCGGTCCGTGGGGGGGGAGAGGAAAAACCAAAATTCAAAAATAAATTATTATCTTTTTACTAATAAATAAAAAATCTATATCCACCACAAATACCCCCACCCCCAGAAACCACAAAAAAAAAAATTATAATACATAATTAAAAAAAAAAAAAATACAAAAACCACCAACAAAAGACAAATTACAGCTTCACAGTTCTAGGGCTTTTCCGGGTCTGGGGGGGGGGGTGGGGGCGGGGGGCGGGGGTCCCCCGGCGCCCACTTTCAAACAACAAATAGCCTCGCAGAAGGAAAAGGGGAAGATATTTGTTTTTTTTTTTTTTTTTTTAAAAAAAAAAAAAAAAAAAAAAAAAATAAAAAAAATAAAATTTTTTTTTTGAGTTTTTTTTTGTTTTTATTTCTCTTCATAATTTCCAAATTATTAAAAAGCTTAAAGCGGCGGGATGGGATGAAGTTAGTAATCCATTCATCAAGAATCTTCTTCCTAGGTTTAGGGACGCGTTGCTGGCAATGTATAACTTATAAAAGATGGGTTTTACCCAGACTGCTATAAAAGGGCTATGCTTGTTTGTGTGCCAAAGGCTGGCAAGAAGAGCGGCAAACCCAGTGACCTAAGGCCTATCAGTCTTCTCCCTTGCATGAGAAAAGTGTATGGCAAATTAATTTTTGCAGTACTCGATGCTAGCATGCAATAATCCCAGACGAACAGGTTGGTTTTAAAAAAGGACTGTCAACCAATCATGCTCTGCTTAAGAGAACCGGTTAATTATAAAATATATATCCTAGGGAGAACATATATACTCATATCATGTATATATGGGATGGAAGCAAATTCCAGGGCAGGTTGTTCCTAACCTAGCATCAGAGGCGTAGCTAGAGGGGGGGGGGGGCAGTGCCCCCCCCCCCCCCCCCCCCCCCCCCCCCCCCCCCCCCAATACCATTTCCTCCTCTCCCTTATAAACACTTTCTTTGCCCCACCTAATCCTCCTCCTTAGTTTATTTTTGTATAAATGTAAATCCTGTTTGTCAACTCAATCTTTTCGCTAATACTTAAGAATCATATATGCTTCCGATTAATTAGCACTTTGATGTATGATGATAAGGATGAGTTGAGGATGACTATGATGATGATACAGAAGCATATTCGTGTATAACAACTAGCATTGACCCAATTTTGCACATCTTAGCTTTTATTTTCATATGTATTTTGGAAACAAATGTGATCTATCACATAATGCATGTATGATCAATGTATCAGCAGATTTGCAGAAGCTACTTAATTAATTTTGTAAGTTATTCTGAATTTAACTTACCCCCCTAAGTTCTTTGTATGCCCCCCTAAGTTCCATTTTCTCGCTACGCCACTGCCTAGCATGCCCTAAATTGTGCTGTGCATACCTTTCTTAACCGTTATAACATGTATAAAATATTATTTATTGATAACATATAAAGTATTGCATGCCTCTTAACTCTTGTATTTTTGTAGCATATCTCTTTATAATCATATTCTTTTATTTAGGAACAAGTTACATTCCGTAATGCCGGTTTTTTATCCAGGTTTTCTTCCTCCAAAGAATTCAAAGGTTTTTACGGTTAGGTAGAGCTCTGGTGACCCGATTCTAACCTTGTTAGTAATCAAGCTATCACTAGACATTAAGATTGTTTCCCAAATTGGAAACGTTCGCGTTAGGATTGTATCGTTCACTCAGCTTGTAAAATTATATTTAGATTCTGAAATTAGAGTCTCTTTATAATTGGGCTGGAAATTGTCACAGAATATAGGTAAAAATTTGTCCAAATGAAAAAAGCTTTAGTTTAAAATGCATCCCTTATCTCCTTAAATTTAATGCAGTAAACAATAATAAAAATAATATTTATCCAAAACATATTTTTTCGAATCAAAGTGTAAATCAAACCCGCATTTAAATTTTGGTTGATTAATTCAAAATCTACAAATAAATTTAGATTCTGAGAGTAGAGTCGCTTTATAATTGTGTTGAAATTATCACATAATATAGGTAAAAATTTGTCCAAATGAAAGGAGCTTTAGTTTAAAATGCATCCCTTATAAAGGTTGTATCTAATCTAAATAAAAGTAGACTATGATTATCCAACAAAACTCATTATTTCTTCAATGTGGATGTCGAAAATTATAATTATTTTATAAAAATATAGAAATAAATTTAGGATTAAAGTGAAAAAAAATAAATTCATGAGATTACTTAATGATAAAAATTGATTAAAACACATATTTTGATCTATTTATCTTCTCTTTAAAAATTTATATGCAATAAACAATAATAAAATAATATTTATCCAAAACATATTTTTTTCGAATCAAAGTGTAAATCAAACCCGCACTTCAAAAGAAGTAAAAAAACTAATGTTAATATATAAAAAACTGAAAACTAAAATGATTTTATAAAAATCTAAAAATAAATAGTGGACTACGATTATCCAACAAAACTTGTACATTCGATCTACATTTTTCACTTCAAAAATAATTTTAAATTTATTAGAAAAACATTATACTGACCAATAAAAAAACGAAGGTTAATTTATAAAAAAAATGGAAAAACTAATACTATTTAATAAAAATCTACAAATAAATTTAGATTCTGAGAGTAGAGTCGCTTTATAATTGTGCTGGAAATTATCACATAATATAGGTAAAAATTTGTCATAATGAAAGGAGCTTTAGTTTAAAATGCATCCCTTATCTGCTAATTAATGGTATGAAGCCCATGGAAAATAAAAACAGTAAAATGGCATTTCTTAAGTACTTATGATATAAGTAATGTATTCTGAAAGGCCATAAAAAATGCTTTAATTTGGTATATCGCATGATGCATTTTGTTGAGAAATGTGAAAGTTATAAGCGTTTTAATATTTGACTAAGATTTAAGCTAGGAACACTACAAATAAACTAAGCGTACACTAGCCCGATAAAATAAACCACACACGCATGCTAAAGATGTGGTGTAGCGTATGCGAGATAAGAATTCACTGCGCTCACAAACGTGTAATGCAACATGTGTTAATCTTTCTTCGCATAATTATGCTCTAAAATCAATCAATAATGTGATTTATTTTTCGCACACTGTCGGTATAAATATAACGAATGCCCTTCGTTAAAAATTAGAAAGGTTGTATCTAAACTAAATAAAAGTAGACTACGATTATCCAACAAAATTCGTACATTTAATCGACAAAACCACTTGAAAATCATGCTTAAGATTTAGTAGAAGCGTATGTGAGATAAGAATTCTACTGCACCCATCAAATGCGTAATGCAACATGTGTTAATCTTTCGCATTTTACTTAACTATGCTATTTAAAATGTTAAAACCATATTCTACCTGTGAATTTAAAATTTTGAAGAAATATATAAACTCATCACGTTAATTATTGGTATAATTTTTGAAATAAAGTGACTGCCCTTAGCGTTGGAAAAATTAAAAGGTATTTATTTCTAAAACCTAAATAAAAGTAGACTACGATTATCAAACAAACTCGTACATTTAATCGACATTTTTCACTTCAAAAATAATTTAAAATTTATTAGAAAAATATTATACTGACCTATACTACTGACCCATAAAAAGTAAAAAATATATATTAATTTTCGACAGTTTTATTTAACTATGATATTTTAAAATGTTAAAAACCATATTCTACCTTTGTGAATATAAAATTTTGAAAAAATATTATATAAACTCATCACGTTAATTATAATTGGTATTTTTTGAAACTAGATAAAAGTTGACTGACCTCACATAAAAGCGGATTTTGGAAAAATAAAAATATATTTATTTGTAAAACCTAGCCTATTTTACCCACAAAGAGTATAGCTTCAAATCTTGTACATTCGATCAACATTTTTCACTTCAAAAATAATTTAAAATTTATTAGAAAAACATTATACTCACCTATACTAGTGACCCATAAAAAGTAAAAAATATATACATAATTTTTCGAAAGTATTGTCCATTTATTAAAATTTTTAAAACTTGTAAAAAATCAATTATTTTAGCCTTTGTGAGTATAAAATAACTTCGAAAAAATATTATCATAAATTAAGAACGTTAATTATTATTGGTATTTTTTGAAACTTAGATAAAACTTGTACAGAACTCACAAAAAGCAGTATTGGTGTGGAAGAATGAAAATATATTTATTTGTATTATCCTAGTCTATGTTAACCACAAAGAGTATACCTTTCCAATGATATCATTTTCATTCAATTTTTTTTAAAAATCTTCATATTATGCTTAATCATAACCTGTACGGTTGAACGCGGGTAGACAACTTGCGTGTTATCTCCAACCCGTATATTACGATGATTCTTCTCCAACCTGTATTCTACGATGATTCATCTCCAAACTATATACTACGATGATTCATCTCTAACCTGTATACTACGATGATTCATCTTCAACCTGTATACTACGATGGTTTCTATTCCATGTACAAATAACTAGGGAGACAATGTTCAACTTTCTGTTCACATTCTGCTAGATGTAAGATTTGATATACCTCATTCGGGGAGACGATGCTACATAAGTTATTACCTATATACATTATACCTGTATACTACGATGGTTCATCTCCAACCTGTATACCGCGATAATTCATATCAAAGAATCGAAAAATATTCTTTAAAAAATCAAAAAATATCAAACTTTCTGTTCATATTTTGCTACCTCATACGATGTTACAAAAGTTATTACCTATACTTTGCAATTTGCACGATTTTAAATATTATATTTGTCAAATAATCAAAATAAAATTCTGTAATCAAAGAATCGAAAAATATTCTTTAAAAAATTAAAAAATATCAAACTTTCTGTTCATATTTTGCTACCTCATACGATGTTACAAAAGTTATTACCTATACTTTGCAATTTGCACGATTTTAAATATTATATTTGTCAAATAATCAAAATAAAATTCTGTAATCAAAGAATCGAAAAATATTCTTTAAAAAATCAAAAAATATCAAACTTTCTGTTCATATTTTGCTACCTCATACGATGTTACAAAAGTTATTACCTATACTTTGCAATTTGCACGATTTTAAATATTATATTTGTCAAATAATCAAAATAAAATTCTGTAATCAAAGAATCGAAAAATATTCTTTAAAAAATTAAAAAATATCAAACTTTCTGTTCATATTTTGCTACCTCATACGATGTTACAAAAGTTATTACCTATACTTTGCAATTTGCACGATTTTAAATATTATATTTGTCAAATAATCAAAATAAAATTCTGTAATCAAAGAATCGAAAAATATTCTTTAAAAAATCAAAAAATATCAAACTTTCTGTTCATATTTTGCTACCTCATACGATGTTACAAAAGTTATTACCTATACTTTGCAATTTGCACGATTTTAAATATTATATTTGTCAAATAATCAAAATAAAATTCTGTAATCAAAGAATCGAAAAATATTCTTTAAAAAATCAAAAAATATCAAACTTTCTGTTCATATTTTGCTACGTCATACGATGTTACAAAAGTTATTACCTATACTTTGCAATTTGCACGATTTTAAATATTATATTTGTCGAATAATCAAAGAATCGAAAAATGTTCAAATCAAAAAATATTTATTCTTTTTAAATATATCGTTGGCTCCCCTTACTTTTAAAATTGAAAGATAAACCTAGTCTTTAATAATTAATTTTTATCAAATTATGCACATACGAAACTAAAAGTAAGGGGAGCCAACGATATATTTAAAAAGAATAAATATTTTTTGATTTGAACATTTTTCGATTCTTTGATTATTCGACAAATATAATATTTAAAATCGTGCAAATTGCAAAGTATAGGTAATAACTTTTGTAACATCGTATGACGTAGCAAAATATGAACAGAAAGTTTGATATTTTTTGATTTTTTAAAGAATATTTTTCGATTCTTTGATTACAGAATTTTATTTTGATTATTTGACAAATATAATATTTAAAATCGTGCAAATTGCAAAGTATAGGTAATAACTTTTGTAACATCGTATGAGGTAGCAAAATATGAACAGAAAGTTGATATTTTTTGATTTTTTAAAGAATATTTTTCGATTCTTTGATTACAGAATTTTATTTTGATTATTTGACAAATATAATATTTAAAATCGTGCAAATTGCAAAGTATAGGTAATAACTTTTGTAACATCGTATGAGGTAGCAAAATATGAACAGAAAGTTTGATATTTTTTAATTTTTTAAAGAATATTTTTCGATTCTTTGATTAGAGAATTTTATTTTGATTATTTGACAAATATAATATTTAAAATCGTGCAAATTGCAAAGTATAGGTAATAACTTTTGTAACATCGTATGAGGTAGCAAAATATGAACAGAAAGTTTGATATTTTTTGATTTTTTAAAGAATATTTTTCGATTCTTTGATTACAGAATTTTATTTTGATTATTTGACAAATATAATATTTAAAATCGTGCAAATTGCAAAGTATAGGTAATAACTTTTGTAACATCGTATGAGGTAGCAAAATATGAACAGAAAGTTTGATATTTTTTAATTTTTTAAAGAATATTTTTCGATTCTTTGATTACAGAATTTTATTTTGATTATTTGACAAATATAATATTTAAAATCGTGCAAATTGCAAAGTATAGGTAATAACTTTTGTAACATCGTATGAGGTAGCAAAATATGAACAGAAAGTTTGATATTTTTTGATTTTTTAAAGAATATTTTTCGATTCTTTGATTACAGAATTTTATTTTGATTATTTGACAAATATAATATTTAAAATCGTGCAAATTGCAAAGTATAGGTAATAACTTTTGTAACATCGTATGAGGTAGCAAAATATGAACAGAAAGTTTGATATTTTTTAATTTTTTAAAGAATATTTTTCGATTCTTTGATTAGAGAATTTTATTTTGATTATTTGACAAATATAATATTTAAAATCGTGCAAATTGCAAAGTATAGGTAATAACTTTTGTAACATCGTATGAGGTAGCAAAATATGAACAGAAAGTTTGATATTTTTTGATTTTTTAAAGAATATTTTTCGATTCTTTGATTACAGAATTTTATTTTGATTATTTGACAAATATAATATTTAAAATCGTGCAAATTGCAAAGTATAGGTAATAACTTTTGTAACATCGTATGAGGTAGCAAAATATGAACAGAAAGTTTGATATTTTTTAATTTTTTAAAGAATATTTTTCGATTCTTTGATTACAGAATTTTATTTTGATTATTTGACAAATATAATATTTAAAATCGTGCAAATTGCAAAGTATAGGTAATAACTTTTGTAACATCGTATGAGGTAGCAAAATATGAACAGAAAGTTTGATATTTTTTGATTTTTTAAAGAATATTTTTCGATTCTTTGATATGAATTATCGCGGTATACAGGTTGGAGATGAACCATCGTAGTATACAGGTATAATGTATATAGGTAATAACTTATGTAGCATCGTCTCCCCGAATGAGGTATATCAAATCTTACATCTAGCAGAATGTGAACAGAAAGTTGAACATTGTCTCCCTAGTTATTTGTACATGGAATAGAAACCATCGTAGTATACAGGTTGAAGATGAATCATCGGTATACAGGTTAGAGATGAATCATCGTAGTATACAGGTTGGAGATGAATCATTGTAGTATATAGTTTGGAGATGAATCATCGTAGAATACAGGTTGGAGAAGAATCATCGTAATATACGGGTTGGAGATAACACGCAAGTTGTCTACCCGCGTTCAACCGTACAGGTTATGAGAATATATCATTACATATTAGAGAAGAGTTTTCTAAACTCTTTATACTGAAAAAATATTTCTTCAAATATATTACTGTTTTGTTTAAAATACCTATACTTTGCAATTTGGACGATTTTAAATATTATATTTGTCAAATAATCAAAATAAAATTCTGTGATCAAAGAATCGAAAAATATTCTTTAAAAAATCAAAAAATATCAAACTTTCTGTTCATATTTTGCTACCTCATAGCTTCAATACTTATTGAGAAAAATTGATTAAAACACATATTTTGATCTATTTATCTTCTCTTTAGAAATTTATATACAGTAAACAATAATAAAAATAATATTTATCCAAAACATATTTTTTTCGAATCAAAGTGTAAATCAAACCCGCACTTAAATTTTGGATGATTATTCAAAAGAAGTAAAAAACTAATGTTAATTTATAAAAAACCAAAAACTAAAATGATTTTATAAAAATCTAAAAATAAATAGTGGACTACGATTATCCAACAAAAGTTGTACATTCGATCTACATTTTTAACTTCAAAAATAATTTTAGAATTTATTAGATAAACATTATACTGACCAATAAAAAAAACGAAGGTTAATTTATAAAAAAAAAATGGAAAAACTAATACTATTTTATAAAAATCTACAAATAAATTTAGATTCTGAGAGTAGAGTCGCTTTATAATTGTGCTGGAAATTGTCACATAATATAGGTAAAAATTTGTCCTAATGAAAGGAGCTTTAGTTTAAATTGCATCCCTTATCTGCTAATTAATGGTATGAAGCCCATGGAAAATAAAAACAGTAAAATGGTATTTCTTAAGTACTTATGATATAAGTAATGTATTCTGAAAGCCCATAAAAAATGCTTTAATTTGGTATATCGCATGATGCATTTTGTTGAGAAATGTGAAAGTTATAAGCGTTTTAATATTTGACTAAGATTTAAGCTAGAAAACACTACAAATAAACTAAGCGTACACTAGCCCGATAAAATAAACCACACACGCGTGCTAAAGATGTGGTGAAGTGTATGTTAGATAAGAATTCCCTCCGCTCACAAACGCGTAATGCAACATGTGTTCATCTTTCTTCGCATAGTTATGCTCTAAAATCAATCAATAATGTGATTTATTCTTCGCACACTGTCGGTATAAATATAACGAATGCTCTTCGTTAAAAATTAGAAAGGTTGTATCTAAACTAAATAAAAGTAGACTACGATTATCCAACAAAATTCGTACATTCAATCGACAAAACCACACACGCGTGCTAAAGATGTGGTGAAGTGTATGTTAGATAAGAATTCCCTCCGCTCACAAACGCGTAATGCAACATGTGTTAATCTTTCTTCGCATAGTTATGCTCTAAAATCAATCAATAATGTGATTTATTCTTCGCACACTGTCGGTATAATTTTTAACGAATGCCCTTCGTTAAAAATTAGAAAGGTTGTATCTAAACTAAATAAAAGTAGACTACGATTATCAAACAAACTCTTACATTTAATCGACATTTTTCACTTGAAAAATAATTTAAAATTTATTAGAAAAATATTATACTGACCTATACTACTGACCCATAAAAAGTAAAAAATATATATTAATTTTCGACAGTTTTATTTAACTATGACATTTTAAAATGTTAAAAACCATATTCTACCTTTGTGAATATAAAATTTTGAAGAAATAATATATAAACTCATCACGTTAATTATTGGTATTTTTTGAAACTAGATAAAAGTTGACTGACCTCACATAAAAGCGGATTTTGGAAAAATAAAAATATATTTATTTGTAAAACCTAGCCTATTTTACCCACAAAGAGTATAGCTTCAAATCTTGTACATTCGATCAACATTTTTCACTTCAAAAATAATTTAAAATTTATTAGAAAAACATTATACTGACCTATACTACTGACCCATAAAAAGTAAAAAATATATATTAATTTTCGACAGTTTTCTTCAACTATGAAATTTTAAAATGTGAAAAATCATATTTTACCTTTGTGAATATAAAATATTCAAAAAATATTTTATAAATTAAGAACGTTAATTATAATTGGTATTTTTTGAAACTAGATAAAACTTGACTGACCTCACATAAAAGCAGATTTTGGAAAAATAAAAATATATTTATTTGTATAACCTAGCCTATGTTAACCACAAAGAGTATACCTTTCCAATGACACCATTTTCATTTAATTTTTTTTTAAAAAAGACACATTATGCTTAAACAAAAAGGTGGTCCGTAATTTTTTCAAAAATTTAGACAAAATTTTTCAAAGTAATGTCCATTTATTAAAATTTTTTAAAACTTTTGCAAAAATAAATTATTCTAGAGTATGTAGCAAACGATAAGCTTTCTAATGATATATATATCATGAAAAAGAAATATTGAAAAACAGTTGAATTCTTTCTTCAAATCAAACAAGTAAAAATTTTCAAAAAGTAGTATTGGTAGTAGTAGTATTATTATTATTATTATTATTATTATTATATATTACATAAACATTTCAACCAATCATATAGTTTTTATGAAATAAAACTGCCATTTCAAAGTTAAATTTTTTGAACTTTTAGGTAGAATTTTTGAAATGTGGCTTTCAATATGTATGTAAAATATTTTTTGAAAATTTTTATTTTAAGTATATTTTTTAAGCATTTTACGATTTACACATTTAAATATATAATAAGGCTGGCAAGTTTGACGAGTTGTCTCCCCGGAGGTCTTGCCAGACCTCTGATATAGTTATGCAGTATCAAAAGGTCGGTAGGCGTTTAGTGGGATGGAAAGTCCAGGTAGACCTGGACTCAGCATTCCTGGCGGACAACGATATCCGAAAGGATGAGTGCGAACGTCACAAACAACTTAACTTAACAAACAACACTGAAGCAACAAACCTGAATCCCTCCTTTATTACTTCACTTTTTCCATCTAATTCGCTAGTATCCCACAACATCCACAATTCCATCATAAGAATGGAAACTCAATCCCATTTACACAACACCTCAAATTTTTCTCACCATTACACAGCTCAACAACGCCATAAACTCTTTTAAACCCAGACCAGAATGTAGTTACGACGACACATCCATGAAACATTCGCAAAACATACCCTACTTCAATAATTCAACAGTTGTTTAAGACTAAACTACTTTCCTAATATCTAGAAATTATTAATCCTCATTCTTAAATCAATCAAAATCTCAATAACGTAAAAAAAACTGGCGCCCCATATCTCTTTTATCGACTCTGGGCAAAATTTTAGAGAAAATTCAGAGAATAAGACTGCTACATTATATCTTAAAATCAACTCATTCACCCAAACCAATTCGCCTATCTTACCAACAAAAACTCAGAATTAGCAGTTTCTCGCCTCACATTTTACCTTGAATATGCACTGACAAATCATAAAATAGCCTCAACTCTGTTCTTATAAATAGAGAATGCTTTAAACACTGCCTTGAACCCAATTATCATTAACAACCTCACAGACAACACTTACTTCAAATACATGATAACGTTCATAGACAATTACCACAGCAATCGTATTTTAATTCTAATTCAAAACGACAACTCATATGTTCGCGAGCTCTCTCTCTCTCTCTCAACTCCTCAAGGTGGTAGTTTATCTGACTTACTGTGGTTAATCATCCTCATCAACCCTCTGCTCAATTTTATCATCTCTAACTCAGGGGCGCACATCCGGGGGGCGAGGGGGGGGGGGCGACCGCCCCCGCCCAATGTGTTTTCAGGGGGGGGGGGGGGGGGGGGGGCGAAAATGACCTTCCCCCCCCCCCCCCCCCCCCCCCCAATAATTTTCTATAAGTAAGAGTTGCTGCTTGTTTATAAAACATGTATGATGATCCTGAAATCTATGTATGAATCATGTATGAAGAATGGAGACTTTCGAATCAATCAAACATCACATGCCAAGCTGCTCTGAAATTCCTATCGAACATATTTTACAGACGATGCGTGAGATCTATATAATAATAACCCATTGCTTCAATATGCACCCAATAAGTCAGCAATGTTTATCACAGTGTCTCCTCTTTATAGTATTTTTAAGCAAACACATGTTGATGATCCACTAGATTTTCTCATCTTCTGTCACAGTGATTCTATTTCTCTTTCTGTCTCCTTTGTTTTTCTCTTCCGCTTTCTCTGCTAAAACTCAATCATTCACTCAAGCTCTCTTCTTTCATTCAAGCCCTCTTCTCTTGTTAAGCTCTCCTATCTCATTCAGTTCTCTTCTCGCCAGTGATGTAGCTAAGCTGGGCATGAGGGGCCGTGCCCACTCTCCTATGTACCGCATGGTGCCCCATGCAACTTATGCGATATCAGTTTTTGAAAATTTCTCCAATGAAAGAACTTTAATGTTGCTCACCTTTTTGTTTTTAAATTTAAAGGTTCAAGAAAGTATGCAAAATGTTGCTCACCTTTTTTGTTTTTAAATTGTGCCCCCCCCCCACATTAACTTTTTTCTGGTTACACCACTGCTTCTATCTAATTTGCATTTAGAGTTAAATTAAAATAGTTTCCAATTGTTACAATTTTATATCAATGAATATTCTCGCGCTAAGAATTTTTTTCAACAAACGTCATTTAATCTTTATCACTACGTTTGTTACATTTGAAAACTTTTATTTTTTTCGAGTCAAGAAATTTTTTTAATAGCTATTTGGGAATGAATATTTTGACTAGCTATTCGGGTTAAAAGCAAGAATACTCTATTTTCTTAATATTTGAGCAGAGATATCTTTTATAATGTTCGATTGTTAAATTTTATAAGTAACACTTATAAAACAATTTTATAAGTAATTTTATAAATACCTTTTTTAAAGAAAATTTGTTAATTATTATAGTAAAAATATAATATCGAAACAAAACGTTTCAGTTGTTAAAAATATACTTGATCTATTATTTATGACAGCTGTCAGAATTTTATTTGTAGACAAATATTCAAAAAAATGCAATGGTTTTCTTTTCTCGTATACTTTGATTTATGTTAGTTTGGTCCTCGGACATTTCGCCCCATTATTTTCATAAGACAGTTCGTCCCATGGACAATTCGTCCCATTAAGACATTTTGTTTCATGGACAATTCGCCCCGTTATAAATTTGAAAATATCAAATAAACTCTAAATCTTTATACCTCCTATTATTTTGAAATTATTCTGAGAACAGACGGTCCCATTTTAAAATAGTGAAAATTGCTTTATTAGTTTATTTTCTTTCCTTTCTCTCTTATGTTAATTATGTAGCAAATTTTTCAATTTTGAGTGGTGCAGTGGATGTATTTTCATTGACCAGGCACTGATGTACCGCTTATGTCAAACTATGAACAAATTTGTATCGATGAGGAATCGAATCCAGAGGCTTCCGTGCTATGTCCATCATCTCAACCAACCTGCCATGCCACCCATAGATAGAGTATGCTGTAGGGGATACGTCAAATTAGTTTTCAAAAAACTTAAGTTATGCACTAAAATTTTTTAGTTTTTGTTGAAGCGCTATAATTTTTTCTGATAGACTTTTTTTCCTTAAAAGTTATTATAAAAGGCAAATTATCATTGCAAAATGTTAACAGTTATTTTACTTTTTGTAGCTTGTATAATGAAATAATGCAATCTTAATTTTTTGTTTTATTTTTGTTTGCACAATTATAACTTCGTTTTATACCCTTGCCCCTGAATCAATCACATTTTTTCATATAAACATTGCAGGGTGTCTAGTAGACTCTTTGCTTTTAGACTACATTCACTCATAAAACTATCTAACCTTCAGTTATTTGTTTTCTCTATGAATCAAATATCCTTTCATCAATTCCTGTAATGTGCCTGGTAGACACTTCATTTTTCAAATTAAAAGCCTATTCCACCCCCTAACAATTTTGGATTTTTTTAAACTAGTGTATATTCTGCAAACTTAATTAAAATATTTTCGCTGGAAGTATAGTATTTAATTCACAAATTTTGTAAAAAAAAATATAAAGTAGTCTTATAAATTTAGGACTTTAGATATGGGCTGAATACACTCTATTTTAAAGGGTCGACAGACATTTTGCCCCATAGATGATTCGCCCCATAGACAATTCGCCCCATGGACAAATTGTCTCATAGGCTATTTGTTTCATCCATCTTTGTTTATTATATGTGTAAAATTATTAAAAAATTTTATATTCTTGTTTATTTTATCTCTATTAAATTATTTCAAATTAATTATTTTATCTGTTAATTTTTTTTATCACTTTTAAATAATTTTAAATTATTGATGATGAAATTGAAGAAAAAGATAATTACAATGATATTACAATTACAAGATATTAATTTTATTTTGTTTAAAAATTTTAAATATTTGTTTCATTTATAAAATAACTGCCTTTCAAAAAACTAAATAAAATTAAAATATAGCTATTTTTATTGAGATGAGTTGTGATATTAGGCAAAACGTTCATATGCCAAACCGTTTTACGAAAAATAGTCTTATGAAAAATGCGTAAAAGAGTCTAAAAAAATTGAAAAAACGGTTTTATAAAACAATAGTGCTAAATGAAAATTATGAGGCGAATTATTTTATGAAAATAATGGGGCAAATTGTTTTATGAAAATAGTTAGGCGAATTCTCCATGAGACAAAATGTCTTATGAAAATAATGGGGCGAATTGTCCATGAGACAAAATGTCTTATGAAAATTATGGGGCGAATTGTCCATGGGACGAACGGTCTTATGAAAATAATGGGGCGAATTGTCCTATGAAAATAATGGGGCGAATTGTCCATGGGACGAACTGATAAAAAGAATGGGGCGAAATGTCTGAGGATCTTTTAAAGGATTGCTTAAATATTTGGTCTCCCGTGGTATTTCCAGACCACTAATTTTGAAAATTGCAACAAAAAAATTTCGTCCCCCCCCCCCTCAATGAGGATGTGCGCCCCTGGTTTAGGTCACCTAGTATTAGCACCTTATCGGAGGGCGAAGATATCTTGGTAAATTCGTAGTCCAACAGAGGGTTACTAGGCGGGTTGTAACAACCCAACACACCTAAATGTCCAGCTCTACCAAGATCAAGCTTCAGGGCTGTAGTAATAACAGAAACGCTTTATTGTAGATTACATACAGAGTAAGAAAAAGATGCTTAATAAATGTACCCAATATAAGAAAAAATATAAGATAAGAAAAATATATAATAAATATATAATATAAGAAAAAAAATTAAGAAAAGATGCTTAATAAATGTACCCAATATCACTTCTACTGCTAATTACTTCAAAACATAAAAAGTAATGTCTTTGTATAACTTTCGTTTGACCTTGATATCCAAAGTTACAAAACCAAGAATGCAAGAATTGTGTTGTGTCAGCCTCCAATTATCGTGAAACTGGAAACCTTTAACCCCTCTCGCACACCCATCGCTAGACCTCGCGAGTGGCTTGTTCCGTGATGCAAAAATGTCCTATATCCGAGGATGCGGATGGAATTGTCTTGAGATTTCACTTCATTCAGAGAGAAGACGTCTATATTATTTTCGGTAAGGAGCTCAATTAGAGCACTGTTTCTTAGCCAAGCGGTTGAAGTGCAAAAATTTGAGCATGACTGACTGATTGACACTACACTTTCCTATTTACTGACACGCTAGCAGGAGGTTCGCAGCCACTGCGCTCAATGGAATGTATGGTCCTGTATACCTGAGAAGGCTTTACCTTTGTTGCCGTGAGAGTTTTCTTAGGAGCTACCTGAGTTCTTTTTGTTGAAGAGCGGCCAGTTTTAGGAGTTGCTGACTTGCACGATCGACGGTGGTGCTCGCCTTCGCAGATTAGACAACATTCTCTCTTTGGGCAAGCAGCCGACACGTGGCCTAGTTTCTGACATTTGTGGCATTGCAATGCTTTAGGCTTGGGCAAAAACTCATGGCAGGCGAATTTCAGACCTCGAATTATCAGTCCGTTTTTGGTCAGTTGATCAGCAGCTGCCTTGTTCTCAAGGTTCACTTTTAGGCAAGATCCCCTTGTCTAAAAGTTTGATAATCCTAGGTCTTTAATTGCCGCCGAGACATTGGGGGCGTCTTGCATGGTCAGGCCATTGAGGGCTATGGCCCAAGCCTTAGCTCTGGGCACGTAACCCTTGACAAAAGGTTGAAGTAATGTCTTCATAGAGTCATTATCTTCAACCAGAACCTTAATTAGATTAAGCTTAGCCAATTTAAACTTATTGACTATCTTAATTTTTCGTTTCTGTGCCAAAATTGTCTTATATGTGCCTAATTTGCTACCCAAGTTCGGCATGTTTTTCAATAAAACTGTATATCAATTTGGCTTCCTAGATAGTTGTGTTTTTTGGTGGTGAGGGCCTCTTGCTCCTAGCAATGACCGTAGTAAATATAAACGTTATAATTGATGATAAAACTTCCAATGTCGCTTCCTTACAATATTGTTATAACTTCGTAAGGTATTCCTTAATTTTCAACAAAAGGCAAATTTTCTATTTAACTATTGAAAAGATAAAAGTTTGATCATCGTTCTTTCTTATTGCATTTATTTTCTGCCTTTTGTTTTGCCAATTCCATTTTAAAATGAGTAAATCTTTTTCGTATGTCAAAAGGATTGTATCTATACTTCAAATCCAACATTGAGCCCAATTGTTAAATTTTCCCCTCGTCTTATTACACATTTTTTGTTTTATAGTTAAACTAATTTTTTAGATTTGTGGAAGTTGACAGTATGACTTCAATCATAATTCTCATCTAATTTTTATTTTTTAAAGCTCATTAACTTATGATCTTTGACATTTTGATATCGCCCTTAATTGGACCTTTTTCTGTTAAAAACAAAATTCTCATACTTTTTGTTTATCAAGTTCAAGAAAAGTCATAAAAATGTAAAATGCCTTTAACTCCTCTCGGAAGTTCTGCGAAAATGCCTATTTATATTGGACAAAAGCGCGCCAAACGAGAAGAACTTGCGAACCAGTTTTCTGTGCGCATCTTTAGTGTCATTTGTTACATCATTTTGGTTACTTTGCCCGGCTGTCTTCTCGCTTTTTACTATTCCTTCTTCTGGCACTCCAAAATTCACATATCCACAGCAGAGATGATGAAGAAAAATATTGTTAATAACTCATCCCTTCGTTGACTCAACATGTTACGAGTACAGTACATGATTCATTCTTTTCTATCGATTCACCTTCATTTGATGTTATTTTTTGTGGTGTGATTGTGAAGATAAATGCATGTTTTTCTAGAAGTTAGATGCATAATAAAGTGAACAATGTGTAGTGGCACTATTTTTATCGTATTATATTTTTGACTCTCTCATTAAAATTTGCTCTCATCTTACGAGGGAACAGAGTCCCCTTTGCATCTCTCTGGTTGCACCTCCCCCTACATAAATTCTTTAAATTCCTGTGCGATAACAAATTTTGTACCTGAAATTTTTTCTAAGAGAGCCTGATTTATGGACGGAATGGATTGTCTTCATGTCTACAATTACATGTGTGTTTATATAGTATTAATTATTATATAGGAATAAGTAAAAAGACAAAAAGTCATTTTATGTTAAATATATTTTAAAACTAAAAGGAAGAATCCTTAAAATTCTAGATTTGATATAATTCATTAAATTTAAAGTCTTGATCCACAAAGTCCTTAAAAATGTAAAAATTCGATCTGAAAAAAATCGTTTCTTTACCTAATTAATTTAAAAACATGTCAGTCGTGTATCTGATTCTAAATTACTATGTAGGTCAATGTGCTGACACTGGTTGTAAAAAATGAATATATTCTATTAATTAAATCATGATGAAAAAAGTTATTACAGAAGATGTAAAGATATTACATAAAAAGGTTTTTATTTTTAAAAAGAAGACTTCTTGTTATTCATATTCTTTTTATGTAAGCTTCTATTTCTTCATTCGTTAGTTTTTCAATTTTTGCACTACTTGAGATGGTGACAATCTAAAAAAATAAAAATAATGCTATACCCAACATCTTTAACTTCAAAAGGCAAATTAAAAGAATTGATTTTCCATTCAAAAATCTAGAACTGGAATTAAAGTTTAAAAAACATTTGTTGCAATTGAAAGCATATTTAAAGTGATTGATTGCATTTTAATTTTTTCAAATACACTTCAAGTTTGTTCTATGCCTTCTTCAAAACACACAAATGCTAGCTAACTAACTTTAATGTATGCCGCCTTTAAATTAATTTCATCTCCTTTAAACACACAAATGCTGAATAATTAAAATTTTTGTCTCTAACTTTGTATGAATTATTATTGGTTTTTCACAATTCTGTTCGACTTATCAATAAAAAACTTCTTAGCGTCCTTTTTTGTTTTGAAATCTCTTTTTAGCCTTTCTTCCTTTTTATTTAATAGAGTCGTTGCAATATTTCAAATTGCACACACCAAAAAAGGATAAATAACGTCCTACCCAGCATCTCTCTACACAATGAACTATCCAAGATCTAACCAACCAATTATTTAGATAAACAACCTTAATTTTTTCCAAATAAACCTTCTAAATTTGTTTTTTATTAACCCTTTAAGGGCGATAGGACATATATGTCCCAAATTTTTGTTTCAAAAATAATGTCATACAAACCAAATTATAAACTAGGTTTTTCAGTTTGTTCTATTCATAACGATGTTTTAAACATTTAATTATTGTGTATTATTTAAAAAGATAAGTTTTATATATTAAAACCTTAATCAAAACTTCGATTTTATTGGTTAATCTTTGTTAACGAAAAAAGTTCAAAAACAATTTTTTTTTGTAAAACTGTTTGTAATATGTGTTACGAACAAACCTTCACAAGAGTAATTCAGTTCATGAAGAAAAAAATGAGATGTTATCTTGCAAATTCATTTCAAATATTGTGGGACATATATGTCCCTATCGGACTAAAGGTTTTTTCACAAAACATAAAGTTTCTCGTTCTCTTAACGTTTTTATTTGAAAAAGAGAACTTATTAATAATATAAGACGTATACATATATATTTTTAAATGGCATTTATATGTAAGCATTACTTTTCGCATGCGCATGTAATAGTGTTTATGTCACACCAATTGTTATATATATTATGCAACATATTAACGAGCAAACTTACACTTAAATGATTGATCTCCTTTCATATAACATATATCGACTCATTATTTGTCTTTCTATTTCCGTTTTTCATCTGAAATTCACTTTATATTGTACAAGTGATTTGTCTCATTTATTGTTTTGTTCAATCTCGCTATTATGCCTCGTGTTAGAAACTTTATTGCTAAAGAAGACTATGTTGAAGAATGCTTGATGCCTGATACAAGTGAAACCGAGAGTTACGAAAAATGATCTTCATTTAGATTATGAAGACCAAGAGTTCATCGAAAATGATCTGGAGAAGGGGATAGAAGAAATTCAAATAGTTGATGCTCAGGCAAATGTTTTTGTACCTGTAGTTTCCCCTTGAAACTAAAAGTTCCTTTTTCATCTTTTATTTTTGATTGGCAAAAAGACATCGACGTGCCCATGTATCCTTTTGCTTTTAAAGAATGGGGTAAGATTAATTTACCTAGTTTAAATTGGGAGGAGAACTTTCCGAATCCTTTTCAAGTTTTTTGCGAAGTCAGTAATTTTGGTTCTTTGATTGAATATATGAAAAATCAATCTGAAATATACATGCAGCAAAAAGGGATAGTTGGATGCATTGAAAAAGAAGAAATAGTTTGCATGATAGGTATTCATATTTGCATGGGATACCATAAGCTACCGAAAATTAAAGACTACTGGTCAACAACGGAGACCTTAAGGGTGCCATTTATTGCAAACTCCATGCCCCGTGATAGATTCATTTTTTTAAGATCAATTTTACATTTTAACGATAACTCTAAATGTTTATCTAGAGATAGCTCTGACTATGATCCATCTTTCAAAGTAGCACCTTTGTTTCTTCACTTTAATAACGCTTTTTCCTCAGCTATGAGTCCAACTAAGCAACAATCTATAGATGAACACATGATAAAGTTCAAAGGACACAATTATTTAAAGCAATACATAAAGAACAAGTGTAAAATGGGGTTTCAAACTATGGGCAAGATGTGATAGCAAAACTGGATATTTGTTTCAATCTTATTTATACACTGGCAAAAATAAAGAAAATGATTCCAGTTTTTTAGGTGAACAAGTAGTTCAAACTCTTACGAAAAGCTTAATTGGCAGTAGTGTTGAAATATATATGGACAACTTCTTTTCATCTCCTGCACTGTTCTATCACTTGAAAAAAAATAAAATATATTCATGTGGAACAGCTAGAAGAAACAGAAAGCACATGCCCCAAACTTTCATTTCAGATAAAGATCTGAAAAGAGGAGAATCTGACTTTTTTGTTAGTAATGGTATCGGTGTAGTGAAATGGAAAGACAACAACTCAGTATACATGTTATCGAATTTTATCGACCCAAAAGCAAGTAAATTCGTTGAGAGAAAAAAGAAAGGATGCAAAAACAAAGAAATGATCAAGTGCCCACTGATAGTTTCCGAATATAATAAATATATGGGCGGCGTAGACATAATGGGTCAAAGAATTTCATATTATTCTTTAGATAGAAAGTCAAGGCACAAATACTATTTGAGAATTTTTTTGAATTGATTGAAATCGCTCTTAATAACTCTTATATCATATATAAAAAAAGTTCACTGAGTCTAGAGGAGCTAACTCGAAAACCATTCTATCCAGTTTCGAATTCAGAGATGAAGTTGTGAAATCCATGGTCACAAACTTTAGTTGCAGAAAAAGAAGCTGCACAGAACAGTCTATTTCGAAAAAAACTGAATTGGTAACGACTAAACAAGCTGAACATCTTATAGAAACAAGTTCTAGAAGAGGTCGCTGTAAAGAATGCAGTAAAAGAAAAAAAGACAATAGAACATTCAACAAGTGTTCAAGTTGTGGAATTTTTTTGTGCAATACCAGAACAAGAAATTGTTTCAAAGTTTATCATCAGAAAGAATAAAATAAAAGATTTTTGAAAAATTGATACTTTTTTAATAAATGTTGTTTTTCAATTATTTTTTGTTTAGGGCCGACAGGGACATATATGTCCCATGCGTTTTCTCTATGAAAAAACTTTTTTTTTAATTTTCTTTTTTGAAATTTGAAGACCCTGATATGAGGTAATTGAGGACAAATAGATTTTTATTCGTATTTAATCAAAAAAAAAGTCAGGCCTCTAAGGGTTAACCAAAATTGATAAATAAGGAATACAGATAGCTATCTTTTTGTATGGTTCATCATTCTACTATATTATGACGTAGATAAATACCATTTATAGTATACTATAAATTTATCAATATCAGACTCTTCAAGAATACATGTGTTTTTTTATTATAGTTTTTATATAAACGTGTGCTTGTGCGTGAGTCAGTGTAGGGAGAAAATTTGTTACTTCGATATTTGACTTATTAGGTGAATCTTCCATCACTAGTTTGAGTATTTTGAGAATTTCAATGATCACTGCATCGGTTGGCATTTCCTAAAAAGTATAAAAAGAGTGTATAACTTATGTGTGGACAGAACTTTATGATTGACATATAAGTATATTCCCAACAAGGACGCTCCTGATGTTAAATTTCGTTAAATTTTACCCCTCTTCCTTACTCCATATTAGAGTAGCCACTTTTGCTTATATTCATAAAATCTCTTCAAGTCTGAGTAGTGTTGAAATAGATTTTAAAAAGTATAAAGAATAGCTTTTTCTTACTGTATCATAAATTTCAGTCAGGGTTTGTTGCGCGCCTTCACTACCAGAGCCAATGGCTTTAGCATCATAATAGGAATACGTTCCAGAAGGATCCATGTATATTCTAATAATAATTTAATGAGCTTCAGTTATAATATAATCAAATTTCCCAATTTCGCGTAGAATATATGCGAAATCAATCTACACGACATCCGATCGGAAAACTTTATTTTGTTTTGGTTGACTATCATCACCAATCCGGAACCCATTTAAAATCTTATTTTCGTTTATGGTAAGCCAAATTTAATCTTTTGTTATAATAAAGTTTATGAGAAAAGAAAGCAAAGGAAACCAATATATGATAGAAAAACAAGATATGAAGATACCAAGGAAACCAATATATGATAGAAAAACAAGATATGAAGATACAGCTGTTCTCAGAAATTTTTTATAAATGTGAATCGAATTTGACAAATTTTTTTCTTCGGTGTGAATGAGTGAATAATTTAGAGGTGGAAAACTTTTCCAAATAAAAGAAAGAATATAAATGATTTCATCAAGAACAGGAATTTTAAAAAAAGTTTGGTTAGCAAACATTCAGTGATATCTGCTTCTATCACCTGATACTACAACACAATATTGTTAAAAAAAGAAAATCAACAAAGAGATTCTCTTCAATAGAAAAGTTCTGAAATGGCTTAAATTCCCAGCTAATAAATCTCTGAAAAATGTTTTTTTCGAACATAGATTCCATAAAATGAATTTCTGATGAAAGTAGAGAGCTACCAAAATAAAGAGCAAAATTAGATAGCATATAAAGTATAGGAGAATGAAGTATAGACTACAACTGATAGCGTATTTGTAAGGAAAACAATAGAGGTCTGATTGAGATTTATAGTCAAAACTATCTAATGGGTTAACTAAGGGAAGGATAAAGGAAAGAACAAAAATCACACGAAGGAGGGCCAAAAGTGCTCGGTTTGGTTAGAATAGCAGCCAATATTTTTTACCATGTATAAAATTTATAAAAATTTTATTGCTGAATTAAATATTTATTATTTATAACTCATCCATAGGGTTATTATTGAAAAATTTCATGAGAAATAAAAAATTTATAAACCTGAGTACAAATTTGCTCCCATCCCTATTTATGAGATGGATAAAATTGATCAATTTGGCTTAAATATATAAACGGTTAAATGTCGAATTGTCCAGATATTATTTTAACTACATTGTAATCTAGTATTCATTACCTGTGCATATTGATAAAAATGTCGTCATGAAATAGAGAAAGGTCGTTGCTAAATCGGACGAAAATTATTCAGAAATCTTAAATAAAATAATTGACCACAAATTAACCAAATTTAAACAGTAACTGCAATTTAAATCTAGAGTGACAAAAGTATTTTCAGAATGAAATTGATCATGTTCGATTTGCTATGTATGGATAAATTTATTTTAATATAATGAGAAAAAGTGTTTGCCATCAAGTCACCTGTTAAAGTTAATAAAATAACCATTCGCTAATACGTTAATAAGCAAAGTGTGTGAGAAATAAAAAATAATTACAACTTTTACAATGAAACGTTAAACAAAAAGGTTGAGTTCGTTCGCTGCACAAAAGCAGGTAACATCGATGCTTCGCTTGAAGCAGTTGACATAGCATGGCCGACCACCCACATCCTTGTCTATCATTGAACACTAAGTCCTGGATCGTATTCTTTTGGATGAAATGGAGAACGAGTATAATTGCTGACCCTTTAGTAAAATTTGATTGAGTCGGAAGTGTGCACTAATCTCAACAACTTCAACAAACTTGCAAGGTGGTTGATAAAGAAAAGGGGAATATAAAAATAAACATTAAAAGTTACAGAGAAAGACCATTCTTATCCACTCCAGCAAACAAGAGAGCTACTCCATACGGTCGACTCTAAAAGTTCAATTAAAAAATGATTACTAAAAAGGTAATAGTTTTAAAAGTAACACGTGTAATTACGTAGTTGAAACTTTATTGAAAACGTGTTTCCTATATTAGAACAACGAAAAAACTATGAACTCTATAGTGGTAAAGAGTATATAGCAATTAGCATAATGCAGGGGTGCCCAACCTTTTTTTTTAGATTCGCTTATAATAAGATCGACCTCAGATATTAAACAGAGGCGCACATTTTCAAAATTATGGGGAGGGGAGGGCATTTTTATTTTCAAAATTTTTGGGGGGAAATTTTTTTTTAATTTTGAAAAAACCATCATATATTATACCCGTTTAAAAAATTCTAAATTACTGGGGCTTTCCCCTCCCTCTCAAAACAGAGTAGAAGACGAAATATATAAAAAAGTATTTTTTTCGAGTATAATAAAAAAAGTTTATAAAAATTTAATAGAAACAACGTTTTGAATAAAATATTAAAAATATGCTGTATAACTAATTGAAAAATTAATGCGAAACTTTACACTGTTTAGATTTTGCAATTTTTTGAAAATTAGGCTCTAATAATGAAGTTGCCAAAGGAAGACAATCATTCAAATGATCATCCGAAATTTGATTTTTAATATTATTCATGCTTGAAAATGCAGATTCACATAAATATGTTGAACAAAAACAAGATAGGAATTTTTGTGCCACACTAGTTAATAATGGAAAATCTTCGTATGTTTTTCCCAGACTTGATGAGAAAAGTTTGCTTTTATTTCGATATTATTTTGCAATTTTATTATTTCAACTTCTACATCAGGTTGATTTATTTTGAATAGATAAAATTTTTTAGATGAAATATTTGAAATTATCACATATTTTTGATATGGATTGCTGATGAAAGATAAAACATCTTCAACTTCGAAAAATTCGCAAAATCTTAATTTTATTTCTTTTTCCACTAATTCAATTTCATTGACAAATCTATCGAAGTCGTAACAAAGTAAAGAAGTTTTATTTTCGAAAAACTTTTGTAAGTGTGGAAAATGTTTCAATTCATAATTTTTTATGTTTTCCTTTAATAAAACTAAGTAGCTTTGAAAGCTTCTAACAGTGCTCAACATATCGATTATATTTTCATTTCCACCCTGAAGTTGTAAGTTGAAGTCGTTCAATTTTGAGGAGAAGTCAACCAAAAATCTCAAATTTAGAACCCACTCTACCTCAAAAAGTTTATGATAGTAGTCTTCTTTCTCATTCAGAAAAAGTTTAATATCGTTGATAAGCAGTAAAAACCTTTCTAAAAACTTTGTGTTACTGAGCCAACAAACATTATTATAAAACAAAAGTTCTTTATCAACCTCACACTGAGCTTGAAATAAACGACGCTGTTTGATTGAACTAACAATTTTAGAAGTAATTTCTAAGACATCTTTAGTGGTTAATCTTTTGTTGCATAGTACTTGCTGATGAATAATACAGTGGTATGTTAAAAAATTCGGATAATTTTCGTCTTTTTTACAAAAAGAAATAAAGCCAGATTTATGGACAATCATTGAAGGAGCTCCATTATTTCTCCATTCGAAACAAGTTTGAAAAACGGAATATGTTTATTTGGAATATGGAATGTGTTCTTTAACAAAATTGAAAATTAAAAAAATGTCTTCTCTAGTTCTAACTTTCAATGGTAAATTTTTTAAAAGTTCTTTAACAGTAAAATTGACAAAAACTAAACGAATATAAACCATTAACTGGACAGTGCCCGTAAAATCAGTTGATTCATCTAATTGTAGAGAGAACGCCACACATTTTTCAATGTCTAAGAACAATTAACTTTTTAAATCAGAACACAATGCTTCCACTTATTGCCATTCTAGAAAGCTATGCACTTTTAATTGTAGACATTATTTCATTATAGTTATTAAATTTGGAAAATAATGATTCTGCTACTATTACAAGAGAGTCTTTTATTATTGTTCCATCAGAAAAAGGTTTTTTTGATTTGCATAACAAATGACTAACTTTGAGAGATGCAACAGTTGAGGCATATGATGACTTGTTAAGCACTTTAGTCATGCTTTTCTGTTGATTAAAAAGAATCTATTTTTAATTTTGCAACTTTGTCTTTACGAACCTCAGAATTTTTTGGAAATTTTTCTTCATATTTTTGATGTAAACTTGTCTTTTAATATTACCTTTTTTTGGCATCGCAAGACATGAATTACATATTAAACAGCAACACTTTCCATCAACTAAAATATAAACACAGCACGTGACAATAGAAATAAGTGCTGATACCATGAAAGTTGATTCGGCGTCGTCGTCACCAAATCTGATAGCACTGGCGGAGAGAGCATTTGACAACGCTTCCAACCCGATTTGTTCATTGTAGACGAACTTGTAGTTCTAAACACAGAAGTGGAAATAAGAGAAGCGCTGGGCAGGCGACATTACACACCGAATGTTAGTTACTTATTTGATTACACTCTCCAACAAAATGAGAATTTTTTTTACATTTTATAGTGATGTGCAATATACTAATTTGATCTTAAAAATTCTTTTATACAATCTTGATTTTGAGATGGCTAGAAAAATGCTAGTTAATGCGGAAATGAAGATAAAAGAAATCTAAAGGAAGTAGGATAGCATGGCAAATAAAAGGATATTTCGACTATATGAGTCTTTTTCAACTTAATTCAAGGAAAATGAGAAGTGAATGGCTTTGATGTAGGAAAAGGATTCCATTCTTTCTTTTTTTACTTCTTCACCACAAAAGCTGTTCCCTCGACTTAAGCTATGTAAAAAGATTCAGTCGAAATATTCTCTTTAATAAAGATTTATCATACTCTTTATGTTTATTTTATCTTCAGTTATCCATTAAATAGGATTTTTATACACATTTCAACATCAAGATTGTATAAGAGAATTTTTAAGATCAAATTAGTATATTGCATGCTTAAGTCCAGTAGTTCTCAACCTTTTTACGTAGCTTAAAATTAATGAGACACTTGTTCCCGTTTAGTTTCGATTATTTTTGCGATCCGAGGCTCTTTTTTGCTAAATGCAAGGAGACGCATGTCATGTTGCGCATCTAGACGATCTCTCGACTTGTTTTTAACATCTAAAGAAGAGTGGAAAGTTATTGCTTTGTAGTTGTTTGGGATGGAAAGATGAAAACTGAGTTTTCGTTAATGCATTGCGTATGCGTAATATCTTACCCTCGCATGGTCTTCATGGGCCGCTAAGGTCTCATTTTATTTATCAGAAAAATTCAATTGTTTATACATTTAATTGAAATAAAATACAAAAGAAACATAATTGAAAAGTTATTCAGTTGTCATTATTATTATATATTGCTTTATTTTTTGTTTTCAGAAAATAATTTAATGCCATCTATAAAAATTTTTTATTTTTGATATTTTAAATATAAGAATATATTATAATTATTATTGAGATTAATGAACTTTGGAGCAAGTTTTCTATGCAAAGTAAGTAAGCCTCATTTAGAAATATATTCAGGTATGGGAAAAATATCCTGACTTGAACATCAATGGAAAAAGATTGTACCAAAATATTCATCGTTTCGCTTTTTAATAATTTTATTTATACATTCTGAATAAACATAAAATTCTTCCATCAAAGACATCGATCCAAAGTTTATAGGAAAGAGGTATGAGGTCATTCTTGTTTCATTGCCACATATGCTTTGTTTCGTGAAAGTGTTTGACCTTGGGAATTGCGTTTTATCCGCATCAGTCTTCTAGTGGTGTTTCTGATCTCACAATGCTTGAGTGAGAAACAGAAGGTTTTTATTGATTTTCAAATCGTTCTTCTTTGTTCTGCGTTCTTTGTACTGTCTCGACATCTCTAAGGATGAAAAAGTTCCTTATGATGATGTTTATAAACATTTTATAGGTTAGCCATTTGTGTGATCATTTTTACAAAGTTTTCCAAAAGTAAGTTTTATTTATTTCTGGAGGATTTTTATCCTTACTTTTTCTGTGTGTTGTATGTGTGGGTGTGCATGTATATAATTATGTGTGTTACGGATCTAATCATGTTATGACTGTGTATGTGTTAATGAACATTTGTTAAAATATCGTGGAAATTGTCGCGTGAAGGTATACGACCTTAGCAAGGCAGGAAAATATGGAATCACGTTTTATCATTTGAATGATGCTAACAATTTTTAAATTCTTTCTCCTCGAATATATTATTCATCACATCCCACGGAAAATTACTTTAGTCGACAATCTATTGTAAAAAGATTATGTGAAAACGTTAAACTTCCAAAGTATGTTGGTATTGTTATGGACAGATTTTTCATGTCTCATGACTTAACTGTTTGGACTAAGACAAAAAAAATTTGTCAGTACTAGGTACATGTGTTGATACAAGAAGTTTCATAGCTCCTATCATGAAAAAACAAAACTTGAAAAGAAAAAGAATATGAGTCTTATGCTTTGTTTTCGGACACTCACTGCCTATGTTCCAACTGGTCACGCTGCTAGAAATTTAAAGGCAAGCCAGCACTACACAAATATTCAACTTTTAGGCCATAAAAGAACCAGAGTCAATGTTTGTGTACACTAAGTATAAGTGTGACATAGATAAAGCAAATGTATGATGATTATGTACTCTACGTACCGTACCAGTTTTAGATGGCCAATGGCTGTTTTTTCCAAGTACTTGGATATGACTGGCTTTAATGCTTATTTTATCATGTATTTCAACTGCCAAGATGAATACAGTTCTAAAGAAGGTGGAAGAAAAAGTTTGAGAAAACTAGCGTTCAACTTAGCTGAAGCTTCAATAAAGATCTGAAAGTGAACAAATACCACAAGAAATAAAGTCTATTTTATTATTTTATTGTTTCGAAAAAACACAAAGCTTCCTTTCTTCTTCTTCATGCTGTGAAGGAAAAGTTTGTTTTCACCCTTGTTATAAAAGTAGAGCTTTTCAAGTCTGTGAGAAATCTTATTGTAAAAATATCAAAAAAAATTGGGAAAAACCCCCCCCACAACTTTTTTCTTTTTTTAGAAGGGGAAGGAGGGGGGAAAAAAAAAAGAAAAAAAAAAATAAAATTTTTGTGGAAAAAGGTTGGTTTTTTTAAAGATTTTTTTTTTTTTTTTTTTTTTTTTTTTTTTTTATAAAAAATAAAAAAAAATAAAATAAATATAATATATAAAATAAAAAAAAATGGGTTACCCGCTGTTATAATTGAGTGCCTTGAAGCATGATGTTAATATTCATCAATCAACTGACACACACTTCAATTATACACAATTGCTGCCTTCAACCACAATGATATCTCACTTGCATTTTAAACAACATTTACGTTGAAAGTAAAGCCTACCTTTCTTAAATAAACTTAATTGTTCATATTATAACTTAATTAAGCTCAATAATTATAAAGATGTGCCCCATGAGTTATATATAGTAGTAATGAAATACGTCATCGATTAATATATATAGGTTATAGAGTGATGAAAAGATACAAGGTCCCCTAAAATTTATATCACTTCTCTAAACTTACAAAAAATAACCTCATGAAATCAGCAAAATCAAATGATGGAGGCATTTTTAACAAAAAAAATTCGCACTATAACTATCTCTCAGACCCGCCATCAGCGATTGCTATCTGTAAAACAAGCACACAAATCTCATATGACGTAGATTGACGTTAGAAGAGTAAAAACTAAAATTGTTTGTGACAACATCCAAAGTTTTGTCCAAATGTTTATCTTCATCTAAATCACAATCTACAATTTTTTTCTAGTTCTCATACTAGTAGATATAGACAATCAATATATGTCATGTCTTCATTCAGTTTCTCGGCAGACGTTATCATGTTTGATGCATTCTATCGTCAAAATATTTTCCTTATTTATTTCAAATTCTATGAGCACATTTTCAATTAACTTGCAAACGTGTATGTTGTGCGTTAGTATCTTTCTAAAGTACGTATAATCGTCTCATTATCATTCACAAAATGAACATTTATTGCAAAATAATTTACACATTGGCGACTTCATGAGATAATTTTTAGATGAATCTTAACATTTTTATTGCTAGTTTCTTACAATATTATTTTTTAAAATTATTGCGTTCCAAAGATATTCCCAGTCGTGCTGCAATTTAACCATTTAATGCAGTAAAAGCCTGAGAAAAAAATAAACTAAGTGGAAGTGCGTTATTCAGAGCAAGTTCTTTAATGTTTTTTAAATTTAGCAGCTGTCATAATTATTGTTACCTTTTCTATATCAAGATACTTTGATAAAGAGTTATTTTATACTTTAGAAACTGTAATAAAACGTTCCTATCTTTCCTTATTTTCCATTTCCTCTATAGCAGGGGTGGGCAAACTTTTTAGCTTGAGGGCCACATTCAGAAGTTGATTTTGTTAGAGGCCTGCGCTATAGCATAATTAAGTCAAAATATAAAATAGTCATAACAAGAACTTTTATTTGAAGTGACCAAAGAAATGAAGATTTTATCATTCATTGCAATTATTTATTTGAAAAACAAATAACTCACCGAGTGGAGATTTGAGTCTGTGAGCAGTGATATCTTCATTATTGAGAAAGTCTGTTCGCAAATGTAAGTTGATGCAAGTATCACAAACATCTTTCTTGCAAAATTTTTGAGGTTTTTAAATTTTTCTGAGTTAAGAGATGCATAAAATTTAATCAGTGATTTGTTTTTACTCATTTTTTCAAAGAGTCATCGGCATGCAAATCAATCAGTTCCAACTGCAGTTCTTCAGTTGTTGTTTCAATATCACAGGCAAAAGATGAGCTAAGTAAATTGAACTGGTCTTCCATTGCTTTGAAATCAAGAAATCGTCTCATAAATTCCTCATGTAATGCTAACAGCAGAGAACTGTAATTCTCTGACAATTCTTGTTTGACGTGAGCTTGTGTTTTCAAAAATCGAAAATGAACAAACTCTTGCTCCTACAAATGCTTGGCAATAAGTTTAAGTTTCATTTGGAAAGCTTTCACTTTCCGGTACATTTCATGAGCAAATACACCGTTACCTTGTAGTTTTGTGTTTAATTCATTTATCTTTTGTAATATGTCAACAGCAAATGCAAAATCACATAGCCATTTCGCAGCCTCCATTTCATTTGAAAAGTCACAAGAAATATTTTCCATATTGAAGAACACGACAATCTCTGTTTTAATCTGTCTACTTCTTTTAGTGCTCTTGCCATGCTTAACCTGCGCACATTTGTGTGGCAAAGCACTTCCGTAAAATCAGTCTTCATAGCTTCCAAGAAACTTCGGAATTGCCGGTGTTTCAGTCCATATGCTCTTATTCAATTCACTGCGTGTATCACTTGATCCATAACATGTTTGATTTGCAATGATGATTTACAGAAATTTTCTTGATGTATGATGCATGCATGAAATGACAACATATTATGCTGTGGGAAATCTTCCCTAATTTTATCGTTCATAAGTTTCACAAGCCTAGAATGCTTACCTGTGAGTGCAAGGGTCTCAGTTGTAATACCTGCCAATTTATCCAAACTTAATTAAACAACTTATGACACTGTTGTACAAATCTTTTCCAGTAATAGTATCTTTGAGCGTCTCCATTGATAGCCTCTATCATTGATAATTCCTCTGATGTAAATGAGTAACTAAGCCGTATCCTGAAGATCAGTACTTTCATCCAAAGCAATAGAAAAACAGCAAAAATCAGTACTAATTTTTGATAGCTACTCTTGAGCATTCACTTCAAACGAGTCTATGCGACGAACAATAGTTCTCCGCGACAGAGATATAGCTCCTACTTTCGATTTAACTTCAGGACAAACAATACTGACAGCATCAAACATGCCATCTTTAATTAATTCGCTTCTGCAAATGGCTTGTTGTGCTTTGCGATTTTATTGGCTAATACAAAACTTGCCTTTGTCACGCTCTTTTGTAAAGACGAAGTTTTGGTAAGCACCATTTGCTGTTGCTTCAAGCAATTTTTTAATTCAGTTGCAGTTCATGATTTGATAAATTGTGCTCGTAATTAGGATGCTCGGCTTGAATGTGACGTTCCAAAGTGTATTCCCTGAACACAGAAAGGTTCTCATGACAAATCAAACATTCAGCTTTAACTACAATGGCAGTAAAGAAATACTTTTATGTCCATTCTTTGTTGAATACACGACATTCACCTTCAAATTTTCGCTTTTTAGATTCTTTTAAACTGTTCATTATAGGTAAATCTATGAAATAAGAAAAAACATGAAATATATAAAGGAAAATAAAGTTTAATTAAGTTATTGCAATAATTTGGTTTTCATGCAATTTTAACAATTTTTTAAATTATTTGCTTTAGGCTTTCGCGAGCCACATGGCTTTTTTTTTAATGAAAACGCTATAAATGGCGTTTTAAATTAGGTAACCTAACATGCACATACACTTTTTTCGTTTTAACCGCTTATTTATGTCCATTTTATGTTGGCATAATTGAAATATTCAAAAACTCTTGTTTTTTTTATCCATTTTGATTCAATTAGTTAATATATAAATTAAATATATGAATTTAATATAGGATAATAAAAAATGAATAAACAGAAAGTAAAATCTTAGAAGAAAATATTTATATATCTGTAATAATATCTTCCCGAAATCTTTATTTGAAAGATGAAAGGAATGCGATCTGTCTCAAGCGAAGTTTTTAAAAAGTTGCCAATGATCCATACCCCTTCTACTATCTCATACCTAATCCTATTTCTAAACAACTCTTCTTGAACATTTGAATCCTTCTTTTTCTAAGTAAAATAATCATAATATAAAGTAGATATTTTTAATTTTTCAAAAATCTTAATTTTTTTTTGATAGATTTGAATACGCTGATTTCATTAGAGGAAGTTCTAATATTTGAGATTTTGAACCTTGACCTCAAATTTTTATAAACTACAAAAAGTCAAAAAATAAAAAAAAGTCATAAACACATTGTAAGTAAACGCAAGGCTGAGCTAAGTTTGCAGGATACGTCTTTCATCAAGCTGAATTGAAAAAAAAATTGAAAATCGAATTCCGAATCAATAAAACATCTCTTTCTATATTAGCCTTCTAACGGTAATATCATCAGACATCTCTCCTATTAGCCTTCTAACAGCTTCGTTTGACAGGAAAATATGCTTCAACTTTACAAGTTCAGAACTTCTTAACATATTCAATATGATATCTTTGCAGCAAGGTAATATCAACTCTTCTCCTATGTTGTGGGACTTTTTGACAATAGTTATTTTTTTAAATTTTATAGAAAGTTTTCAAATATTTTGCAAAATCATCCCAGTTATCAAACTTGGATGTGTGCAATCTTTCAGCTTGACGTTTAAAATAGTCAATATTTTAATTTACTGAACTAAAGTGCTAAACTTCCAGTACAGGCTTCACTTGACAGCCTTTATAAAAGTGGAGGGTAACACATAATAACACAAAAGACACTTAGGTTCCTCCTCGCCACAAAACGTTAATGGAGTAAAATTAAATCATTCATATTTCTTTTTTTTTCTTTTTCAATTATATTTAGTTTTTAAGCCACTAAAAAAAATGCACATTTACATCTATAAAATCAGACCTGAAAAGTAATAAAAGAATAAAATAGTACTCAATACATACAATGGAAATGAGAATGTTGAGAATAATGAGTAAGTTCAATTTAAAAAGCACAATAGAAGTGAGAAAATAAGAAAGCATTGTAAAGTAAATGAAATAATAAATAGTTTTAGAAAAGCAAAGATTAAGATGGTTGAGGCGTGTAAGTAAACAAAAAAGATATGCGAAAAAATGAGAAAAGCAAAATAGAGGGAAATGAGTAAATCGTAGAAGATATTTGGCATAGTTGTAAATACTGGCAATACCTTTAGCATTGCTGGCAAAAAGCCGTAAAACGGTTTATTATTAGAATATAAAAGGATTTACTTGAGCTTCTACAATGGCTTTATCCACAAGTAATTTTGAATCTGAAATTACGCCACTCATTGCCAAAACTAAAAAAGGAAAACACGTGTTACATGATTTCAAAAAATTGAAAGTCAAATATTAGTTTAACATTTTTTAAGATTATAGGAAAAGTGTAAGGCATTTATTTAAGTAATAATTAGTTCAGCTAGTAAGTTAGCTAAAGAAGATATCGTATTAGTAACCTATTTTAGCAGGCGTTTTTTATTGAGCAATTTCGAGTATATTCTGTCATTTCTTTATATAGAGAGATAGAGAGACCTTTAGATCAGTGGTTCCCAACAAAGTTGACACTCATGTGATCTACTACTTAGGGTTTACTTTCAGCAGCTTAATTTTTTTATTCTCTGTGAAGGAGAGGGTAGAAAAATCCATAAAAAATATTTAAAAATTCTGCGATCTTCCTTGAAGCTTCAAATTTAGCTTGTTCAGCTGGTCAAAAATGTCAGCTAGGTAAGCAACTCTTTTATTCCATGCTTCGTCTTCAAAGTGAGCCACAAGATCTTTTCTTTCTTGAATATCCAGGAAAAGCTTTATTTCATCCTTCATTTCAGACACGATTAATAAATTTACTTTCGACAACCAACGTACTGTAGTGTAGAAGAGGACTTCATGGTCAGCATTCATGTCTTTGCATAGTTCTTTAAATAGGCTGATGTGAAAGCCTTTTCACTTTCGAGTTGAACCCTGATTCGATCTCAGCATAGCCGGTGCCCTATCCGTACAAACCCCACACACGTTTTCCCATTGAAGATCCTCGTCTTGAAAAAAAAGTTGGAACTTTTTTCATGACATCGTCAGCTTTTGTTGTCGTTTCAAGAGCACTACAGAATAAGAATTCGTCTTTGATGTCACCTAAATTTATGTATCTCACGAAGACAAGCAACTGAGAACATGAATGTACATCTGTTGACTCGTCGAGTTGAAAGAAAAACAAAGGGAAACTTTTGATTTCAGTCAAAACCTGTTCCTTCACATCCATAGGCATTTTAGACAGAGATATTTGCTGCATCTTTGCACTGGCTTTTTCAAGAATAAGATTTACTGATTTCATCATGCAGGGTTTCTCCAATTGTGTGAGGCTTTTTTTGTTTAGCAATTTCGAATGCAATCTAATATGAGGCTTCCACTCTGCTTCTGAAACGCCCTGCTTTCATCAATTCTTTGACTTTTAAGACATATGCCGTTTGAAGAAAAAACCCTTCTTTGGGCGTTCTGGATGACTTCATTGACAACATTTTTTAACTCATCATGTATCGTTTTCATATTAAGTCTTGGCAATGAATAGCCAATAAAATACCAATTACATCTGGAGATTTTTACAGTGTTTTAAAACTAGAACAAGAAATTGCTAGAGCATGATCAGTAAAAACTCGAAGTCCATGTTTTGGCTTAATACCATGTGTTGTAAAAAAAATTGTTGCAAAATAAAAAAATTTGCATCTCCATTCATCCCTATTTTGCTCGTCCCCTAATGTTAAATGTCTTTTGCTCATGTCTTTTTTGACTATTTCTATCCATATCATCTTTGGCCTGCCTTTACTCTTTACCTAAAGTTTGATTTTTATAAGCTTCTTCACCGGAAGGTCTTCTATTTCCATGCCCAAACAACATTAACCTTTGTATTTCTAATACTTTATTTATTTCATTTACTTGATATAAACCTCTTATCTTTTCATTACTTATTTTATCTTTTAAATTAAATTTGCACATGATTCTTAACATCCTCATCTCTGTGGTGTTTAGTCTATTTTTCTCAGATTCTTTTAAAGCCCAACTTTGGCCACTATACACCAAACTAGACCTAATACAACTTTTATAAAGAAAACCCCTTAATTTTAACGAAAAGATACTATTGCATAAAATACCACTTAACGCTTTAAATTTTTTCCAAGTTAGTTGTATTCTATGTTCTACAGAGTTACTTACACTACCTGTTTTGTCTAAAACCTCACTTAAATACTTTTTTTAAACATTTAATAGAAAAAAGAAGTGGATGCTAACACTTAAGGACACAAAGACACTTAAGTTCCTCTAAGTGTCCTATTTTACTTAGGTATATGACATACAACAACCTCTCATATTTTATTCACAATATCAATTACATATTACAATATAGGTAGAATTTCCTGTGAATCATCTAATTTGATACTCTTTTAAGTTTTGTCTGTGCGTGATATAATACAAAAACAATGGGGAGATAAGGGTGTAAAAATCATTGTTTTGGAAAAGCAGTGGAAATAATCATATTTTAATAATCTGTTAAAGCGAAATAGAAGAGTGGAGTCATCAAGAACTAAAAAATAATTACACTAATTACTAATATAAAAAATAAATTTCTAATTTTATCACTAATGATCTCTAATTTTCAAAAATTGGAATTTTTAATTTTGCTCGCTCCGGTAATTTAGGAAAAGCAAAGAAGAACTTTATTCTAATGTACTTAATTTGCGCGTAAATCATGCCAGAGCCAATAAAATTGAAAAGTTTCGATTTTTGAAAATAAATTCTATAAAGTAGAGAACGTTAGAAATCAATATTTGAAATTTCGCTTCCACAATACAACGCGTATATGCAGATTTGATGTTCATTTACTTATTATTTCAAAATACGACCGTCATTTGGAAATGACACATCCATACATTATAATTGTTGAATTATTGGGGGAAGGGAAAACTTTTATTTATAATTTTTAAAATGAAATATACATGAATTTGCTGAACAAGTTTGTAAATGATATGAAATTGAGAAAATTCACAATCATTGGCTATTTCGACCCCTTGGAATCACAATAGCGGAGAGAGGGCGTCATCCGATCCCCGTATGTGCGACCTAGCGATACAGTATACAATTGGCCTTGGTTTAAATTAGAAGTTTGCGTATAAAATATTTAAAATCGAGATTCAAATGTCTTTAAAATATTACAGGCTTTCTACGTTTTAAGCCTCTTAAAATTTAAGCGTCAAACCGTAAATCAAGGACAATTCTTTTTATAGAGAATTTATTACCTATGTGAGAATCAATCTTAGTTATCTTCTGAACACTTTCTGGTTCTATCAACTTGGAAGAAATTCTCTTCTCAGCCGCCAAAACAATTCCATTCTTAGTCTTCATGCCAATAACGGTTGTACCAAACTTGAGGAAAAAATTAAATACACATGTGAGGAGAATATTCAGCACGAAAAATCTTTTTAAATTCATACTGTGTTTCAAAACAGACTTAAAATTTCCAGCATTGACCAATGACATACAGTCTGGAAGAGTTTAAGAATGAAAACGGCCTATAAGTTTCAAAAGGAATGCCCCTCTCGATTAGATTTGCTGCAAAAATTCAATAAAACAAAAAATATTTTATTCAAAACCTCAAAACGTACGAGTAAAAAGCATTCAAGTTATGCATTCTTATATTTTGAGTTTAATAAACGCTCAGTGTACTGAAACTAACACCCTTGTTCATTTTATGTAGGGAGGTTTTTCGGAGCGTGAGAGTAATCGAAAAATAAACGGTATTAACTATCGAATGGTATTAGTATATTACAGCCTACTCGTATCAAGGAAACTGCTGTTGAAACGAGGAATGACAAGTCACAACTCAACGAAGTATACATCTTGCATTTTTCTTCCAAGTTGAGCACAAAATTACGTACAACTTTACGGTTAAAGCTTAACTTTCAATTGAGCTAATGCCATTAAGATTATATAATTATGAGGAACATCTAGTGTAATATAGACGTCCCCAATGAAGACTTACCCTTTAAAAGGAGGGCGATATGGAAAGAGTGTATTATTGTGTAGATTATAGAAGCTTTCATGTCTTTGCTAGTGAAGTTCATGGTAAAACCCTCAACATTTCAAAAAGATTGACTGCTTGTAATATACCTAAAGGGTCTAAAATTTATATAGATGAGTTCTCCATGGCAAAAAGTCAAGCAGTTACAGTTAATGGGACAATAAGAGCAAATCCAAAGTTTATCCCACATTTAGTACGCACCAGTCACTTGAAAGAATTGAGATTAGCAGAATATGAGATTTTATACAGAATATACATCTACATCTTGAAAAAGCATTCTAAAAAAACTCCAGACCTGTCTATGATTTGTCCAGGAAATACTTTTACGAGATTGGAACAATCGGAGATAAAATGAAACCTGACCCAATTTTAAATTTAAATATAAAGACTTGCTTGATACTTATAGCCAGAGATTATGGCTGTCATAGAGGGTCTAAGAAATGCCCAATAGCAATCTTTACCAACTTGATGGATATTGCGACTTTATAGCATACCTCACATGTACCCTGCTGTTAGAAGAGGTAGAAGAAAGTGTTTCATCAGAAGTTTTGCTTTGCTTCTCACCGAAAAATCAATGCGACTAAGATGTGTTAATGCTTCAACTCGCATCGTCACGAGAAATATTTTATCTTTATGAAAATTCAAGGAAAAACCTCCATCCAAACCTCGTAAAAATGGCATCAAAATCTTCTGGGCATGTGAGTCCTCAACTGATTATGCTCAAAAAATAGATTGCCATATTTATTTATGCTTTTGAAAAAAAGGATTTTCTTCAAGTGTTGTTTTGAAAGTAATTAAACTTTTTCAAAACTCGTACAGACATGATGAAATATAACTGTTTATGATAAATGTAAAGATATTGTATATTTTTATATAATAGTATGTATTTATTTAAGACATTAAATTAAAGATTATTGATAATACTCTTCAAAATAAATAAATATCAATTTATCAGAAAATTAAATGTGATTTCTGACTAAAAAGAAAAATCAGAATTTCAATCAACCTAAAAAATTTTGACATCCGAAACCGCATCTGATAAAAAAAATAATTCTGACTTTCGCATGCGCTAAATATATAATCTAGACAAATGACAACGAAAATCTTCAGATATTTCAACATTTGGACTTCTTAAAGAAGATTTAGTAACAAATTGATTAAAAAGAGAACCAAACAAAATTTCAACAACATGGTACATACAAGGTAAGTACGATAAACTTCAATTCAATTTGTTTTTCATCAGCGTGCATACTCCGCAACGTGTTCCAGTGTTAGCACTAGCATACCAATTATTTGTTCAATAAGATTCCAATCTTTTAGAGTCAGTCTAAAATAAACATTAATGTTTCAATAGCTTTTGAATTTTTCATTTTGGCTGCCGCTAATAATTGACTGCCGAATGAGCTCTTATTGAAAGTCCCTCAACTTTCCTTTTTTCTTTCAAATCTTGCATCCACTTTCCATCCCAGTGTAAAATTAACCTTCTATTTCTATTAAATGTTTTTGATAGCTGTTTCCTCTCTATATTAAATTCCAGATCTTCTAATTGAGCTAGAACTTAATGATATTTTTTGAGTTTTGTAAAATTCGCTCCTGCAAAATTTAAATTAATAGATTGAGCCATCAGATACTTTTCTTCTCGTAACAAAATTAATTGTAGCATTTTCTTTACTTGAAAGGGAGGTTGAAATTGACGATATGGATTCGATAGTTGAATCAAAAGTAAAACTTTTTTATATCTTTTCAAATCTTCTTTACTTTTTCAATACTTTTTAGAATATTAGAAGCTTTTTTTTTAAGTTTAATAACTAAACGACCAATTTTGCCTTTTCTTTCAGTTTATCTTTGGCTTTTAAAAAATATAAATCTTTATTCTTAATTAAATTTAAGGCATCTTTATGAGCTAAATCAAATAAAATTGTTAATTTTCTTTAAAACTTTTTTGATTGAAATGTTTCGTTTACTTTTTCGATTTACATTTTTTTTTAATTAAAAAAATTAAAGCAAATTTGTAGGAATTGCTTTACTTTACACTTTTTTTCGTCAATGTGCAAATAGAACAAAAATTTTAAAACTTCAATTTTTGATGGAAGGACGCTAGACGAATGAGATGAACTTGTAGACCCAACTAACAAACTTGCCCTTTAGAACGTGTTTTTATTTAAAAAATTTAAAAACAAAGAGCTAAATCATAATTTTTTTATATATGATATTCAATATATTTAGTACAAAAATAATCTGTGTGATTAATCTATAAAAAAAAATTTTGAAGAGCCCTAATCTACATGTGATAGTTGTAGTTTTGTTTCCATTGTTCGGAATAATATTTTTAATAATAAAATGTTTTTAAATGGGTTATCAATTTAATGAATAAAACTTTCTTGTTTTCTAAGAAATATCATTTTATTCGCGTCAAATACCTTCAAAAATACATGCGTAGAATTTGTACACCACATGCAACCGTGTTGCAAAATTTACTAATACCTTTGAGGGTTAAGAATAAAGATAATGCTCCAAAATTATGAAGGATCATGTGGATACAAAGCTAGAATTATAACTTAAGAAGAGAGATTACTTTAATTGCTTCAATCGCGTATTCTATTTGAAATAATCTTCCTTCTGGAGAAAAAGTATTGACACCACGATCATATTCAGAACGATTCAAAAACATCAACACAGCAATGACTAAAGGAAAAGGAAACACAATTTAAAAACAAAAAATCCAGATTATAGTTTGCAAGATGTGTTGCAATTGATTAAAACGAAAAACAAGCAATTATATTACACATGTGGATCGTAACATATATTGAAATGTGACAATGCACTGAAATAATATTGGGTTCAAAATAAATATTATGTTCGATTACGAAATTACAAAACCTTACTAATTTGTTTGAGAATTCATTTTTTTAAAATAAGGCCTAAATAGTTTTAGGCGCAGAAAAATACAAGGCTCTAATTAGTATTGTAAATTTCTAGGGGGATTTAATCAGTCAGGTCAAAATGACCTTAAGGGATAAAAAAAGTTTCTATTTTTCTCATTAAATTTGAAGAGTCCGAAAATAAAAAATTGACCACCAAAAGTCCTTTTGACTTTTCATTATTGATATCTATGACTTAAAATCTTTACATATTATTTATAATTTGTAATGTTTAATTGCTATTATAAATTTATATTCACCCAAAGGACAACAGCTCAAAATGATGTGATTCATGAAAAACACTATCCTTGCTTTTTTGAACAAAATAATTGTGACAAAAAATTTTTTTTTTAAAATTGATAAAAATTTTTTATCTTGATAGCTTTTGAAAATGAACAAAACAAATATGCTCACACTTCTAATAAAGAAATATTCGTATTTAAAAAAATTGGGTTAATTTTTCAGTTTTTACACACTCTTATATAAATAATTTAATATAAATTATATAAATAATTTGTGTTTAAATTAAAAATAAATACAAAAAAATAAGCAATATAGAAGGATTGATTTTTGACTAACGCGTATTTCTTCATGGTTATAACGCGTAGCCTTGCAATTTTACTCAGATCATTATATTACTTCTTAATTTTTCATATTGAATTTTAATCGGGGTTATCCTTGAGCTCCACAGCAAAAATGTTTCAGTGTCTGGGGTGGCCTCCGACTCTAGCTCCTTCAACTTTTTTCTAAAATTGATTGCCATACTACCCATATAATATATATATATCGAAAAAACTAGATTTAAATCATATATCATAAGATTGAATTTGATAGGAACTACCATTGTGTGCGTGCTTTAGAGGCGCTAGTTTTTGTGCATATGGTATATAGATGAGAAGAACTCAATCACAAGAGATACCAAAGAATCAAGCGATATTCAGGGCATACGTGCATTTGCCAGACTGCTATGAATATTTTACGCAAAATTGATGAAATTTAAAAATCCTACTTGCAGTAAAAAAATTAATTAAATTTTGCGCGCCCTGAATGGATTAAGTTGATAATATATGAATTTTTTAAATCTATTTGACTTAGCATTACTAAATATTTTTTCCCCAATTTTGCTCATACTATCAAGGAAATTGCACGCTTTTAAACTTTCAAATAATGAAAAATGACTAAAATTTGTACAAATCATAAAAGGTATCAAAAATTAAACTTTATAAACCTTAGATATTCGTTTTATTTAATGTTTTAGTTTTTTTTTATCAAGATTTCTTAAAATATTTGGCAATGTTTCTACACTTTGCTTAAAATTTTTGTTAATAAAACTATAGTACAAATAATATCATTTTCATGAAATTATTTATTAGCGTATAACTTAGGGATTGGAATAGCTAATTTATATAAATTTAAAGTTTGTAGAATATTTCTTCCAAAAATTTTAAACCTTCAATTTCTATTTAAAATGGCCAAATTTAAATCCCTGGCTACATACATATCAATTCATAGACCCATGTCCTAAATATATTTTCAAACAATTTACTTTACTGACTGAATATATGAAGATTATATAAGTAGATTCTTTGTTTTTCTATGTTACTAATCTAGCTTGGTAACATTTCGTTGCTAAAAATTTTTAAACTTAATTTTATGCAGCAATGCATTTCCGTACAGAGTATACAATCCACCTAATCAATTCTTTCGTTAAAAACCAGTAATTGTTAACAATTAGTGAGATGATAGGCTGCGAAATATCTCTTAGCTCCTAATCAATACTGCATCGGATAGTGGGGTTGTTGAATAAATGAGGTCTGACTGTATTACCAACGAGTCCTCTAAAACAACACTTTCCATATGGTGTTTAGAAGAAAAGGACTTAACCTTCAAACAGCAAATATAAAATCAGCTCAACCAAAAATTAAGCACGGTAAAGATTTACAAAAGATCAATTTTAGTGAATGCATAAAACCTTCACTTGGTTAGAGTATAGCATATATAGTGATAGACTATACAGATAGTGACTATACATTTAAGGAGGAATAAAGACTTGATTACGTCTGATAAGTATGAATGATTTTGTTCCCTTGTTGAGCTTGAAGAGTTGTGCACAAACTTTCTAAAAAAAATTTCCAGCGTAGCGGTCTAACTAGAATTTTTTAATTGCTCGAGGTCTCATATAAAAAAATAAATCAACATATAAACTACTGTACAAAAAAGCGACACAATTGTTTATTCAAAAATTGTCTGAACAATCCAAATAGTTTGTCTAAATTTGGCTGATTTGGGGAACGCAACTCTTATATCATTACTCACTTAAAATTTGTTTTCAGATTTAGTTTCAATAGCAAGTAGCATGAAAAATGTTTGCTCACACTCATAATGGCAAATCGAAGCCGAACTTTCAGAGCAATCTTTGCAAGCATAGGACTCTCCCATTTCAATAGAAAAATCGCTATGAGACATTTCACAAAAAAGATGTTTTGCACCTTCTAAATCATTAACCAAATCAATTGTTCTTGAATTAAGAAGTCTTGGAGCCTGATTACTAATCAAGATATTTTTCTTGATCAAGGTTTTGATAAATTGATATTTTTCAAATTTTGGTAGATTAGGAAAATAAAGAGAAATTTCTATGCTGAGATGTGCTAAATGGTGTTTTATGGCCTCCGGAACATATTTATTAATGAAAATCTTATTTTTATTAAAAAATATGTTCGATAAATGAATAAAATAAATAATTATATAGATAGATAAATAAATATGTTCGATTTATGCTTTGCAGAAATTGCTAATTCTTTCCATAGTATCGCTTCGAAAATTTTCCTTTGGAAAGCCACCTCACGTTTGTGTGCAGCAAGAGTTTTTCCAATCTGAAAACAAACAAGAGTCGAAGCATTTACTTTAATTAAATACACTGTTTTAATTTCCGACTTAATACCATGTGCTGTAAAAAATTTATCACTTTGTCAAATGTTTCTTTTACAGTTGTTCTATTGCTGAGTTTCGCAAAATAAAAAATTTGTCTACCAGGTTCTTGTCATATACATATTGTACGTAAATGCAAGGCTGAGACAAGTTTGCAGCATCCATCGTTTCATCAATCTGAGCAAAAAAGTTGAAAATCGAATTCCGAATCAATTAAACGATGCCTGCCATGTCATCAGCTATCTCTCCCATTAGCCTTCTAACAGCTTCGTTTAACAGGAAGATATGCTTCAACTTTACAACTTACAAACTTAGCACATTCAATATATCTTTGCAGCAAGGTAATATTCACTGTTCTGCAATGTTATGGTACATTTTGACAACAGATATTTTTTTGAAACTTTTCAAGCATACTTAATATTTTGCAAAAACATTCCTATGTTATTTATCAAACATGAATTTGTGCAATTATTTAGCCAATATTTTTTTTTACTGAACACGAGTGGGTTACACTAGAGCAAGCTTCACTTGACGTGCTTTAAAAAACTGGACGCTAACACTTCAGAACACAGAGGACACTTATGTTCCTCTTCCCCAATGCAGTAAACCGAAATTTCACGTATGAGTCGTCATATTTCATTTTTTAGCCATTAAGAAAAATGCACATTTACAAATTAGGCCTGAAAAACAATAAAATAATAAAAATTGTACTCAATTCAATGACTAAGTTATTTATTCTTTTCAAATGTGGTTTATTGGCAAAAATGGCAAATGACCCAATAAGTGTGCCATATTTTGAGCAAAACGATCCACTCACTGTCCCCATGGAACTGCTTAGCGATCGCCTAGGACACGACAGATTCGAATTTGAAAATCACAGAGCTAAAAGGCAGTGATGCAATCAGAAATTCAAACAAGGTAATTTTGATCAAAAACTTAATAAAATCCGCGCAGTTGTGTTGGGATTGAGAGCTTACTGTGTAATGCCAGGTATATGTAGGTTCATTGGACAAAAATTCTTTTATAATAAATTTTGAAAACTTTATGTGCTTCAAACTTTTAACAATTCAAAAGTGAAATAAGGCAAAATAGCATGAGCATATATTTATGTCTTGGTGCATTTGGAATCTCATATCGTCTTACGCTTACAAGATGTCACTTTCAATACTACTTACACTTTTCAATACCTTTCCATTGTCTACCCATTACTCTAGTTACCCTAAATACCAAAAGATTAGTTTTAAGTATAAAATCAAATGTCTAATATATGAGATTCGCGTTAAAATACTTTACATTTAAACCATAAAAACACAAAAAATGCCAATTGTTTACAATATTCTACCAAAACTAATTTTTGTTATTTAAAAATTTAGTTATTTTCCGAATTCTAATCAAGCTTGACACTTTAATAAAAAGAAAATGTTGCATATTACGATATAAACTTAAAAATATGAAGCAGAGACGTTTTAAATTTCAATGAATCCTTATCCCCCCCCCCCCCCATTCTACAGAATTTAAAAATAAGTCCTTTCTTAAATTACATTGGAACGTTTTATATGTGTAATCCCAATTGATATAAATTGAGAAATTAAGTGTTGTTACATTTCAAAAATATTGACGATAAAGACCTTTTGTAATATTTAAGTTTAGTGAAACTAACTGAGAGGCAAAACAAAAAGAAAGTAGAAAGAGTGGATAAGAAAGTAGACGATATCTAGTATAAAGCAGATTTGCATTAAAAAGCATTAATAAACGCAGACGAATCACATTTTTGTAAAGTCGACTCTGGGCGTTAACGGGTTAATACAGACACTGAAGTGACGTCTCATTTTTACCGTACAACACTTTTAAACTCTAAATTTTAGACTCCGCAATTTAAATAGGCATGGTTGATTTAGTATAAAAAAAATTCTTTTTTTTAAATTTGAATAATATTCTTGGACACAATTTTGAGGCGTAAACAGCAAATTTGAATGACACTCCCAGAAATGTACACACTCTATTTGCAAAAACTGAGTCGAGAAGATCGATTTGGTATAAAAAAATTAATTTAATTTAAAAGATAAATGAATATTTTGGTAAGCAATTTTTCATCAATCAAAATTTTGATTGACATTTGCTATAACGTTTATTTATTGGCCGAGCCCTCGCATGGCTATGTGGCGCTCCAGGGCAAAATTTTTACCGAAGCGCCAAGCTACATTTTTAAATAATATTAAATAAGTAACACCATTTTTAAAAAATATCTTACAAAATGAATGACGGGTTTTAGATGTATTGTACTATGATTAATTACAGCATAAAAATACATTTTCTATTAGAATTAATAGCAAATTTTCAGTTTTCTCATTTATAAAAATTGAAGTGTATTCAATCTCCCCCCCCCCCCTCCCACTCTAAAAATTTTTTTCAAGAGATATATTTGGAACCAGTCTCCTGCATTTTGGACTATCAAGGAAAAATCTAACAATAGATTTTACAGTTCCAGTCGTATTCCGAATTTTAATTGGTATATGATATTATCTGCAATCGTTGCAGCTTAGTTCCTATTCAGTAGAACAAATGCAAGAAATTCCTCACGTATGATGACTGAGTCATTCCGTTGCTCATGCAGCTCAATAAATCGTAATCTAAGACAGTTGTTATGCGGTTGAATATGTCAGCAGTTTTGTTCATAACCAATGATTGGACACCTCAAGTGGATCCATCTCATGTAAAGCACATCCCATTCATGCCCCGTAGCTACACTATACTGCCTTAGACCCCATTCTACAGGGATTTTCATATAAATGCCGCTCCCTGCATTTTGTTACGAAAGCCCATTATGAATTAAAAAATTTTTTATATAAACTTGCTGTCCCAGTTATTAAAGTAGATTTATTCTTAAATTTTTGAAAATAGTTCTTCATTAACTACGTTTTTCTAAGTTTTTAGAATTTTAAATCATTGTAACTTTTTTATAATACATGGGAAAATTTTACAGTTATTTAAAAGCAAAAAATGTTCGCAAGGAGACTATAATTATTTAATCTTTTAAAGGGATTGGAAATAAATATCTAAGAATAACTGTTCTAGAATGATCGAGAATCGTGCAAAAATTTTAAAATTAACTTCCTTTTTAGTTTCTAAAATATAAAAAAAGGTTTAGATTCTGATGCTTTGAAAAATTACTATCCTAAGGATTCCCAATACCAATCCACAGTACACATTCCAACAAAATAAGATAGTGTTCTTTTCGATAGGGAAGGAAAAAAGTGCTGTCTACTAGTTTGTATATTATAAATAAATTAGTTTGAATACATTTTAAAGTTTAGAATTGATATTTAGGTAAAATATTAAATAAAATAAAAATTTTTTAGAGTTTAAGCTCAATCAATCAATTGCGCCTTTTTGATTAAAACATTAAAAGCTACTTATATTTTTTATCATTTTATTTTTAATTGAAATTTTTGCATTTTTCAGTTTTTACAGCCAAATCAGTATCTATAGATTAATTTACAAATTCTCTTTCATTCTTTTAATGCAGCGGTTATAAACACTTTTTCATTTGCCGACCGATTTTACGTACAACATAAATACTCTGGACTCAACATGTAAAAAAAAATAAGAAGAAGAATGAAAAACATTATTATCTAACTTATATTAATGAAATCAAAATGCTTTTTATTGATTTACAAAAGAAACATGTTAGTTCTTACAAAGTTTTAATTTGATATGGAAGTTAAAATTAACGAGGGCATTGCGTTTCAAGTTTTCTTCTCTTCATAACGGGATTTTATTGTTGACAGACAACAACGAATATCGTGTTCTGGTGAAAAACGATTTCGATATTTATTTTTAATAACTATAAGAGTTAAAAAACCAGTCTCACACAAATACTTTTTTGGGAAAGTAGAGGGACCTTAAGTGTTTTGAAACCCACCACTTCTTTTTCTTTATAAATCTTTGCCCAGAAAGCACTCAAAGTTTCGGTTTTAAAATCATATTCAAGAGCTTTGTCATTTTTTATTTCAATTATTTGCTCTTCTAATTGGTAGATATCAGAAATTTTCTGAGGTAGATCTTCAATTTTCACATCGAATAGATTTCTGACCAGCTATAGATGGACATATTTTCGGAAATGTATTTTTGGAATTCGCACTTTTTTTTCGAGGTGCTGCACTACAATTTCTTTGACTTCATGAAAGGAAGTTTCATGAATTGTCTGTAAAATCAAAGTAAGGTTGGGAATGATGTAGTTTTTTCAACGGAATTTTTTTGCACTTCAGGTTTGAGGGTTGGTACAGGTGTTTTATTTTTTGAAAGCCATAGTTTCTTTCTCTTATTGGCGTTAAAAACAATTTATTTTTCATCTCCAATGATAATGCGATCGAGGAAAGGCGTTATTCATTCCTTAAGAGAAGAATATTGCAGATGGTTGCCCTCATTACTTTTTTGCTTAAAGAGAGACTTAATGAGGAACCCTAAAGACCTCCTCAATAAACTTTTCCAAGCTTTTTCAGATGCTCCTGAACAGTAGATTAAGGTGCATCAATTCTCTGGGATAATGTCCTGATTGTTTAACGAGGATCCTCTTCCACTGCAGCTTTCAAAAGTTCGTCATCCTAAAGACTGGGTCTCCCTGATCGAGTCTCATCAGTAAGGTTAAAATTGCCTTCTTAAAATTTTACTACAGCAGTTTCTAAGACTCACACCTTCTGGATATACGGCGTTAATATTTTTCACTGCAATTCTTGCATTTCTTTCTTTGTGGAATTCATACAACATACAATGGCGCAAAGAGTTCACTTAGAAACTTTGGTCCTCTATGAGCAAAAGATGTGTTTAAAATAAAAAAAGTAGATAAGCTAAATAGAAATTTTACCCGAGGAAAAGGTAATTGATTTAATCTTGAAAACTGTATATGCACTTAGTCTGAAATATAAAAGAAAACAGGATTTTTCGCTACCCCCAATATTTGTGATTGTTAATTAAAGCAATTCTAGATTACACTTAGCTCTTATATTTTTTTTACAAAGCAGTGATTTGTGTATCTTGTTTTTTATTTAACATTGTTTGTTTCAAATAAGGCGTATATATGAATATATATAAATCTATATATACATTTGAATTGCATTATTTTTATTTATTTCTTCAATTCCAATGGTTGCAAACGTTCAGCGCCTTTAAGTAGTCTTTTGTGTGTGTCCGCCCCTATTACACAACATACATTAGTGCAATTTATCAATTACTGATATTTTGCCATTCATTATTTTTGTAACATCATGTTAATTTGTGCGGTGTATGTAATTTCTTTTCTCCTTTTCAACTATATATCTTTTCCCAATCTATTTTGTTAAACTCATATTTTGAGATTCTATTTACAAAATTCTATCTACTACATTGAGAAAAATATGATTACAAATTTGTTATTTTACAAATGAGCTTAGTAAAAGAGCTACTACCCATCTACATATCTTCTCTACAGGGGAGGCTTCATGCGTATATGATGAGTTATTTCATATATACTTGAATGCAAGATATTAGGTATAACGTAAATAACATGTTTACATACAGTAAAACCTATCTACAGCGACACCTTTAATATACGACTCTCTGTTAACAGAAACCTAAATTTTTTCAAAAGTTTGTTTATTAGACTATGAATAGATTTTTTACCTTTATTATACGACCCTGTGTTATGCGACATGCGACCTTATTTAACGTTTTTTTGGTATTATTTACCTCTTATTTACGACTTTTTCAAAAAACCATTTTATTTTACCAAAGTTCTAAAATGGCTACAAGTGGTTTTTCAAATTTTATCTATTAAAAATATTTTTAACTTTAAATAAAAACTTAAAAACTATTATTTAATTTTTTTATATTTATTAATTATTTTATCTTTATTTTTCAAATTACTTCAACTGTATATTATTCACTGTATTTTTTTATATTTTGTTTTAAAATTTTTTTTATGTAAGGTTTTCTAGGTAAAGGTAAAGGTAAAGGTACCGTGGGCTGTTAATTTGACTAGTCACAGCTTTTTTTTATTACAAAATTTATAGGGCTATAAATTCAGTGTATAATATTTAGTGTAATAGTTATTCTATAATTTTAATCAAGTAAAATCTCTTAAAGATTTGAGCCTTATTAAATAAATATCATTTTTTTAAGAATTTTATTAGTAAAAAATTTGAGAGATTTTTTAAATTTAAAAAGTGACTTTTTCCTATTTGTTTGAGAATAGAGAAAATGCACATCTATAATTTAAAATTAAAAATAATGAGTAAACGAGGAATGTTATTTTAATAAATATCCTCTATTTGAAATTACTCTTAGGTTTTTATCTCACATTAAAATAAACATCTTGTTTATTTTTTAGAGGCAAAAAAAGTAAAACGCTGTTACCTTAACATCAAGCAAAAAATCGAAGTTATCGATAAAAATGAAAGTGGTGTTCCATGTTATAAGCTAGCTGAAGATTATCATGTTAGAAAGACAGATTTAAAATATTGCCAAAAATAAAGAAAAAATTAAACAAATGTGGAATACAGGTATCAATTCAAAATGTAAAACATTAACAGTTAGATTATCTCAGGAAAAAGTTAATATTTACGAGTGGTTTTGTGTAATGAGAGCAAAAAATATTCCTATTTCTGGTGTGATGATTCGAGAGAAGGCTATACAGATTGCAGGAGAAGTTGGTGATGTCAATTTTAAAGCTTCTAATGGTTGGCTAGAGTGTTTTCTTAAAAGAAATTCTATACGACTAGCAAATCTACACGGAGAGTCGTTTTTCGTGAATCAAGATGTTGTTAATGAGTGGTTTGCTAGGATAAAGTCAATTTGTGATGGATACACCATGGAAAATATTTTTAACGCTGACGAAACTGGATTATTTTATACAGTTTTGCCATCAAAATCAATGGTTTTGAAAAACGATATTTGTAAAAATGGGAAAAAAACCAAACTAAGGCTAACTATACTTTTATGTTGTAGTGCCTTGGGAGAAAAACTGTCGCCTCTAATAATTGGATTCAATCAAAACCCCGTTCCCTCAAAAATACATGTCTTACCACATTAGGAGTGCAATATTTTGCTAATAAGAAGGCATGGATGACCGTTCAAGTTTTTTTTACATGGATACAAAGACTAAATAATAAAATGATCAAACAAAAAAGATCTATTTTACTGATGGTTGATAATGTACCTTCACATACAAACATCACACTTTCTAATATTAATGTTGTTTTTATACCTCCCAACACGACATCGATCACCCAACCTTTGGACATGGGTGTTATAAAAAAACTTCAAGCATTTCTATAGAAAAGAGTTTTTGAAAGAAGTTATTTCAAAAATTGAAATTGATCATAATCCTCAAGAAGTTATTAAGAAAATAAATCTTCTAGATGTTTTTATTTGGATTAAAAAAGCCTTGAGTTTAGTTGAGCCTTCTACAATTATAAACTGCTTTAAAAAGTGTGGTTTTAATATAACAGAAGGAGGCACAATCGTTTCAGAAAACTCATTTGCCCTTCTATCAAACTGCTTTGTTCTTCTTGAAAAAATAAGTTGGGATGACTATGCCAATTTTGATGAGAAGTTGAAAACATGTGCTGACAAAGAAGAGTGTATCTTGGATATAGATACATCAAGTGAAAATGAATTGATAAATGTTTAGAAGAAGATGTTGAAATAAAAATTAAAACATCAGAAGTAATTTCTAGTGTTAAAACTTTAGAAAGGTTTGCACTACAAATAAAGTCCAAGACTCTTTTCAACTTAGCAAAAAGTGCACTTGATTGTGTTGAAAATCATCAAATGTCTAATTTGAAACAGACGAATCTTGAAACATTTCTAAAAAAACATTAATTTTCATAAATAAAGTCATATGTTTTTACCTCTTTGTATTATGTTTCTTTAATTAAAATATAGTCTATCTATTTTTGAACCTCTCTCTAACGACCCTCTGTCTACAGCGACTTTTTTAGCAGCAAAGTCAAGTCGCTGTAGACAGGTTTTACTGTACATACATAAACTAATTACACGAGAAGGCAAGTAAAATATAATGAGCTATGTTTTATTTAGTTCTAATGCAACACATTCTATGAAGAGAAGGAAAGTTAATTGCATGTCTTCTTGATAAAGGTGGGACAAATCATCTTTGGATAGTGGATGAGGCACTCTATGCCTAAGTTAAGTCTAAGATAGGGATTTTCTTTAGCTGAAAGCAGTTGTAATAAGGAATAGTAGTTAAGCTCACTACCCCAAACTAACTTCTAATTGTATGGTGTATTATCTGCCTTTTTATTCTTTAGCTTTTGTGAGTCGCCATTTGGATCGCTGACTAATTTCCATTCATATCAGATCATGATGATTTCATTTCTGAACACAGTTTTCGCATTTAGAGGTTTTACTGCAAGTGTCAATCAAATTTGCGGTTTATGTCTGAAAACTATCCCAAAATATTCTCTCTAATTTTACATGAAATATATGTTTTTATACCAATTCGACCATGATAATTTTTATTTCTGAAATCATTTTTTTGCAATTAGATGTTTTAAATGTCTGAAAGTGTCAATTAAATCTTCGATTTACGTCTAATGTCTACAGAAATATTTTTGAAATTTAAATAAAATATCTGTTTTTATGCCAAATGGAAGATGCTGGTTTCATTTTTGGACTCAGGTTAGGCATTTATGGTTTTAAAATATCTGGAAGCTTGAATCAGATTTGGGGTTTACTTCTAGATACTGTCTTCAAAAATATTTTCAAAATATAAAATATCTGTTTTATACCAAATCGACTATGCTTATTTTATTTCTGTACTGGATTTTGGATAATACGGTAAAAAATATCTCGAATTGGCAATTGAATTAGTAATGTATGCCTGAAAATCAGTTCTGTAAAAATTTTTCAAAAAATGGCTGCATATTAGGTATATAATAAAAATATACTTTTTTTTTTTGTATATTTTGGCTTATAATACTTTCTACAATCATCTTGAGTATGAAATATTTATTAAAAAAAATAAAACGTATTATAAAATCTTTTGAAAATTTGTATGTGAGAAGGAACCAAGTTGAAAACTAATTGAAAAGAGACCATGTGATCAAAACAAATAATTAAAAAAAATATGTATCTTGACTAAATGGAAGATCTACAATGTTCTAATGAACTAGGAAGTGGTTTAATTATATAATATTAGATGCTTCAAAAAAGATTTTGACTGTAAAAAAGAAGTTCCTCTTTTACAAATGAAAAATATTTAAATCTATAGCTTGTCATCTAGGATTACAGTTAACATTTAGCTAAGATGGGTAGGAAATCTGAAAATTTAGAATAGGTCAGGTTTATCAAAAATGGCACAGATGCCAATATGTGAGAATTTAGTCACTATCAAGATATTTTTAATTTCAATTGAATTTGTCCATCTTTTTCCTTTTGTGTCAAAGAGATAATTTTTTAGATGAAGAACGTTGACAACTTTTTGTAATTGAACAATCAACATCACGAATGATTCATCAGAAAAAATCCTTTGAAATAAGATTGGTTGACAAATATTCAGGCCTGATAATAAAATACACGATACTGATAAAAAAAAGTTCATCAAGAAGATTCTTTAATCAGAATGCTTTGAGAGAGGAAAAAAGTAATTCCTTATAAAGAAATTTTCGAAAACACATTGAAGAATATAAATTTCTAATGAAAAAAGAGCTACCAAGAAAAGATCATCATAGAATGAATAGCAAGATTACATACTGTAAATTATAATATGACGTAGAGACTACGAGCCGATAACGAATTTGTAGCCAAAAAGATGGAGGTCCTATCGAGTTACATAAGTTACTCTAGAATGAAATATTTTGAGTGAATTAAACACCTAAAGTTGGTTTATTAAATAAATTAAGAAAATAATTACCAGAGAAATACTGCAAGTAGAAGTTATTTTTATGTTTATATATTTGACATTGATTTACAGGTTTAATCGATCTTTTGACAGGTTTTATTGATTTCATAAAAAATGAACATCACCATTAAATTCTGCATACTTGAAATGTATAAAAAACTTTAAAAGAATAAAAATTTTAATTTGGACATGGGCTGTCATATTTAAATTATTTTCTCAGGTTTGACTAATATTTATAAAAAAAAAAAGGAATATAACCAGTAAACACAGCCTACTTGAAAATGGGTATATGTGTGTAAAATGCCATGCACGCTAAACTTCATCACCTCCCTATACTTTAAATTAAACGTAATTCTCTAATTCAAAAAACCGTGCCTGATCCTTTGTTTTTGGAATAAATTAATTTTTTGACAGTTTTGATGGATTTTTATAAAAAAAATGAATATCACCACTGAATTACGCATGCTTAAAAATGGGTATATATGCGTAAAAAACTTTATATTATTACTTAGATAAAAAGTTTTTTTTAAGATGAGCTGTCATATATAAATCAATGCTTTGATAACTTTAATTGATTTTTATAAAAAAAAATGAATATCACCGCTGAATTCAGCATGCTTGAAAATGTGTGTATTAGGGTGTTCCAAGCTTCAATGGTAAAAAATAAAGTTTCTCATTTATCAGCGCACATATGCTCATAAGAATCTCCTGTGTATAATAAGTATTCACTTGAATTTTCAGAAAATTTTAACAACAAATAGTCACCGCTCAATAGAAAAATATTTATTCATTTTTTTCTATTTTTGATTTTTAGACATTAAACTGTTCTAGTTTTTTGTTATCTCTTAAAAATCTTTTTCTTACTTACTTTGTCATTTTTTTTTTTGAAAACTAGCAAGAGCACAAGGAGGGTAATAAGCTAAACGTCTTAAAAATACTATTTTGTAGTCTTTTTCCAATGATAGTTAATTTGGCACGTAATATGTTTTAGCTACAAACAGAGAGAAGATTGCTAGCGAGTGTTATAGTGGTTTGTCTCTTTTTTTTAAATCATGGTCAAACTTTTCATTTATAACATATTTCCTTTTTTATTTTTTCATTTTATATTTTAGATATAAATTTTTTTGTTTAAAATGTCAACAAGAAGTCAAGAAAACATCTTTCTGATTGGTATTCCTCTTGAATCAGATTTTAAGGATTTCAAGCAACTTCCAACCAAAAAAGATGTGATGAAAATATTGTTTTACTTTATTAAGAAACTCCAAAAAACAGTAAGAGAATCTTGTTCTTTTGTGGCGAGTGAGGTTATCAAAATATGGGAGATTGCTAGTCTGCCTACATCTCATAAACCGTTCATAGTAAAAAAAATTCATTCCCTGTCATGAAAAATTAAAGAAAAACAAAAAACGTAAAAGCAGAACACAAATTATAAAAATAACAGAGTTTTGTAAAGAACTCGAAAAATTATTTGACATCTCACATTCAAACTTTACTTCTTTAATTCGTAATAAAGAAGACATGAGTTTTCTTGAAGATTAGAAAGGTCTGAGGAAAATGTTTATTGGGAAGGAAGATAAAGACTTCTTAAAAAAAGCATTGAAATTATCAAAAAGGAACGAGTATTATAAGAAATGTATTCAGGATAACGAGAAAATCTTGGAAAGTACTTCGATTGGAATGAAAAGCGACATTTCTTCATTTTCTGATAGTGAAGAACATGATATTTCTGAAAATGCTCCCATTTCTTCAGCTGATAGTTTTGTGTCTTCTTCACATGATACTAAAAGTTTTGAAAACGCTAAGAAAGTAATAGAAAACGAAGATTTTATTGCTGCTTTGGATAGAACTGGAACTTCTACAAGAAAGGCTCTTCATCTTGTAACACCGGCTCTAAAAGCTGTAGGTTTTGATGTGAATACACTGACGCTATCTACATCAACTTTATATAGATCAAGAAAAAAAGTGCGGTCAACAATTGCTCAAAAAATAAAAGAATCTTTTAATCCTAATACTCCAATGATAATACATTTTGATTCAAAATTGCTACCGGATAATAATAGAAGTAAATTCGAGCGTGTTCCCATTGTTATATCATGCAAAAATGTAGAAAAACTTCTTAAAATCCCTAAATTGTTACGTGGAACTGGAGAATCGATTGGTAAAGAAGTTTTGAAAACATTAGAAGATTGGCCAGCTTGCTTACCTTGGATTGCAGGATTGTGTTTTGATACAACTGCAAGTAATACAGGAAAACACAAAGGAGCGTGCTCAATAATTCAGAATGGAGTTGATCACCGTTTACTCTTCTTTGCTTGTAGACACCATATTCATGAATTGATGATTGCTGCAGTAATGGATTTTTTTTGTTTCTAAGGGTCCAGATATTACTTTTTTTCACTAGATTTAAATCAAAATGGTGCGAAATTGACCAAAGTTCTTTTCAACCGTTTGAAATAAACAAAATTTCTCCTGATGCTTTTGATGATTGGGTTTACCTTAAAAGAAAAGAATTGAGTACATTTTTAGAAGCGCAGTTAGTGAAAAAACAGGTCAGAGAAGATTATCGAGAATTTTTGGAATTATCCCTGATATTTTTAGGTGAGCCTTTGGTTCTAAAGTTTAGATCTCCTGGAGCTTACCACAGAGCTCGTTGGATGGCGAAATGCATTTATTGTATCAAAATATATTTATTCAGAAATGAATTTAAAATGAAAGCTAATGAAGTTAAGAATTTGAGAAGAATTTGCGTTTTTATTGTTACAGTCTATGCTAAATTCTGGTTTACTTCTTCACACGCAGCAAATGCTCCAGTCAATGATCTTCAACTTTTATGTCTTTTGGAGGATTACCATAATGTTGATTGTAGTATTGCAAAGGCTGCTATTGGTAAAAAGAGAAGACATCTTTGGTATCTTAGTGAAGATCTAATACCATTGTCATTTTATTCGCATCTTATCAACCTAGAAGAAAAACAAAAAATGCTGAATAATATTCTACATAAAGAACCTTTGAAAGGTGATGGAAGACGTTTCGAGTGGAAAGGATCCTTCAAAAATATGTGAATTGAAGAGTTTGTGACAAAACGATCGAAAAATTTCTTTGAAGCTCTGAAACTTCCTTTTCCAGCTTTAGGATGGGAAGATATCATAGGAGCAGTTGCTAGCATAAAAGTTGTGAACGACATAGCAGAAAGTGTAGTATCGCAAACAACTGATTTTAGCTCAATGCTTACCACAGGAGAAGACGACAAACAAGTTTCTTTTTCAAGTGTTGAGTACCAAGGAGTTGAGTTGGTCATCCATGTAAATCAGGCTTTAAAAAGTTTGACAGCTTTTGATTAATTTCAATAAATAATAACCTTTATCATATACTAATTACTTCTTATCCTGTTGGTTCATCTAAAATTAGAAAACTTTTCATGGATATCTGAACCAATGTCATTTACTAACTACTTTTTATTCTGTTGTTTACATTTGAAAAAAAGATGACTTTCCATGGATTTTCATACTTTTTGAGCTGTGGGTAAATAAGAATTTCTGAATCTAAAACTTTGCTCAAATGTTTTTTACGTAACAGGTTTGATTGATTTTCATAAAAAATGAATATCACCACTGAATTCAGCATATTTGAAAATGGGTAAAATACATGTGTGAAAAACTTTATACTTATTTAGATAAAAAGTTCATTTTTTGAGATGAGCTGTCACATTTAGATCAATTTTTTGACAGGTTTGATTGATTTTCATAAAAAATGAATATCACCACTGAATTCAGCATATTTGAAAATGGGTATACATGTGTAAAAAACTTTATATACTTATATAGATAAAAAGTTCCTTTTTGAGATGAGCTGTCACATTTAGATCAATTTTTTGACAGGTTTGATTGATTTTCATAAAAATGAATATCACCACTGAATTCAGCATATTTGAAAATGGGTATACATGCGTAAAAAACTTTATATAATTATTTAAATAAAAAGTTCCTTTTTGAGATGAGCTGTCAAATATAAATCACTTTTTTGACAGGTTTGATTGATTTTGATAAAAAAAAATGGACATCACCACTGAATTCAGCATATTTGAAATATATATGTAACATTAAAAATATTTATAAATACTTATTAATATCTGAGAAAAATAGGGGGAGGGGGGCACTTTACGCCCACCAGCACCTGAGCGGACAAATTTTGCCCAGCACTAATATGGTTAAAGCAATTTTGTATTATGTAAAATGACTCTTATTCTCTTTTAGGCCTTTTTACGGTAGGTTCGAATACAGTAGTTTGTGAAAGAAGTTTTTCAACCTTGAACAGGATTATGACCCCTCTTAGAAAATCCATGACTCCGTCTAGAAGAAACAATTTAATATTTCTTTCTTTTATGAAAGAATATACTAAATAAATTGACATAGAAAAATTCATTTTTTTTTCAAATAAAAGAAGTCATCAATTTCTTACTTTTTTGTTTTTCATGTTAAAACTTTTTGCAAAATTATATAAATTTTAGAAAAAAATGTTCTCATTTGTTGTTAGTCAAACTTTTTCTTTTCAAGTAATGTAATCTCTTTTTTTTGGTGTTGTTAGTTTTTGTTGCCAAATAAATTCAGAAGCTGAAGAGGGAGGTAAGAATTGCAACCGTTACTGATTGGAATAAACTTAACTAATAAGTTTTTGAAATAGTTAAAAATTTTTAAAATTAAAGATTCCAACTTCCCCCCCTCCCCCCTCCCAAGAAAAAATTTCTGGGTACGCCTCTGTTCATAAATGAATTTTATATTTATAAATAAACTTTATATTTGTATTTTATTGATCATTTAAAATGGGTCTGGTTAAAAAGTGCCGCAAAAAAAAGGTAATAATAGAACAAAAAGTATTGAAAAAAAATCAAATTATTTAAAATTATTTATTCTAATTTAATAAAATACTTTTAAATTAAATCTAACTAAAAATTTTGAAATGCTAAAATAATTTTTGGTATAATAAATATTTAAATTATTAATTCTATTGTTTTTTATATTTGAAGTTTAGTAAATCCAATATGTTTAAAATTCAGATCATGTAATATTTATTTATATTTTACACTTCAATGATTCCTTACCTTTTTGTTTCAAGAATGGCCCATTTTGTTCGTTCCAAGAATCTTTCTTTTTCAATTGAAGAAATAAAAACGGCAAATTCTTACTGCAAAACATGTGCATGCACGTCTCAAGCCAAGATATTTTAAACCTTCTAAAACTCATTTAATCAAAGCCACTCAAAAGGGCCTTTGCCATCCTGTTTTGGGAAAAGATATTTACTAGTCATAGTAGAAGAATACTCACGCTATCCATTTGCCTTTGCAACAAATTATATGTCTACTGATTCAATTAAAGCATGCTTAACTCAACTTTTCACCATCTTTGATTATCCTGCTTTGGTTCATTGTGATGGAGGAAGCTCATTCATGTCAAGCGAATTGCAACCTTTTGTTCTCCTGTGGTATATGTCTAAGTAGAACTTAAAATTATAATCCTCAAGGGAACGGACAAGTGGAACGTTTTAATTCAACTATATGGAAGGCCATAGAGTGCTACTTGGATTCTGAAAATCTACCAATATCAAAATGGTAAGATGCGGTTCCTTTAGCTTTACACAGCATACGTTCACTTCTTTTAACGGCTACAAACGAGACGCCTCATGAAAGGATGTTTAAGTTTCAACGCCGTACCCTCAATGGATACCAACTCCCTATATGGTCGCTATCTTCAAAGCAAGCTATTCTGAAAAAAACGTTAAAGCGTCGAAATATGATTCTGGCGTTGAAGTTGTAGATTGATTCAAGTTAATCCGCACTACGCAAAAGTTAAGAACTGTCTTGGTAAAGAGCTTACTGTTCCAACTCGCCACTTAGCCTCTTCTGGAAACGAGATTGGAGATGCAGTGATGGAGATGATCTTTTGTTGGAACAAATAGAAGTTCAACAGCATTGGAAAACTTTGAAGTCATTTTCATCATTTTTTGGATAGATAATTTTGTATCACATAAATCATTGAAAAATTTTTATTTCTAAGATATTATGTCAAATTTGTATATTTAAAAATAAGTAACAGTTATACACACTCAGGGGCGTAGACAGAGGAGACAGGAGAGCACGATTTTCCTAGCGTTCTCTGGTACCTTCATTATATCTTCATTTTTTTGAAACTTTCAGAGCTTATTCTTTCAAGCTTCTTTTTTTGTCTACTTTCGACTTTGAGCTAAAATTTTTATATGATGAAAGGGGGTTTTGAAATTTTTTTTATCCACATCTACCTTATTTTGGATTCTGAGTTTGATGGTGATAGTGGCGTGACCCCAAATTGAGGTCAATGATCCGAGTCAGAGAATGAAATTTTGCGATTTTATATTGCTTTTATTTTTTTTTTAAAATAAATTACATAATCGTGTTCTAAATATACAAAATATATATATATTTTTTTATTATTTTATAAATTTTTTGGATCGGTCTGCGTAAATTTAAATTTGGACATTTTTGATTGGCTAATATTTACAAAATATTATATTTATATTTCTAATTTTTACATTAAGAGGTGTATAATAGTTTGAATTTTAACATAAAACTTTAAATTTTTGAAAAAAAATTTTTTTTGTTTTTTTATTTTCAATTTTATATTTTTGGGGTTAAATATTGGTCTAAAAAAGATGTTTTATTTATTTTTAAGAAAATATTTACAATTTTAATTAAAAAATTTTCTTACATATTTATAAAGCTTTCTTTTTTTTTGTCTACAATTTAGTTAAAAAAAATTTACTTTTTCATAATTCAATTTTTCTTCAGGGAGTTAGCCGTAGAGAGTACACAAAAATGTTTAACTTAAAACTGATTATTATATCCAATTTCTACAAAAATAAAAAACTTTTTTGAATTATTTTTTTAGTAAATCATATATTGTTTATATTTAAGGATTTTAATTTCACCTTTTTAAAAAAAAAAATTTTAAGACTCTTTTTTTCTTTTTATATATGCATAAATTATGCCTAAATTTAAGTAAAAATTAACTTGAAACAAATTTTTAACATTTTTTCAAAATATTTTTCATTTTCAAAATGAGCCCATCTTAAAGAACATCCTTTTACCTACATTTTACAAGTTATAACTTTTTTGAAAAAATATTAAAATAAATTTTTATAAGCCTTTGAACAATGTCCACAATTTTACTATTTTTCACGATATTTTAGTGTGTAAAATAATATTTACATATTTTTTTAATTTTTTTGGATATTCATAAAATAAACCTAATATACATACTACTAATTTTTGAAAAATGACAAACTTATACAATTTTCAATTTTAATATCACATTTTAAAGGGAATTTTATACTGATTACGAAAATGTAAAAATATTTTAAATTAATTTTTTTAAAAATTCTTTTTTTAACTTGAAAAAATGACAAAAAATCCACATTTGGCATCGAAAAAAATTAAAAAATCATCCGATTCATTTCAAACAAATTACATATTCGGAATCATCGTATCAAACTCTCTCAGAATGCTTTTAAAATTTTTGAATTTTCCATTTTTTAAATTTTCGATTTTTCAGGCACTTTCAAACGGCCTCAAAATTATGACTTCACATATATTCAACAAAAAAGCAAGTTTTATATATTTTAGAATCCTCTTATCATTCTGAATAACAATATTAATTTTATTTTACCTTAAATGTTTTTATTCAAAAAATTCATATATATTTGAATATTTTGTATATACGTATATAACAGTGGCGAAGCGTGCTTTTACACAAAGGGCCTACCGTAAAAACTTAAAAACAAAAATGAAGTAAACAGTAATACACATGTTGCATATATACATTTTTAATTGCTTCTATATACGCAATCTCTCTTTCTATATCTCTTTTTCTAATACGTTAGTTAGAAAGCAATTTTAAAACTGCTTGCCCATCTTCGTATACTTTCCTAGGAAAAACTATCATTTGTTTATTTTTCATCTTCACATATATTTTGTATTGAATAAGTGAAAGCGTAAATAATATTGCTTGCCTTGCATCATGCAGCAAAAGCAAAAGATACATTGCTTTCACATACTCTATCTTTCTTGCTATGAAAGCACAACTAATATTGCTTGTCTTGCATCACACAGTGAGAGTATAAATGAAGCAAAACAGATTGCTTCTATACACGCTATCTCTCTTGTTTTAAGCAAAACTAACATTGCTTGCCTATCTTTTCCTCACGCAGAAAGAGAAAAAGTATGGATGAGAGCAAAACATATATTAATATTGCCATATGCATACTTTCTCTCTCTTTTGCTACGTCTCCTTTTATAACACTTCGATTACTTGGAAAGCATTTCAAGACTGCTTGCTTATCTCCCTTTACTTTAAAAAGCTATAATCTCTTTATTTTAACCATCATATGTATTCTGTTTTGCAAGAGTAATACATCACTACATATTACTTGTTTTGTTTAGTAGGTTTAGCAGTGCATGCCTTGCTTGCAATGACGCTTCGCCACTGACATGTATATAATGTACTTAATTTAATCAATCGAAAAAATTCAATTCATGGCTGATGGGTTTATTTATTATTCCTAAGAAAGATAAAAAATTTGTATGCTACTATTTCAAATCTATATTTTTAATAAAACAAGATTCTTTATTAAAGTTCTTTTTTTAATTTATAAATTTTATAGGAAAAAATGATATCTACTATTGATAATTTTTAAATAACTAAAGTCTTAATAGATTTTCTTAAAATCTAAATTATTTAGTTTATAAATTTTATTTTTCAATAATAGATTTCTATAATCTTAATTATTTAGTTTATAAATTTTATTTTTCTAAACTCTATTACTTTAAATTTTAATTTTTAAGTCCCTCACTTGACGGACTCTATGTATTTTTTCAGCTCTCAACATTAAAACGCTATTTACACAAAATTTTATTATAGAAACCTCAATTACCACTAATATGTAAATGTTCTTAATTTTAAGTTTAATCTTTAGTAAAAAAAATTATTTTGTGGCTATATTTTTTACCAAAACTTAAAAATAATAAATTTATCATAAAAAATTAATAGATGGCGTTAATTTTTATATATATAATAATTTTAAAAAATTTATGGATTTAACTTTACAACGCATATATTTATATTTTCAAGCTATTCTCATAACACGAATAACCGGTTTTTACTTAAAAAAAAACTTAGTCTAAAAAAGTCAAAAAAAATATAACAGGTGTTAAAAATTTATTTTAAAACTATAAACCTAGAGGCATTTTAGAATGATATTTACAAACCATATTTCCACATTTTGCACATCGACGTGAAGTTCTGTTTTTTCTTGAGATGCAAAGAAAACATGAAGCTTTGCTTGATGATGTAGGTTCTACTTCACTACGACTTTCAAAACCATAGTATGATAATAAATGCTTCACATCAAGGGATAACTCTGGAGTTAGAGATCTTATTTTCATAGATTCTTCAGCCATTCGTAGGGCAAGCATTTTTATAAATATCTTTCTACCGCCTTGTTTTGTGTTGGGGAAATCCCTAGGGCTATTGAACTTTGCTATAACCCATGAGTTCAGTACACTAATATCTAGATAATTTGAAAATAGCGCAAAAGTCCACTTTCTATTGGGTTTATACGATTTGTAAGCTCTTAGCATTTTATTCACAACATCAACTCCACTTTTGAACTTGTTGTATTCCAACAAGCTCTCAGGTTTCGAAGCAACATTAGTGATTTGCACGTTTTTATGCTGTGACGACATAATATATACAACTTTGAAGTTACGTACGGCATGACGTCTAGGTATATACGCGCTCAGAGAAACATAATCGGAATATATTATTCTACTTTCGCATTCACTAAGTCGCAATTCTCTAAGATAGGGGGGTCTAAATACTAAGGGGACAAATCTCCTATTTGACATAACAGTTCCGCACAATGATAAATTTTTTGTACTACACCAAACAGCTAAGGAATGACTAGTAAAAAATCTATCCGTGTAAATGCCACACCCTTCAGGTATTTTACTATTTTCAATTAGTCTTTTGCAAATATTTAGCCCAGAAAAGTAAGTTCTATCAGAAATACCACCCACATAGATTTCGGGAGATAGACAATAATAAAATTTAGCGTCGTTTATGTGATATAATTTTATACCGTAGTGTCCGGGTTTTTTGGGGTCATATATTTTGACCGGACATCCTCCCCTAAATGTAACAAGCTGTTCATCTATGGTAACGGCTGAATGAGGATTCCAATACAATGAAAAAACTAAAAAAATAATCATGGATTTTACGAATTTGACTAATCTTGTCATTAACATCTCTCTCGTTTTTTTTGTCAAAACGTAAAAATACGTGAATGAGAGTAAACATATCGCGTCCCAAGCAACTTCGTAAAAAAGGACTCCCAGCATTTGAAAATAAGTCAGCAGTTTTAACTTTTTGATCACCATTTTGACCGATGTAAATCAAAGAGCCAAAGTAAGCGAGAAGATAGGAAACACTAAACTTTGTGTAGCAGTGGTACAAGTTTACGTACTTAGGATTAGTCAATCTAAAAAAATAAAATTTGTTTTTACTTTTCAGATTTTAAAAATACAACTTACTTATAATTGGATTCCATTTTGTGCATTGTCATTGAGTACAACTATTGAATAAGTTAAACATCGAAAAAAAGTTTAAATATGGAAAAAATATCGTTTAAATTTTTAACAGAGCTTTTAGGACCTGGAGATCGAATCGCGAATATTCAAACTTTCTCTTCTTCCTACTCCACTACTTCTTGGCTCCGAAAAATATTCAGTAGAATCAGGAGCAAACAGATTTTGATCAAAAAAGTCAATTTCACTAGACATGTTCTAGATTTGAGATGTCTCATTATCAGAATCACTGAAAGTTGAAGAAGAGTTATCGGAAGAAGACATGCTATAAAGGAACACGATAAAGAAATTCTTTCAAGTCAACGTGTATAAAGAAAAGGAGTACGCAACAAAAAGTATTGAGCAGATGTTCACAAAACTTCGAGAAAAATATGTGCTTTGTTTTCATTATGAGTTGATGGTGCAATTTATTCACTGGTCTGCGACATTTTTGCTGTCTAAGTTATTTTAGCTCTTTCTTATGTTTTCGAGTACGCTGAATTCAATTCTGGCATTTATTTTTTTCAATCAGGTAAAATTTTTTTTCAATCTCATTTTTTAAAATGTCTATACTCTCTCTATTTACAATATACTAAATCAATTATATTTTCTATTTATAATTTATATTTTAATTGTATCTCTATTTACAATATACCAAATTTAAATACTATCGATTTAAATGTTTTATTATTTGTTTAAGATATAAAAATGAATAGAAAATGTAGAAATGATTCTAATAAATTTTGTTATATTTGTGGGCAAGTTACACTACCTGGCCAGTTTTCTAATATCCTTTGTAAAAAAAAGTTACCATGCCTACTTCGGCATGGAATTAGGTGATCAGGACAAAAAATTTGCTCCTCATTTTTGTTGCAAAACATGTGTCGAAAACCTTAGAAGATGGACTAAAGGCTTGACAAAATCTTTATCTTTTGGTATACCAATGCAGTGGAGAGAAAGCAAAGATCATTTTGAAGACTGTTATTTTTGTCTCACAGATTTAACTGGTAAGAGTTTCATTCATCTTTTCAATGTAAATATTAGAATCATTACCATTTGATTTCAGGAGTTAATAAAAAAAACAAGAAGCACGTTATTTACCCAGATCTTCCTTCAGCTAGAAGGCCAATAGCTCATAGTACAACTATACCCATGCCAGAAGCCCCAGTGATTCTTTTTGAAGAAAATACTGATGAAGATGAAGAAATAGACACTTCTACATCATATATGATTAAAAATTCTGAGCTGAGACTGCCAAAACCTCTATCACAAGCTCAATTAAACGACCTGACCCAAGATTTGGGTCTATCGAAAGAATCTTCTCAACTACTTGCTTCAAGATTAGATGAAAATAATTTACTCTCCCCAGGAACGACGTATTACTGGTATCGTAGCAGAGATGAAGAATTTAGAAAGTTTTTCTCTATCCACGAAGAAAGTTTTATGGTTTACTGTGTTCAAGGATTAATTGAAACTCTTGGCTTACAATATAAGTCACAAGAATGGAGACTTTTTATAGACTCATCCACTAAAAGTTTGAAAGCTGTTCTTCTGCATATTGGCAATCGGGTATCTTCTGTTCCAATTGCTCATTCCATCCATTTATCTGAGAACTATCAAACTATGAAAACTTTATTGGATAATTTGAAGTACAATCTTCATAAATGGAAGATTTGCGGAGATCTTAAGGTATAAATTAAGTGTGAATGTATGCATTCCTTGTTCTAAAAATATTTACTTATATTTCAGATTGTGTCTCTAATACTAGGAATGCAAGGAGGATATACCAAATATCCATGTTTTCTTTGTCTATGGAATAGTAGAGCTGATGAGCAACATTATGAAAGGAAAGAGTGGCCTTCACGTCTCTCTTTTGATCCTGGATCTCACAACGTCTTACATGAACCTTTAGTCAATCCAAACAATATTTTACTTCCCCCACTCCATATAAAGTTAGGATTAATGAGAAGCTTTGTGAAGGCATTAAAAAAGAGAGCCAAGCACTTTTATTTATTGCCAAAAAATTTCGAAAAGTGAGTAATGCAAAGTTAGCAGCAGGGATCTTTGATGGTCCTCAAATAAGAGCTCTTATGAAGGACACTAACTTTACAGAAGTAATGGATGAAGCAGAAAAAGAGGCTTGGATATCTTTTAAAAAACTTTGTTATAATTTCCTGATAAACTTCAGAAGTTCAGAATATGATGTCATTGTGCAAGATTTAATAAAGAATTTTAAAGTATTGGGAGTGAGAATGTCTATAAAACTTCACTTTCTAAGATCGCATCTTGACTACTTTCCAGAAAACTGTGGCGATTATAATGAAGAACGAGGAGAGAGGTTTCATCAAGATCTCAAATGCATGGAAGAAAGATATCAAGGGAGATGGGATATAAACTTTTTGGCTGACTTTTGCTGGTGTTTAAAAAGAGACTCAAAGAACGAAAGTCATAAAAGAAAATCTCTTAAAACATCGTTTTTAAAATAAATAAATATCATGATCCTCACCTTTTAATATTTTTCATTATAAAAATATCAGCATAAATATACTATTGAATATTAAAGGGTACTTTTTTTTTTTGATTTATTCAAAAAATAGGCTTAAATCTGTGGAGATATTTTCTGATAAGAAAAATAAAAAAACATTTTTTGCAAAAAAGTTCGACCTTATTGAGAAAAAATAAATGATAAAACCATATTATACATCTATTACGTAATAGTTTTTTATCATCAACAAATCTTTGCGTTCAATAGCATACAAAATCAGTGTGATTTTTCTCAAGAAGCCACAGCTTATCAGTAAAATATCGATCTAGAAATTTTTAGCAAGGACAAAACTAGTAGCAGTACTGTCACCCAATTCCTCTTGTTTTACACCATCCATGTCAAACATGCGGCCCATTACAAGCAGATTTGCGGCCCATTACAAGCAGATTTGCGGCCCATTACAAGCAGATTTGCGGCCCATTACAAGCAGATTTGCGGCCCATTACAAGCAGATTTGCGGCCCATTACAAGCAGATTTGCGGCCCATTACAAGCAGATTTGCGGCCCATTACAAGCAGATTTGCGGCCCACACAGATTACAGTATTATTAATTATAATTTTATGTATAAGTGTAGATTTAGACTTCTCAGACAACTAGGTTGACTGATTTTTACTTTTTTTGATATTCCTTGTTTGTAGGAATAAATTATTATCTGTTTTTGGTTTCGATTTTGTACATGAATTTAAATTGCTTGGATTATTTATAGATAGTAATTTAAGATGGAAAGAGCACAAAAATTTCGTTTGTTCAAAGTTAGCTTCACTAGTAGGTATTTTCCGATTATTAAAGAACAAATTAAATACAAATACTTTAATACATCTTTATAAATCATATTTCTTCCTCATATTTTTTACAATCTTTTAAATTGGGGACACTCTAATCTATACAATGTTTTTGTTCTTCAAAAGAAAGTGATCAGACTAATATTTAATAAGCAAAATATATCTAATACTGACAGTGTCTTTTCAAATTTTGGTTTACTTAAAGTTGAAGATATATATGAGTTAAAACTATCGCTTTTTTGTTTTAAAATGATGACTGGGTATGTTCCCTTTAACTTTATGCAATTAAATACTTTTAATTTTGAACTAGAAAAAGGTAATCTTAGAACATCGTTGAATATGAGTTTACCTTCCCATAGATTAAAAAACTCCAAACAGTCTATAGTTTGGAAATTAACACACTGTTGGAACCATAATATTGATACTTTCCAAACGTATAATACTTTTTCAAAATTAAAAAAAAATAAAGAATGACGCTTTAGAAAGTTATATTCTCTGATTTTATTATTTTTCGCACTTTAATCTGAATTCCAATTTAATTTGTTAAAGTGATTAAAGTTAATCATTTAGTTTAGAGTTGTACTAGTTTTTTTTGTATATATGTGTACATTATCACTTTTTCTTACTGTTCACAATTCATTTAGATATTTTATTTGTTTGTTAACATTTACTTCTTAAGATACTTCTTTTGATTTTGAAGTTTGTTTATATGTATAGTGTTTCTAGAAGCGGGTTAGCTTTTTAACCTTTTGAAACACTTTCTTTTCACTTGCATTTTATTGTGATGATTTTATTCTTGTGTTACATGCATATCCATCTATATATATTCGATTTTACTTATGTTTTTTTTAACAACTCTTCAATTATATATTAAACTGTTATAGTCATTTTATTTATGATTATATATATATATATTTTTTTTTTCTTATGTAAAAGTGAATAGTAAATAAATCTTTCTTTCTTTCTTTCAATAGCAAAGTATTATGATTTTGAAGTAGAAGATTTTATCGATTTAGATAAATTCTTTTGAAACATTTATACATCAGAAAATATTAAAAATCCAGCTTTTTTCTACATCAGAAACGAATAAAACCTCACTGAGTTTAAAAGAAGGAGTAATATCAGTAGCATCTCTGTCCCAGATAAGCTCCAACAAATAACAGCAGATTCTTCCATCTACAGATAAAGAAATGCCAAGAAATCACAATTTTTTAAATTTAGAAAACGAGAAAAATGAGTAATCATATTTTTTTAAGTATGACAATTAATTTTAAAATTAAATATTTAAAAAGCTTGGCCAGTTATTTTAAATTTTCCAAAAAAAAATGCAGAAGGTCTTTTAAATAAACTCCTTTCCCAGGAAAAATTTTCTTCTTCTGATATGACCAAATTACTTGATTGTCTGTATACTCATTATAGTCTATATAAAGGAAGAATGTAAGAACTTTTAAAAATAATCTTAATCTTTTTTGTTTTTAACAAGTAATTTTAAAAATTTAGCTATCTCAGTAGTGACAAGTATACTCAATTAATCTATGTGATTTTGAAGAGTTTTCCATATCTTTTGGATGAAAGTTGTTTACCAATCAAATCTTGCAAGGTAATTTTTGATAAAATTTAAATCTAGCAAGGCTCTCTCATTAAAAATATTTATTTATTTATTTTAGCTAAACTGAGAACTAAAATCCTGTATTTTTGGTCTAACCAAAGGAGAGGTAGGGATAAAGTTTTGAATGAGGTTAATGCAAAGAACGCAAATATTATACCCTCAATTTTTCTGATTCGAATTGTGAGACCGAGCTGTATTTCTTGAAAAACATAGTGGCAAACTCTTGCTCACAAGAAAGGTTATTGTTAGAACACAGGCTTAAGAGAGAATATATATAGAATATAAAAAATTAATTCATAATGAAAAAATGAAAATGGACATTACTTTCTACGACAAAAGAACTTTGATTGTAAAAACGAGACTATTTCAAAAATTCTAGAATAGAAACAAAACAAGTAAGTTTTTCACAAATTCTATTAGACTTAAAAAACTTGTTTTTTAGATTTACTAAGAATTTGATAGAATGTGTCCTCAAGTAACAACAACAGAAGTTTCATTCAATTTGGCCGATAAACTGCAGTGTTAGAGGAAAGCGATACTAAACCTGATAAAAATAAAAAAATATTTAGTTTTTGAAGAGATAATTTCAAAAATTTCTGTTATTAACGATAATTTTCTTTAAGGTAGCTAAATTTTATTTTAAATCACATGTATAATATTTATTGTTTTTCAGATCTACTCAAACTGGAGGCACTTGTTATTTTATTGAACGAAAGTTTTGAAACAATTATAACTGAAATTAATGAAGAAACAATAAAAACATTATACAAAGAAAAATTTACTTAAAAAGTGCTTCAATCTTTTTTGGAGTTGGTAATTGGAATGATCCTTGTGTGTAATGTGTACAACCTTTCATACCGAGAAAGCGGCAGGAAAACTTTTGTCTTTTTTCCAAAATATATTTATGGGTTTGAAACATGAAGATTCATCATACAAAAAATGATCACTACAGTTTCAAAAGTAGAAAAAGAAATGAAAAATATGCATTTCTTAATTTCTTTTAATAAATTCTTCATGTTATGGATTTTTGATTTTACTATCATTTTGCATAAACTTTTAATATACATAACTTATAAATAGACAGTGGTTAGTGCTTACAATTTCGCACCTGAATATTAGTAATATATTCACTTGTTAAAATAGTGCTTTTCGGATAGCGATAATGGCAAGGAAACTTGTACTCATCCCATATCAATTAAGGGATACAAGCAAGTTTGTGATAGTCACTATTTTATATAGTGCTTTTTTGGACAGTCCTATATAAAACACGTTAAAATTATTATCATATCTATTTTTTTTTCTCAATGAGTTTTAAAAAATGAAATTAGAAAAGCGGTTTGCTAACATAAAAAATTTTCAAAACCAGTTTCTTCTTTTCAACTATATATCTTTCTCCAGGCTATTTTGTGCTTGCCTTTAGTTTGCTCATCATAAACATTTTTAATATAGTCATATTTTGACATTCTATAAACAAAATTCTAATTAGTGTTGAAAAATAACAGAAAATTATACGAATAAATGAAACGAAATATACATGATGATTGAATTTAACATACTTAAAAATGGCTATTTTATTTTAAAACTCTACAATTTGAGAAAAATCGGGATTTTAAATCGCTTTTTGATATTTTTTTGATTGTTTTTCAATCTAAATAAATACCAGAATTAAATTGAATATACTTGAAAATATGTATATATATACTGATTTTTAAGTATATTCAAAAATTAATATAAATAAAAATCGACTATTTTAATGACTGCTTTTAATTAAAAAATATAATCACCATTGATTTGAAAATTGTTATCATTAGTTTTTTTCTCAATGAGTTTTAAATAAAACAAAATTATAAAACCGCTTTGTTAACATAAAAAAGATTTCAAAACCGATTTCTTCTCTTCAACTATATATCAGTCTATGTCTTTTGACTAATTTTGATTTGAAAATCGGTATATATGTGATAAAACTATTTTAACGTGGATAAAAAACAATTTTGAGATCAGTAGAAATTTTTAATCACCTTTTTAAACAAATTTGACTCATTTTAATCAAAAAATATGATCAGCATTGAATTCACAATATTAGACTTGATAACTTGGTTTGAAATTGATTGTAAAAAGCATAGCAAATCTCACAAACAGAGTGGTTAATATAAAATTTTAGGGGTAGTGCTATAGCAGCAGTATTAGTAGTATTTTTATATGGTCTGATGAGTTGATTTTATTATATAGAGTAGTTAGTTAATTAGTCGTTCTTCGTGTTATATGGTGTGATGATGTGATGAGTTATTCGTTTTTAGCATAGTTGTATCTTTTCTGTGTATTTTTTTTGGCTGTATGATGATCTCTCATCTGATTGGTTAATTTTATGGCAATGGAGCAGTATATTATGGTGTGGTGATGAGTTATTGATTTTTAGCAAAGTTGTAATTTATTGTGTATTTTTTATATAGTTTGATATACTCTCCTCTGATTGGTTAATTTTATGTCAATAAATAAATTCAACCAATCAAAATTTTCCCAGGGACACACACACACATACCTTAAATGGACTAGCCGAGTTCGTTTTGATTGGTCCAAGTGGTGTGAAAAAGTGATAAAAATCAACCATGCGAAACACTTAATTTTGATTGGTCATAAATCTGATCGTTAAAAGCAGCCTGCGCGTTTTATTTACATTCTTATATTTTCACCATCAAAAATGACCACACCAAATATCAAGAACGTATTTATTTTTATGCTATCTATTGTCCTGTCTATTATAACGGCAATTTTTAGTCATTTCTTTGTTTTTAAAAGATTATTATTTCTGTATGTGTTCCATCGCAATCTTTTATCTTCTCTATTTTCAATATACATAATATGCGGGTCATTGGTATCTCACAAGATAAGGTGTTATTCTGTGTTAACTTTTTTTCAATTAATTGTTAAAGTTGGGAGGGGCTTTTTAATAAGCGCATTGGTGTTTTATTTTATAATACAGCCTTCGACGCTAATTTCAGAAAATCTTATTAATTCTGTGGATTCCTTCAGTTGTCTTGTGGAGCAGGGAAGTAAATTGGCCAAAACTGAATTTGATATGAAGTATAGACCCATTTTTACCGTTGCACGATCAATGTTGAAACAAGCAGAAGAAGGAGGCGAATTTAAAAGTATTCTTTTAAAACTTAAGAATAATATACACACAATAAAGAAGGGTCTCAATAAGAAGGAGAAAGTAAAAAAACGGAAATCTAAAACAAAATTTAGTTGTATTGAGATGTACAAAGCTAGTAATAGGAAATGTATAAGCACATTCAAAACCCTGAAGGAAAAATGTTTTCGCAAATTACGCATATTTAAATTTTTTTGTTATGTAATTAAGGAAGAATTTCTTTGTAGAAAATTGAATATAGGACAAAGCAAGAGAAACCCATGTAAGAATGCAGATAATAATGGAGAAATAAATTTCGGTAAGAATATAAAAATAATAAACAAGAAACTCAGTGTATTAGAAAAAGATATGAGCATAGATGTAAAATGTAAAATCAAAAAACCGAATATGCCTCTGTCAAAGGACAGCATAAATGATATCAAAGCAAATATTAAGTATAATGTAACGTTTTTCAAACAAGTTTTAACCTTTATTCAAAATTTTTTCACGGTTCTGGTAACTGGGCTCTCTTTGAAAGTCTTGTTGATGGGCCACACATATGTACAAAAATTTATTAATTCTATTAATTTTGACAATGTATACACCACAAAATATTTTTACAAAATAAACAAAAGAAGAGAAGAAGCCGGTAAAATGTGCGTTTTCCCTCTTGACCAAGACACCAGAAAGAGTCTAATCAATCCAGAATCAATTAAATTAAGCTCTAATGAAAAAAAGATGGTGCTTTCAACACTTTTAATAATAATTGTAGTGATTGGCTCCATCTTGGTATTTTTGAACTACATTTTTTTTATTTTCCTGAGGGCAGTGGCAAATCATCTAGATTTCAATGTAGAACAGCGTGGTTCAGTCAAGATTGATTTCGAGATTTATGGACAAGGACATTTGAAAGAATATCTTAGCAAAGTTCTGAAAAAAATAAGCATGCAACAAGAGGTAAACAAAGTACACGATTTATCGAGGTGTATTCCCACGCCACAAAACATAACATCAAACGATTTAATATATATGTTCTCACTTGTTTTCTCCATCATTTTGATTGACACTATTATCATCTATTTGATGAGATTGCGTCAATATATTTGTTCTATTTTCTTTAGAAAATTGCAGAAGAAGAGAATATTGACTCTTTACAACAATTTGTTGAGAGACAAGGTAAAAAAAATGGATGAGGAAGAGGATGAAAAAGAGGAAGGTCTTTGGCAAATTATAAAAAGCGAGATTCAATCTTTACTTAACAAAGAAAAAAAAGAAGTTGCAATTGAGGAAACAATTCATCAGGGTGATGATAATAGATCAGGGGTCGAAAAGGAGTGTTAAGTTGGAAGCTAGAAAACTTTATCTTGCATTTATCAGCATCGTTTTATATTGACAAATAAAACAATATATTATTGTTTAGAGATAATGCTTTCTTGCTTAATTTTGGAAAGTGGAGTAGGGCTACAGGCGAGACCACTTTAAAAAAAACGTGCTTAGTGTAGTACCTCTTGGGTAGTACGGAAAACTACACAAAAATCAGGGTGACAAGATTTCTGATTCAATTTGGTTGGAATGGACATGTAAGAATGAATAGAATAGTGCCTTCAGATATCAAACAGAAAGATAATGATTTTAACTCAAAATATTTCGATGAACTTTTGATTTGAAGCCTATGAGTTTCAAAATGGAGGAAAATAAAATTCACATTATAGTTTGCTCTTATTGCTTCTCTTTTTTACTTTTTAGGATGATATTTATTTCATCCAAAAATTTGAGCTATATTAAAATTTTTGAATTTTTCATCTTTTTTATAAAGATCGGTTGTTGTACAACGTTTATTCTATTCTATTGCTTATATTTTATCTTTTTGCTTCAATAGACTTTTTATCTTTCCTTTTTCATAATTTTAGTGTATTTTTGTTGATTTAAAGTTCAATTTTCGTCAAATACATTAACTGCGTGGAAGTATATTACAAACAATAATTTTAATAGAGAAAGAAAATAGTTTGCAGTTTTTGTGGTATTATTAAACGTGAAATCGAAGTAAAGCGTAAATAATTATATTTCTTACTAGATTTTTTATCGATTAGCGACAACACTATTTAAATCTAAAAGTTAAAAAAGGATCCTTTTTTAGTTTTCTATATAATATAGCATTTTTAATCAATGTGATGCTTTGAGCACTTTCTGGTTAACTCATGAATCGAAGCTGTTAAAATGATATAATTTTTAGCATCAAAAAAAATAATGCAAAGAAAGGCAGCCAAATCTTTGACGTAAAAGTTATATATAGTGACAGAGTTATTTTAATGTTTTCCATCCAAATTCATGAATTATTATTTAGGGAATACGCAAATACAATAAATTATTATCTGCATAATGTAGTATTCCCATTTTCAGGATTTATCGAAACAAAATTCTATGAGCAAGAACTATAGTAAAATATGGAACATTTTATTAATATTGCCCCATGATCAATACTAAGTGAATTTGCATTTAGTTCTAATATTATTAATTCGAATGCCCATAATTCTTGCAATCATGTATATGGCAACTGAAGTTGTGATTATAACCAAGAGTTTTTCAAAAATTTAAGAAAGTTCTACTTGGAAAATGCTCAAAAAGCCACTGGTAGGTTAAATAAAATAAGTCTAGCAGAATATTTCTCCTGAAACAAAGGAATAGATTTATTGAAAAAATTTATTCTCAGAATTGACTCTTCGGTGGCAATGCACTAGCATACATTTTCCAAAAATAACAATTCCAAAAGAGTATACTAAATATTCACACAATATTACATCTATTACATGAAACCTCTCACTCTTTTCTACCGAATGACACATTTTAAATTATGATAAGATCATTGCATATGGAGGCTTGCGTGCCTTGGACGTAATTCTTCTTTAGATTGGCTTCTTTTTTACTATTTTTTTTAATTTACTTTATAAATAATGGTTGAAGTTTACCAATTATTTTATCTAACATATATGTGTGAATATCTATAAAATAATGATTACATCATAGAGAAAAAAATCTAAAATGATAATTGATAGAGCTGAAAAATCATTTTTCTATCATATTTTACATTTAACCCAGGGGCGCACATTCGGGGGGCGAGGGGGGGGGGCTTCAAAATAGATTTTTACTGTGAAAAAGAAGTTCCTCTTTTACAAATTAAAAATATTTAAATCTATAGCTTATCATCTAGGATTACAATCAGGGGCGCACATCCCGGGGGCGAGGGGGCGACTTTTTAAAATTCCATTTAGGTTCCATTTTAAAATAGTGAAAATTGCTTTATTAGTTTATTTTGTTTCCTTTCTCTCTTATGTTAATTATGTAGAAAATTTTTCAATTTTGAGTGGTGCAGTGGATGTATTTTCCTTGACCAGGCACTGATGTACCGCTTATGTCAAATTATGAACAAATTTGTATCGATGGGGAATCGAATCAAGAGGCTTCCGTGCTATGTCCATCATCTCAACCAACCTATCATGCCACACATAGATAGAGTATGCTGTAGGGGATACGTCAAATTAGTTTTCAAAAAACTTAAGTTATGCACTAAAATTTTTTAGTTTTTGTTGAAGCTCTATAACTTTTTCTGATAGCAAAATGTTAACAGTTATTTTACTTTTTGTAGATTTTTGTAGCTTGTATAATGAAATAATGCGATCTTAATTTTTTGTTTGCACAATTATAACTTCGTTTTATACCCTTGCCCTTAAATCAATCACATTTTTTCATATAAACATCACAGGTTGTCTAGTAGACTCTTTGCCTTTAGACTACATTCACTGATATAAAACTATCCAACCTTCAGTTATTTGTTTTCTCTATGAATCAAATATCCTTTCATCAATTCCTGTAATGTGCCTGGTAGACACTTCATTTTTCAAATTAAAACCCTATTCCACCCCCTAACATTTTTGGATTTTTTTAAACTAGTGTATATTCGATGGTTGTAGGTAAAAATGCCCCCAATTAAAAAGTAGGAAAAAATGCCCCCTAATTTTTGATTTTCAGGATTTTATATAATTATATAAATATTTTTATTTGGTACCGTTTTGAAAGGCTAAATTCCTAAAATTTCTTAATCTATAGGGTTTTTTTTATAAAGTTCTTGAAAACAATAGCAAAGGTACATAATTGTGGGAATGTGTTCTTAAAATCAGTTAAAATACAAATTATATTTAGAAAGTGTTCTGATACACACAAAGTCCAAAAATATTTGCTGTTTTATAAAAAAAATTTTTGTATTTAAAAAATTGTCGTATGCTGAGTTTTTTAGTTTACTTTAATTAAATTTTAATGTTTTAAATAGTTAACTTTTTTTTTACAAAAAATCTTTATTTGACATATCTTTTTTAAAAATTTTAATTAATAATTTTTTAAAATTTTTTGTGTTGGGGCATTTTTTCCTAATTTAAATTGGGGCATTTTTTTCGGGGGCATTTTTTCCTATTTTTTTAATTGGGGCATTTTTTCCTACTTTTTAATTGAGGGCATTTTTTCCTACTTTTTAATTCTTACCTAATTATTCTTTGAATAATTATATTGAAGTTTCAAATATCATAAAAAATGCTTATTTCTTGAAAAAGTAAGTTATTTATATTTGTATTTGAGGTGAGATATTCAAAAATCGTCGACTTAGATACTTAGTTAGTTTATGTGGAGATAAAGTGTGTCTCCGATAGGGAGCTTGGTGGTGATTTACAATCAATTCCCAACATTTTCACTTCCAGCTGCCAGTAATGGATTATTTAGAGCGACGTGGTTTTGGATAGAATCAACCAAATCTAAATAGGAGGCGAAATAAATTTGGTTTTTGAATTAAATCAAAATTTTTATAACAAACTATGATAGGTTGCAACTTGCAACCCTCATAACAAAGAAAATAGTAATGATGGATCTTCGGGATAAATTTTACAGAATAATATTTGGAGTTTTTCGGATGTTGAAAATTTTTTCACGCATATTACGCCTTTTTTGAAAGTTTGAACCTTTTTTTATTCATACATGAAAATACAACGAGAATGAAGGACTGGAACCCACCTGAATCTTGTTAAAGAATAACTTGTATCATGATGATTCGTGCCGGCCATCAAAATGAAGAGATTATGAACGCTGCTCAATGCTCCCTAAATTCTGTGAAAAAATTCCGAAATGAGCTAGAAAATTGCAATGGAGATTACGAGGCTGTGGCTAAGAGAAAGAAACGTACTAGGCGATCTGATTGCGCTCGCACCGCGGAATTTCTTGAAAATCTCCAGAAAAAGTGTTGGAGAATCCTGGCATTGGAATTCGGGCTTTGTCTTGTGAATTGAATGTTTCAGCCTCTACCACGAAGTTGCTCTCAATGAAGACCTTCGATACTACTCATACAAGCGTCGCAGAGGTCAACTTCTTACAGAAAAAGCCTGCCAAAATCGTTTGATAAAGGCCAAAAAACTTTTGAGCAAAGTGAAACATCCTGCTAAAGAACAAACGATCTGGTTCTTTTCGGATGAGAAAATTATTTGCCAAGATCAAAAGCACAACACGCAAAATGACAGATGGCTTGCATACAGTCCAAATGACATTTCGCGAGTCATGCAGACTAAATATTCTTGAACTGTGATGGTTTTCGGATGCGTGTGTCCTCTGAAAGTGATGTAAGACCTCCGCATTTTTTGAAAAATATCTCAAGTTGAATTCAGATGCCTATGTGGAATTGCTGACTAGTGTAGTTAGGCCCTGGATAACAAGAATGACCAAAAATAGGCCACGAAAGTTGCTTTACCTTAAAAAAATGAATAAAACGTCAAAAATTGCTGCTGCTGTTGATGTACAACTCTGCATAGAATGACAAAACAACATTTCTTTTCATAATTCTTTCAGAGCATGTGTTTTATATGTCTGTTATTTGGGTTAAGAACTTGGTTTTTGATGTTTTGAGACAGTTCATCGATTCTTCTTTTAATCGAATTTTTGATAGCGAAATTTGAGAACATTTCTTTGAACTATCTATTCCCAGAACAAGCCCGGGTGCACAAAGTAAACTTGATTTTATCAAAAACTCTCCAACTTTTTCGCTTTTTGCATCAACATGGCAATCTTATAAGAAGCCTCAACAGCCATCAAAGTTTGTTGTCGAAAAGCGGTCTAACTTAGCTTGCTTCAAATAACGTTGCTTTGTTTCGAACAATGCAACTACTGGCTTGTCTGCAAGAGTGGAAAGTGTTGTGAATCATTGCTCAAACATTTAATGCCATATTACGCACCTGTCACTTTTTTGAAGTGATGCAGACCGAAATTTAATATATTCTTTAAGATACCTTGTTTATTTATTTATATGTTTTCTTATCAGGACGGAACTTTTTAGAGCAACACTAAGGACGGTTAATGGGAGTTTTACTCCAAATTTTTAAAAAAAGTATATTTCTTTTTTTTAATAAAGCTTTAGCATATCAAAGTCCTTTTAAGAATGTTTTTTTTCAGTTTGATATGTTTCCATGTTTTTTATACGAAAAAAATGAAAAAACTTATTTTAGAATTAACGCCATCTATAATAAAAAAAGAGTTTGTTTTAGTTAACGTCATCTATAATAAAAATAAAAATTGCATTTGAACTTCCATAACGTTTACACTTATTAGATATACATATCTAAGAAAAATTTTTAAATTCATCTATTATATTATTTGTTAAATTATTTCAACAAACGCTACTTCATATGCAAAAAAGACATATTAATCATAGATTAATATTTAGTTTTTTTCAAATATATAAAAAAAATGAACTAACATTTATTCAACTATTATAAAAATACAACACACAAGTATTATAATAAAAAATTCGTAAATATTTACAATTATTATGTGTTTCTGCATTTTTTACACATAAATAAAGTATGGCTTTTACAAATGAATTTTCCACATACACTGCATTTTCGTGTTCCCCTTTTTCTTGGCTTACAATCAATAAAAGAGCAATATCCTCGTTGAACTGATGTAGTTGGGTTCTCGTCAACATCAAAAAACCCGTAAAAAGATAATAAGTTTCTGGTAGATAAGCGTGTAAATGAACTTTGACTTCTAATCAAGATGCATTTTTCAGCTAAAAGTAGAGAAAGGTGTTTATAAAGCATTTTCTTCCTCCTCTTGAAACGGACGGGTATGCATCTGAATCATTAGCTCTCATAATTACCCAGCTATTATTAACTGCAATATCAAGAAAATTTGTAAAAATTGCAACTGCCAACGTCTAGAAGACTTATAACAGCTGTAATTTCTTGCCATTCTGTTAAAAACATCCACTACAGATTTAAACCTATTATATAATCTAGAATAGTTTGAGGCTTTTTTCTGGGCCCAAAAGTATCTATTTGTGATAGATGTTGACTAGATAACACATAGACTGGTTTGAAGTTTTTTTAGAATGTTTTTCCGGTATATAAACTGTTAACGAAGACGTTTCTGAATACAAAAATCTACTCTCACAATCATTCAAACCCAGACCTTTTAAATGCGCTGGACGGACTACATGCGGTATGAACCTTCTATTACTTCTTACCGTATCACAGATTGTATAGTTTTGATTTTTGGCCCAATTACACAAATCCTGGGACATAAAAAACCTATCTGCATAAATACCAATACCGGTCGGTAAGCAAGAAATATTTACCAATCTTTTTACTATATTATTGGGTTTAAAATGATCCCTGTCCACTAAAACACTTTCATAAATTTCGCTACAAAAAACAAAAAAACTGGACGAGTCTACACAGTGATAAATTTTCATACCATATCGACCTGGCTTGGATGGGTAGTATACTTTTATAGGTGACCTGCCTCTATACTTGACGAGCTGCTCGTCAATTGTAACGCAATTAGATGGTGACCAATATTTATGAAAGTTTTCGAGGAAAAAATTTTGTAAGTATCTTATCGGAGCTAATTTATCTGAACTATTTCTTGTAGTTCTTGAATCAAATCTTATAAAGGTACGAATAAGAATGGATACGTCTCTACTGATTGCAGCTTTTAAAAAAGGGGTTCCATACTTTTCAGAAAAAAGATGTTTGACATCAATCTACTGATCTTTAGACTGCCCAATGTAAAGAATACAGGCTAAGTATGCTAGCAAATGTTCCATTGAAAACCTTTCATATAAACTTTTGAGGTTCTCTAACAAACAATTAGGACTTCTACAAAAAAAAACATTTAACTAAATAATGTTTTCTAATAGAAAATTACTTGTAGTTTTCTTCCATTCTTTCTTTTGTGCAGACAAAAATATGGTTCAAAAGAGATTCAGTGAAAAAAAGATTAAAAATTTTCAAAGGATCTTTCAAATTTTTTGCCGTATCTTTTGGACCTGGTCTACTTGAGATGATATTAGTTGATGATCTTCTTCCACAAATCTCTCTCGGTTCCCAAAAAAAATGGGTTCCATCTGGTGCTACAAGGGACACATCTTCGCAAAGAGCCGTTTCTTCATCGCTTGAATCTGTTTGCCCTTCGCTATCAACTGAATTTTGAATTTCATATTCACTATTTGAAAAAACGTCAGAACCAGAGGTTTCTCCTTCATCACTACTTGTATAAAAACTTGAGGAGCTCATAATAAAATTTTGCGAAGTAACTTAGGAAATCCAAATGAAGCTTGTCAAGAAATGGAAGAATTATTACACATACACAAATAAAGCAAGAGAGAGAGTTTTGTGTAATCTATACGCGATTTCTTCACTATTCATTCATGCCAAGGAATTATTTACCAAATGTGGTGAGAAAAAAGATAACAAATGCGTAGACAATTATATATGGATCGTGTAGTCAATGGAACAATTGAGTTCACTCTACCCGCATGCGTATTCTCGATAAAAAATCAATATTAAGTAAGAGTTCTTTGTGTTTGAAATCATATTTTGATTTATTTCTGCGTTGTATGATGTGTCTTTTATTACCCAGATAATACCATGACACAAATTCAATAAAGAGTCCATTCTCTTCATTTTTTTATTCAAGTACGCAACCATGCGCTGTTCAACAAATCGATCTAAAAAGCTTATCTAATTTTTTTAATCTTTTTTACTTTTTATAAAATATTTTGCACTATGGAAAACAAATTTATGAAAACAAAGTTTTGAATATTGAACAATATAGTTTTTTTCAAAAAACTACATATTCTTACGCTTGTTTGTTTTGTTATTAACTAATAATGAAAGACTTGCTATAATACCCAAAGCGAAGGAAATAATAGAAACATGATTTTCGAACGTCATGTGTTTCAAAAATAATCCTCAGAAAAAATTCTAAATTTGAAATCCACTTCAAATTTATATTTTTATAACTTGTTTAAGGTTACAACTTAAGTTTTTCATAAAAACATATTAATTTTAGATGGCGTTAAATTTAAATTTCGTATAAATTACTATAAATATTTTTTCATATGGTGAAAATTTTATATTTCTTTTTATCTTTAAAACCCATTAAAAAAAAATAAAATACCACCAAGTTAGCATATCGATTAGCTATATTTTTCTATCAGAAAAAGAAAAAAAAAAGCCCTACTCCGTCCTTCTAAGGTTAATATATATAAATCTTTACATAACCACGTAGTGGGTAATTCTTTGGAGGCATTTCTATGCGTGTCCGGCCATTTGGCCGAAAGACAATTGGCCCACAGACATTTGGCCGACAGACATCTGACTGAGTGGACATTTAGCCGACGTACATTTGGCCGAACAGACATTTAACCGAACCGACATTTCACCAAACGGACATTTGACCGAACGGATATTTGAAATTATATTATATTTGCCTACTTTGTTGTTCATAGTGACTGTAAACTTTGAAATTTACATAATTTTTTAAGCTCTTTTTAAATTTAAAAGAACTATCAATTAACACGCTGCAGATAAAATATAAGTAATTATATCAACGATGTATATATAAATATATGTGAGTTCTTTTCAAGGCACTTTTTAAATTCAAAAAGACTATTAATTTGAAAGCCTTAACTACACATTAAATATAATTAATTGGCTTGTATATATAAATATGTGTGTGTTCTGACTAACACTCACACAAAAACTTTCTCTTTGTGAAAAAGAAAGTTTTGCTTTCACTTTTTTTAGCAATTCTAAGAAAACAGTAATTAAAAAGGTAAGATTTTGTTTACAAAGTGAAAATAATATATATATATATTTATGTTTACTATTTACAGACTATGGAAATTATAAAAACGAAAAAAGGAGGAAAAAAATTATTGCGTGATGGTTATGCCTATATTCTTGATAAAAGAAAAGACAGTGTATCATACTGGTGTTGCGAACTTAAAGGAAAATGTGGTGGGAGATTAAAAACAGAAGACAATATTGTTCAAGGAAAAGCTAGTTATCATTCACACCCGCCTGATCCCGCACGCAACTTGTCATTAAAAACTGTCAATAAAATTAAAGAAAAAGCAAAAGATTCGGAGGAAGCTACATCAACTATCATACAAAACTGTACTAGCGATTATCCTCCTAGTGCTACAGGTGCTCTTCCTAAAAAAAGACTTTGGCAAAAATGGTGCGCAGACAACGTATGGTACCAGATGGAAATGTTTTGAATGATTATTATCTACGAAAAAACAATTAGAAGGGAAAATTTTGTCATTCATGAAAGTGACAATCTACTAATTCTAGCAACGCACCAAAACTTAGAACTTTTAGTTCTAAAATCTCAGTGGGCATGTGATGAAACTTTTAATTCTGCACCATTAGGTTACCAATTACATACCTTGCATGTTTTACTTGAGGAGTTACATACAGTTCCTGTGGTATATTGTGTCGCAAAGAATAAAAATCAAGATAGTTATGATAAAATTTTGAAAACACTCAAACAAGTGATACCAGATCTTAATCCGTTTTCGATCACTATTGATTATGAAAGAGCTGTTCTTAATAGCATCACAACATCTTTTCCCAAGACAAACATTTATGGATGTTTTTTCCATTTTGAGCAGTGCTTGTGGAGGGAAATAGAGCGGTGGGGACTACAAACTTGGTATAATATTTCCGAAAATGCACTTATTGTCAAACCCCTTCAAACGTTGGCATTTGTGCCAGTTGATGATGTTATTAACACTTTCCCAGAATTTCTCACAACGTTGGATGATAAAACTGATGAAATTCTGTCAGGATTTCTCAGCTACTTTGAAACAACATGGATTAGTGTTGTTCAGCATGGCAAACAAAGAAAGCCATTATTTGAAATAAAAATCAGGAACACTTTTGAAAGAACCGTACAAGGACTTCCACGGACAACAAAGTCTCAAAAAGGATGGCACAGAGCATTTGAACAAAGAATTGCCGTAACTCATCCTTCTGTTTGTCGGTTAGTGTCAAAGCTAAGAAAAAAGCAGTCAGACTGAATAATTGAGATGGTCAATTCAGGAGTTGAATTAAGACCTCAAAAGAAAAAGTATCACATTTTGAATACACCATCATAGAAAAATATGATATGAATAAAAAATTAGAATTTTTAAAAGTAATTGCTCGCATTCTTTGATATTCTGTATCTATTTATTTATAAATGCTTTGTTATAATAAACTTTATCTGCTTAATCTTTGTTCCTTAAAAAAATTATTTTCACCAATAAATGACTTCTTTATAATTGTGAGTTTTTTGAATATACATAAAGTAATATATGTTTGCATATAATTACTATTTTTTAAGACAGGAAAAAATGGAGAGAGCGGATCTCAGCCACCGACCCCCAACTTGGGGACAAGGTGTAGTCAAAGAAGAAGACTATTTTTTGATCTAAAGTCATTTAGTAAAATCTCGGTCAGCCAAATGTCCGTTCGGTCAATTGTCTGTTCTGTCAAATGTCTGTTCGGCCAAATATACGTTGGCTAAATGTCCATTGGGTCAGATGTCTGTCGGCAAAATGTCCGGGTACCATTTCTATGATTTCTCTCCGTGAATTTTTCTTTGTGTGTAGTGAAGAAGTGATATAAAATTATTCGGAGGCAAATTAACCCCTGTAATATTGGAGATTGAATGACATACTATGATAGTTTAAATTTAAGACTAGTTTAGAATGATTTATTTTTTTATTCTATCCACTTTTTGTGTTTTATATTTCGCCACAAATAAAAAAGAAATCAGTATACAAGTTACTTTAATTTAAAATTTGAAAAATTTCTTTACATTGCCTCCTTTGTTGTTATTAAACAGTAAAAACTGGGCATCAAAACTTCAGGTGTATTTTAAAAATTCATTATTTACAAATGTTGAAGTTACTCAAAGGCACATAACAACAAAAGAGGTTGATGATATATAACTTACAATTCTCTAAAATGTTGAGTACTAATCATGAAAACTGATTAAAAATTTTTCTTTAAATGGTTTCTAGGAACATATGGAACTAGAGAAGAAAATTTTGAATATATAATCCTACTCACATTCGTGCAAATGCAAAGATTTCAAGTGTTTTTTTTTGAAAATGTCCGAAACGTATCGTTTGTTATAATTCAATGGACCTAGAATAGAAAATTTCCCATTTTTGGTTCATTCACATAATTTATGATCAATAAAAATACTATCAACGCATATTCCAATAACTTGAGGTAAAATAGCCTTTTCTACTAACCTTTTAACAATTTATACTCCACTAAAATAATCTTTATTTTCTAATCTACTTACATATATTTCAGGGACCATAACATAAAAATGTCTTGAATTATTTAAATGGTAATACCTCATTTCCCCAGGTTACTAGGTTCAAAAATTTTAATAGGGCACCCACCCCTGAATCCAATCAGCTGTTCATCAACCTTAACGTAATCTGAATATGAAAAAAACAAAATAAATATTCTACCAATCTTCTTCTTTATTAGCCCATTTTTATACAGGATCGCTGTTTGAAATGAGTATTTTCCATTTAATTCTTTCTAATGCCATTTGCAGTCATCTATCATCTTACCGTCAGCTATTATGCAGTCGTTCCATCTCAGCTTCGGTCTTTTTCTTTTGGCGTCCACTTGCTGATTCACTATCTTCACCTTTTCTAAAAACATGGCCAAACCATTTTAGGCGTTCTTCTTGCATCCTTTGGCTCATGCTCAATACCTTCACCGTCTTTCTTATGACTTCATTCTTTATTCGGCTTTTTCTGCTCACTCCACTCATCCACCTTAGCATTTTCATTTCAGCAACATCTCGTTTCTTTTCTTTACTGCAAAAGTTTCCAAGCCATACACCATTGCAGGTCTAACCATCGTTTTATAAACTTTTCTTTTTAGCTTTATCAGCATTTTTCTGTCACAGATTACTCCCGACACATCACGTTAATTTTTCCAACCTGATTGAATTCTTATTTCAACATCTTCTTTGCCTTCTCCATCATGGTTGAGACAAGATGTTTGAAACTTTTCCTTCTTTTTATCAACTGCCCTTCCAGATTTATACTTCTGTCATTTTTTGCTATTTCTTCATCCACATTCTTTCCATTCTTACTCTACGAAAATAAATATTCTACCAATCAAAATACTAAAAATAATTTCTAAAGATGACATAAAAATGATTGAGCAAACGCACAGTTTTGATCCTATCCACTTTTCTAGTTCTTTCATATAAATTGTAAACTTGCAAAAATCTTATAATAAACTTTAGATCATTTCTTCTCATTACAGCTTTCAAAAAATGACCTCTGTGACTTTTATAAAGATCATCAAGGGGATAACATTGATCTCCTTAAATTCCAAGGATGTACAATGTAGAAATATAACCAAGAAGTTTTTCAACGCGAGTTCTTTTGAAACATCTTTTTTTTGTTCATTGTACTTTATAAGAGTCTTTTTAGTTAAATTGAAAATTTCCAAAAGGAAAACAGAAGGCAGAAACAAATTCCATACAGATAATGCATCTGTTTTGCCTTTGGCATTTTCTTTAGGACCAGAAGGAATTTCAGACATGTTACGCAAAATTGATACTTCTTGGCCTTCCCCTTGTTCTCGGAGCATCAAAAGTATGAGTTTCATCAGGAGCTTTTATTTCAATTTCACTAATATCATTTCTTTGATAGGTAGAATAAGAAGTTGGGTTTAGTGATGACAAAGTCATATTTTCTCCACTTCAATCTTGAATAGAATCAGAACTATTCGTTTTGCGAAATAAATAAGGGCTTTTTGTAAAAGAGCAGATAACAATACTTTCACAACTTATCAATTATAAACATATAAAATGAAGAAGTAAAAGAACATGTGAGAACAAATATAGAATATAAGAGGAATCAAATAACACAATGTGGAATCGTCCAAGTTGAGATACACATGACATCATATGTGTGAAATCTTAGAATCTGATAATGAAGAGCGTATACATAACAATCTAATAATATCAAATTATTCTAATTCATCGTATATAGCTCTGGAGTATATGTTTATAACTTTATAAAAATATAGATTATTTCCCTTCATATGCCTTAGGCTTCAATATATACGTGTAACTTTAATTTCCAGAAAGTGGTGATTAGAAAATAAATTTTAAGTTTTAAGATGAGGTTAAGTAAATTTTTGATTATTTTTAGATGGCGTTAACAAAAAATCATTTTTTCCGAAAATGCTCACGTTTTTCATCACTCGAAAGTGTCTCATTAATTATTTTAATGAAGAAATAAACTTTTTTGATTGTATTGAACCTTAACATTTTAAATAAATAGAAATTATCAAAATGGCCTCTAGCGGCCATACGAGCAAATTTCCTATATTCTGTTACGACTTATCCAGATACAAAGGAAAGTTCTTCTCAATCGTCAACAGAATTAATGATGAACTGTCCATCAAAATTGAAGAATGAGGCGATCCAAAGAAGTGAAGCAGATGCAAAGTGTGCAAAACTATCAAACGGTAGTCAGCCAAGAACTTCCAATATATTCGTAATGAAAACCATGAACACGTTTTTGAGCTCTGGCAGCAAAGAAGAGAGTTTTCTTCATATAAATAAAAAGGTACAACTGATGCTAGACCGTTACCACAAAGAAAAGGGAATTGCTCCAGACGATAATCCTTTGCAATAATGGAAGGATAAGCAAGAAAAACACAGTAAACTGGCAAATATTGCAAGAACTTATCTAGCTTGTCCTTCAAGCAGCATTCCAAGCTAACAATTATTTTCAGTGGAGCTGGAACTCTATATGATGAGAAGGAAGGCTCTTAATTGCGGCCAAAATCCTGTTCCTAAAGTTCACTTTGAATATTATTAATTTCAACATTTAACTTGATATAAATAAACAATAAATCAAATAACTTTGCAAAGGGCGGAGGATGGGGAGAACAGTGGGATGGGTCATCGTCCCTCACCGTGGAAACACATTCTGCGTATAACCCAGCTCTAACTGCAACCTGAATAACTAACTAATCAAGAAAGTCATGCACAGAGTGCCGCTAAATCGCGCTAGAAATATGTTAGAAGATATCTCATTTCAGTGTTTCTATAATAACCGCAATTGCGCTTGTTACAAATCTCACAACCACAAGTGCCGTTGTACATAATTTGACAACCGCAACCGCGGTTATGAAAAACTGACCTCTTGATCCCTCACTAATCAAAAGTAAATAGATCTGTTTATTTAAATTAAAAATAGATTTGTATTAAATCTATTGAAATCTTTTAGTACGTAATTAATAATTAAAATTTGGAAAAAAAAGACCGATCCAAATTTTTTTAATATTTTTAATCAAATTGAAAAAATCGAAAAATTTGTCAAGCCGAAAATTTTATGCATCAAATTAGGAATTTTTTACATCAAATTGTAGAGAAAAGGTTGCACAAAAAATAAATGAGGAATGTTTTTATTTTAGGGCTCTAATTTTTGGCAAAATTCGATCAAAATCTTCATGGGGTAAAATTGACGTCATTTTTAACACCAAAAAGTAAAAATTAAAAAAACATTACAAAACTGAATAAATATCAAAAATTTTAAAAATTACAATAAAATATTACGAATTTTATTCTATATCCTTTCATAAAAATATTGAAAAAAAATATATTAAATTTTAAAATTTGAAAAAAAATGTTATACTTTTATATATATTAAGCCATAAAGAAGAGAAAGATTTTAAATAAAATATAGATAGGGAGTAAAATAAAATTTTGCCATACATTAACAAATCATGCTAGGCACAAACGTAAGGAGCACTTAACAATAATTCAATAACAGTGATAAGAATTTAAAATTAAAGATGGTGACATGTCGTTATCTTCACTCTTGACTAGACGAAAAAAGAAGGGAGAATTGTTTTAATGAAATATGTGAAGTGTCTTTTTGTGCAATCTTTAGTTTTTCTTTTATTTCAATATTGCTTTTGGTAATTCTCCGTTATTCTTCAAATATTTTTCCCTTCTAAAAAGTAAAATAAAATTAAGGAATAAAAATGTGATTTCTAGGTTTAACCTAAAAGTTATAAAAATCTGCATTTCTACATATTATTTGATTTCTGATATCGCAATATCTTCATCCATGAAATGGAACAGGTGATAATAATCATCGCTGTTAACACTTTTTCACTTATTTAAAGTTTTAATTCATTCTGTACAACTCAACAAGTTCAGAAAATACATAAAAGAATTTACACTTTATATTAATTAAAGAGAAGGCCGAAAGCAAGTACATAAACATTCAATTCATCCTTAATTTGAGAAGAAAGATAAGAAGTGTTTCAACAAGTGAAATAAATATAAGGAATATAAATACAATGAATATTAAAACATTCATTCGATCAACACTTGGATGTTACAGTTACACAATGGAAATCGAAGAAATTATGCGGTTCATCATGTATTTGCTGCTTGTAATTATAAAACATGCGCATCACAAGTTTACGTAGAAGCCTTGCGATAGAAATGGATATGGAGCAAAGATGACATATGGAAAAATGGCATTCCGACATTGTCTAGCATAATGAATTTTTAAAAGGTGGACTGATTCTGGTTATTTAGGAATCACCTGAATCAAGGTTATTTGATGTAAGTATTGAAGAAATCTGGGATGATAGATGACCCATCATCTGCCGATAATATGCAATATAGTTGGGATTAGGGTCCTGCGCAGGGCGGACCAACATTCGCGATCTTGCGAGATTAACAAATGTTAAGCCCTACATTCAACAACATGTCGGTGTTGGGTGGGTGGTGCGGGTTGCTCCACAACGGCGAATTTTCAGAATCCGTACCGATAGATGACCTTTGAATTGAGAAAGGTGATAGGATTATTCTTATAGCATATCACAATGTTTATATCACAAATAGAATAGTTCTATGACTTACTACACCATTTTCAAGTACTACTGTAATTACTTATGAGTTCAAGATACGTGCAAACAAATCAGTTTTTGGAGGAATTTTTCTTCCCATTTTTATTTGAATTTAAAATACTTTGCTTATAACAGCAAAATACAGGCGTAAAAGCATTAAAAGCTTTGGTGCACTACTTTATTTTTTAATTAGAACCATAAGAAAACAAAAAATATCGACAATGAGTAGGGAAAATACTTGTGTGTTCTTTTATAAATGGAATGCTTAAGTTCTCTGGAAATCGGTTTGATATGCATGAAGTTGCACAGGCCACCTCTAGTGCATTCTCTAAAGCAAATGTTAAATAGTTAGTTTCAAAAACAGTGCCAGGAATCCAGCAGGACCAACTTCCAGTTAAATATATTGGTTATAAGCTCACTCTAGACCAGCGTTTCATAAAGGGTGTGGGTGAGGCCCGCCTATGAAATTCTTTAATGGGACTCATAAATTTTTCATACTTAAAACTATTGAAGCAAAAAGTGTTGGAGATAGTATGACAGAGAGAGGAATGGAGATTTTTACTTGTTTATTCTTTTTAAATAGAATACAAACTTCATTTAGATATGCATTTTTTTAAAGTTTATATTAAGTTTTTGTTGTTTATTTTTTTATGAAAGAATCAAGAATGTTGTTAAATAGATGAATAGAAAAGTTTGAGAAAAACTACGCTACTCTTTCCACGAAGAACCCTCTTCTATCGAAAGGAAAAATACAAAACCTTTTATGTCAAAGAATTATAAAAAATACTAAGCTATAATAAGCAGATTAATCAGACTATATCCAATGTAGATCACGAGGTTTGTATCGAAGAGCAGGCGATTCATATTTTTGTAAAGTGGACAATTTTGAACTCGGGGCGTTAAATATACGTAGTCCAGGAGTCAATGTCTGCTAATGGAGCGATAGGGTTTTTTGCAGCCATTGACATAGTAAAGTATGCCGATGATTATAATTTTTAGGCGGATGGCTTTTCATCATTCTTGGCCATTTTGTTATAAACCCTTTTAGAAGAGAACTGCAAAGTCAATGAACGTTATCGAAATGTAAAAAATAAGTGTATTACATGACAGTTTTGAAAGAGAAGGGAATTTTTAAAACATTCATTTTATATCCAAAGAAGGGCGTGGAGTCGGAGTCAGAATCGGAATCGTAAAAGGCATTCGACCGACTCCGACTTTAAAAATTTTTATATTCGTAATTTCGTCCAACGCTCCAAAATCCCAACATAAAAATGCTCATCATTTTGGTCTAAAGTCGCCTCTTTGCAACAACTCATAGAAAAAGGCTGAAAAAATCAATAAAATTAAAAAAGAACTTTTTTTATTACACAATAAAGGAATAAAGCTGAGTTAATAAGTAAAAAAGTTTTTGGCAACAAATTTTGAAAAAAGTAATTTATGATAAATGAAGATTTTAAATGCTGTTGTCTTGGCTAAGACAAAAAGGTTGTAGACAATAACTTGAAAATCTTTTGCAGAGAATGTAAGAAAGATACTAAACACACAATCAATAAAGCATAATTATGTTGAAGAAAATTAAGCAAAGATTTTGCGTTGCAAAATAAAGCAGAAGCGTGTAAGATTCAGGACATCTTTCAATCACTATTTAAAATCGACCTTGAAATATGGCACATTTCATCAAACTTTTAACCTTGAAAACTAAGTAGTGAGCCAGTAATTTATGACTGATTTTTCTAAAGCAATTTTACATCATTTGAAGTTGGGGACTTGAAATATTTGAAACAGAAAAGTTGATGTTGCAAATTATGAATTTTTAAAGCCAAAGTCGAATAATTATAAATAGGTGAAGCAATCAGTATTAAAAAAATGATACATAAATGGATTTGGAGTCTCAAAATTATGACCAGTTGGAATTGAACTCACAAAATTACATTACAATGAATTTACATTTGAAACAATGGATAGAGAGATAAATAAGTAATTTTGCCAACGCAGCGAAAATGTGATTAAAACAAAATACTGGTAATTCTAACAGTTGTGCAAATTGAAAATATAAAATTAGGCAAGATATATTTTTATGGTGTATATGAAGAATTCGAGAAATTGAATGGTGACAAATAAGACGATATTTAAAGTGCAACAAAAGTTTTGTTTTCACTCACAATTCTAGAGGAGACTTGCCATCGTTGAGAAACAGTATCATGTGTTCTTTGTAAGATAACCAAATCAAAAAAGAATGGTGCAAAGAGCACTTTGATTTTAGAAAACATTAGGATGAGGGAGATCACGTTCTAATACAGGCTGGGAAGCACATTGTCAGCGACTTAAAATCTTTAACTCTCACTATAACATTTATATAGACAAAGGGTTCGAATCTAATACTTTTGTCTGGTTTGATAGAAAACGTATCTCTAAAATGTGAAAAAACTTTGCTAACTCTGAATACCGGATCTATGTATTTTGACAAGTCTTTTTAGAAACCTTCTGACCTACCAGCAAGTTGCACTTGAAGAGTAAAAATAGGAAAATTAAAAGCTTCTTTATGAATGAAATGTATATTATATTTTGCTGGCCAAAATTGTTCGGACAAGGGCTTCTCTGGGTTACGTGTAAAAAGAGATATGCGAATGCAAGCTGGGATAAAGTCTATTGAAGAAAAATTCGAATCTTATGATAAAACGGGCAACATATCCTTCTCTAAAAAAGAATTTAAATGGTAAAAAATTTCTTCAGAATGTTAGAGATTTGAAAAGTGACGAAGAAGAAACCTTGAGAGAGATAAGCAGCCAGCATTTTGATAGCATTGATGACATTATAAAGGTGTTAGATGAATTGGGTACAACAAGGCTATTTTTATACATTTCTTCAAAAAAACAATCCATCTGATCTCAACGTAGAAAAATGTGGGTGCAAAAAGATAGAAGATGAAAAAACATAGACCCAAATACATTGCCAACCTGATGAAATGTCGATGTGTCACAAGATTGCCATGCTGAAGAAGCACTTCTACTACTGAAAGGCAAAAATTAGCAATGGGTATAGAGCCATCACACGAGTAAAACAAATGACCCATCACCCACTTTACATAATGTGCAAAGAAAACCCATAGCCTAAACAGTAACCTAACATTAGATTAACGCAAAAATTCCTTTTGATTAAGTTCAAAAAATTAAAATTTCGAATATAATTCAGATACTAATTGAAGTGCTAAGCCCATAAGTTTTGATATTGATGTAATTTGGTAGAATTTTTTTTTATGATTTTTAATAAATTGTATAAAATAAACAGTAAAATATCATAATTGAATAAAATAATTGTGATTACCATTTAAAAATAGTTGGGGAGTTTATATTCACTACAAAAAATAATAATAATATTTCTCAAACCTACCAGTGTTTGACGATGAGAGATAACTCGATTGATAATAAAAAGGACCTGGTTAAAATATATATTATTGTTGCAAATTGACAGGATCAATTTTGTCGACTTGGCCCAGAGTTTATTGCTGCCTCCCCCCCCCCCCGCCCCAAAGAATTAGCCAATGTAGAATAGGAGTGGGGTGAAAGTCTGGCCAGCCAAAAAACGGCTATGGTCGCCGAACTTGCAAAAGGAGGAATTGTTGTTGGATTTTCATCTTTGGAGTGTAGATGTCGTTCCAAAACACAAGAAGGCCTTGACTCTTGGAAAATTTGTTTTATTTAAATAAATTTGTTTGAAACTCTTTTGTTTAAAAATCAAAAACACTAACACACACCCAAAAATCCTAGACATTACGTTCAACCCCAAACTCACATACAACAGACACATACTCAACACCAAAGAATCAGTAAGTAAAAAGCTCAATATACTCAAAGTCCTATCAGGAACTTCCTGGCGCAAACATAAAGAAACCATAACACGTCCGATTCCAGAATATAGGGACACTCCATCTCTCAAACAAACTTTTCCAAACTACAAATAACACAAAACACAGCTCTCCGATTGGCCACACAGACAATGAAACACACACTCTTAAACAACAACATTCTATTCAACACATGTCAACACACACAGCACTGAACTCGCCATCAAATTATCCACACACAAGCGGTCACCAATTACCTCATATTCACTTTCAAGCTTACCAATCCTTAACTCTACACCACATAAATCTGAAGAATCATTGCCAATCAACAGCAGACGTACTCTCGTCCAAATAAGATCAAACAATCCTCATTTCTCTTTGAATATTTACCAAAAAACAGCCCCAAAACACACACCTCGCCTCAGTGCCCTCTCTGCAAAACACACACAACAGAACACCTATTCTGCCCACACATAACTACACATCTCAAACCACTCGATCTGTGGCTCAATCCACACGCAGTTACCAACCTCCTCTCAGAATGGAAAAACTAACTAGGTACCTATATACAAATTAAAAAAATCATATACAGTGAAACTTCGATATCTCAAACATGTGATATCTCGAAGTATCCGTTATCTCGAAGTTCTTTTATGGTACGAACTTTTTTCCCTATACATTACATGTAAATAAGTTTGCATATCTCGAACTCTGATATCTTGAATAACCCGGATATCTCGAAACAAGCATCAAATTTACTATGTTTATCTCGAACTTTTTACATACGTAAATAATCATTTACAACAAAAGACCAAATAATAAAAAAAAATGTTCGCTAGCAATATTGCAGCAATACATCAGGGAAACTTTCCTTTCCACCTAATGATTTCTTAGGGGGCAAAAACGCATTTTGCTCCTCTCCCCAATAAATTACAGTGTTTAAAATTTTATTTATGCAACAATTGTTGCCATATTTTTTCTTCAATAAATTAAGTTTGTAATGAAAATCTTAATGAAAGTAATATGTCAACATCATCAAACCTGCTTAGGGAAGTGATGTAAAACTAGGCATACGATGTGTGATGATCATCGATTTTCATAGTTTTTTATGCCTTCATCAAATCATCTACCATTTTTTGGACTTTCTGTCTCTTTGAGTCCGACTTACTGACGTTGATTTAAAATAAAATGCACTTTAAAAAGATATCAGGATCTGTTTATTTTAGCAGAGTTACTTTAGATCTAACAAGTAGACAAAAAACATACCGATCGATACTTATTTTACAAAAAATGGACTTGATAATATTTTTTCTTGATATTTTGGATATCTCGAAGTTTTTGTTTGGTCCCTTCAAATTCGAGATAACGAGGTTTTACTGTATATACATACACACACACACGCATCTCTCCCGGCCTCAAACAAAGCGGGCCAGTCGCCACTAGTATGGTGAAAACAAGATATCTGCCAGTGGAGACAACAACAAGAACCACCCTGTTGAAATTATGACATACAAAAAAGCAATATATTCCTACCATTACAAAAAGTCTCTTAAGGATATGCAAAACAGGTAAAAAGTCTTATTTGCTATTTTGTTTTCAAGGATAAAACAATGTAATAACGTGGAATAGGAAAAAAAGATTAAAAATAAATGAAAGGTAAATGATTACCCAATCTCATATTGACGACAACAAGCTTCTCTGAAATCAGTAACAGGAGAGAGTTCCGCAAAGATAGGCCTTCCATCGAACCAACGATCGTTTAAATCTACAACGGCCTTTTCTGCATCTTCTTCATACTTGAACTATTTACAAAAATGGCTAAAATCAGGAGCAAAAGGAGGGGAAATAAATGCTAACGAGAATTAAAATGCTAACGCAAAAATTAAAGAAGCACGAAATGAAAATGCAAAAATACATCAATTGTTGCAAGAATAGGTTATATAAAATATTTAAAAATTACAACAGTACTTTTAACTTGAGCAAGGGGATTCCTCTAAAAGTATCATAGTTTTCATTTTATTAATTTAGAGGTAAATTTATATGCAATTAAACTTCTTGAAACATTTTTCAAATTTTAGTAAGTTTTGATTTTAAAACAGCTTCACAAACTGTTCGCTTAGTTCAAATGTAAGGAAATAAATACTAATTTATATAGCATTCCATTTTTCTGTTAAAAACACAACTGTTTTGCCTTATTTTAAGGCTAAAAAAATCGTCCAAAATCTTTTATATTTTTGAATAGATTCAAAAAAATTAAACATTAAATTTAGATGTTGTGCGCTGAATTTTGTTATGTATTGTTTCTAAAATTGGTATTTAAAAAACATAAAAATAAAAACGGAACCATGGAAAATTTAATTATAACTTGAGCGTTTTCCTGTCACATTTTTCCCTTTGAACTTTTTCTTTTGAAACTTAATGTAAAATAAGTGTTAATTTTGTTGAGAATCTATTTATTATTTAACCTGGTTTTGAAAAATGTCTTGTGATAATTATACGCAGGTATATTCAAATGGTAAGAAAAAAGATTGGATGCTTTTAAAATAAAATCCTGTGTTACAATTGAAAAAGGGAATGCAGGAGGAAGAATTTATCATGAACAAAGAATAAAAAGTTTGAAAAAACCTTTATGTAGACATTTCCTAAAAGATGTTCTCCCATATTATCACAAACATTCATTTCTTCAATCGAGCCATACTAAAAAATGGAGTAGGATTTAAATATAGAAATAAAAAATAAAACAATCAAATACTCTATTGTCTATTTCTGTAAAAACTTCTAGAAAAAATTCATCAAAATGAATTTGAGCTTGAACGCCTTCTGACTCTTCTTGTGAATTCTCTATATAATATTAAATTTCACAGATTTCACTCAATTTCACACCTGCTAGTGAAGAATAGACGATAAGTAGGAGTAAAGAGTAGCGTGGCATAAAGAAAGATAATTGAAAAACATTTTTTTTAGAAAATATAGAATAATACCTTCTTCATTGGATTCTTTATTAAGGAATGGATTGCGATATAAGTGAGCTAGCAAAATTGTCTGAAAAAAAATTATTATAAAATTTCAGAAATAAAAATTATTTAAATACATAGGGAAATACGCTATGGTGATATTAACGTTGATATTCAACGCACCTCTGCTAGGGTGCACACAACGCCCCATAATTTTTAAAAATTTCAATTTTCACGCTGTCCTCGGTTTATTTTTTTCCTTTTGTAGTTTTTAACAATATTGTAAAATTTGAAAAGTTTTGAATCATATTAAGGTCAACAAACAGCTTTAAAAACAATCCTAAGATTATTATTTGACTTTAGTACTGATCCTTTTCAGTTTTACAAAAAAAATTATTACACATCAAAAAGATCATATTTGAAACTAAAAAAACGAATAAGAACATTATTATGAAAAATAATATACAGATTGGCAGAAAATAGTGGGAAAAAAGTATGGAAAAATATGGATTTTTCTCATGAAAGATTTGATTTTCTTAGATTCGCTATTCGTTTTCTTCGACGACTTGGATGACATCCTGGTAGTTTCTTTCTAAGCCCGCTGATGGCAAAAAAACATTACTTAGCTTTATAATGCGTTCTGAGCAGTGGTTGATGACATTTATTGACTCAGTATTGAGTTTTCCCTGCTTATAAACTTCGTTTTGATTCGATAAACTAACTTCTTCTGTCAAAAAACAATAATCAATTTAAAGTACTTTAAAGAAAAACCATGAGTCAGCTGAAATCAAATCAACAGGAGTTGTGGCAAGTTTTATTTTGGATGGGAATGAAGGCTCGCCGAAACCCTTTCCAAAACGATTCAAAGGCAGAACATCACAATTGGAAGGCTTAACTTGTAACAATTTTTTCGTAATCTGGAACCAATTCAGAAAACAAAGATAAGGAAAGAAGGTCGGGTGTAAGGTACCAAAGATGGCGGCTGAAAGCTTGGATAGAAGAATATGAAATCATGGGTTCAATTGATTTATAAATTATCAAACGTTTGAAGAGTTTCAAATCATTGAATAAAGAATCAGCAGCAGACCCACAATTTAACCACCATGTACTGTAAACTAATGTTACAAAAATCACAAACTTTTTCAATTTGACGGTTGATCTTTAGTTGTAATTGTTCCAGATTTCAGTTTTGAAATTTGGTATTCGAAAAGCACGAGTTTTATGCTATACAAAAGCTTAGCCATCCATCTTGATTTATTAAGTGCTCCTGGAGCTCTAAATGAGTTCGAGACATTACCAGAATCAAGAAAATACGAACAAAGGCTCACAAATACCTGATAATCTTCCCGTGCTGCATGGTTTTTGGAATTCACCATATGCTAAGCCTCATTTTTCCATTCTTTTTGTTCTTTAATGAACCAAATCAGCAGTATTTTGGGATAATTCTTTCCAGTTTTTCCTAAGTCTTGTGAAAACCATAATTTCAAAAGACCTTGATACTTCGATCTTCAAATCTTCAAAAACGTGCGTAAGTATTACTTCTCCAACATGATGCCGGCATCCTGACCACAAAAGAGGTTTATCTAGCTTTTCCTGAACCATAACACAAGTTGCTGATATAGATCCGGTGTTTCTGGCTGTCGTGTCAAAAACCATATTACAGATTCCATCTGAACAATTCCATTTAATTAATAAATCATGAATAAATTTGCTCATTACTTCTCCTGATTTTCCCTTATTTCCTAGTTGATAACAAGGAATCCCGAGAATTTTCCCTTCGTTTGAACCTCCAACCGCTACAGTGAGTCGTTCTTCTTTTTTTGTATTGGCTGACGAGAGATGACATCAACTTGGAGTCCCAGTGTAGTGAACACAAATGAGCTGGTTTCCACTCCTGATAAATGGCTCTCGCAATTTCTTGTCTCACTTTTGTTCTCGTCTTTGCCGTTTAAGAGTATGAAGTTGAAACCTTGGAAGAATCGCCACCAGCTTTTTCAATAAAGGCTTTAATGACTGTTAATGCTGCCTGTTGAGTGGGGGTTATTTTCATCCGAGTTGCCAAGGAAACAAGTTTACGAGATTGCGAAATATTATGGGGTATAAAGGCCTCTGTACCCTCACGAACTCGTCGATGTTTCTTTTTGTCTCGTTATGATTGGATAAAACACGAAGGAGAAGTACAAGAAAGAAGAGAAAGGTTCGTTTTCCTCACCTGACTCACTTTCAATAATTGCAGTCTTCGAGGTAAAATCACTCATATAAAGAAGAGCTTTTTCCAGTCTTTTTTCCTCTTCCATTTTTCGTTCTAGTGCTTTCTTTTTTCTGGCATCCAAAACAAAGTCAGCTGAACCAAACGTTACTACGTTAACATTTAATCATTTTTCGCCTGAAGGATGCCATAGTTGGAAAGTTTTAGATAACTCTTCTTGGTGATTTTCAATTTTTTAATGATTGTAGAAGTTTCTCGTCTTGATTTTGTAATTTACCAAAGTTTAGAATTTGTTCTAGTTTCATCCTTTTTTCGCATGCCATTCTTTCAGAAATCATCGGAATATTAGCTTTTTGATAAAATGGATGTACTTTCAATAAAACAATCTTTGCTGATCCCACTTCGTTCTCAACCTCATAGATCCATTTTTTATATGAAACATCAGGCACCTCAAAACTTGTTGCGAATTTGGAAAACGACATACTTTGATTACTGCATCGCCTGGGCATATGTCTTCTCCTAAACCAAAAATTTCTGAGGAACTTCTGGTAGCAACAGGTAAGTTTTTTAGCTTTAGAGTTTAGACGAACAAAGTATTGTTTTTTAGGATTCATTTCAAATGAAATATGAAAACGCCAAAAAATATCAAAAAGTGAAAAAGCAGGTGAGTTGTCATCCTTCATCAGGTGATTGTCAAAAATTACAAAGAGCACAAATCTTTGTAATTTTAATCCAAAAGTAAAAATAATATGAAAAAATAGTGGTAAGTTTTTTTTAATTCAAATGACATGTGGACCCCTTAAATATATTTTTTTCTTTGCTAAATTTTGACTATTTTTTTTTATTGATTGAAAAAAAAAATTTATATGAGGGCGTTCTGTGCACCCTAACCTCCGCCCTTCAGTCAATTTGCATCGCTTTAGATCAGGGTTGTCCAGGCCTTTTTGAAAGGGAAGCACTCAAAAAATCAGGTATGGAAACGCATTTTGTTTTATACTAATTTACTATTGTTATTCATTTTAAAGAAATAGTCAGATATTGTTAAAAATAAAGAGACATTAATTATTATAGATTCTAAAAATATATAATAAAGGAAGTTTTATCATAAAATAATAGATTAAAAAATGTGTCAATGTGTGTGTTTTGAAAAACCAACGTAAAGCGGACTTCATGCTTTGCTTTGTATTAGTTGTCAAATTGACAAGATGCAAAAATGAACAATGTTTCAAAAGAGCTTGCCGGCCGAATATAGATTTATATGCAGAGAGAGTAGAGTTTTTATAAGCAACATTTGTTACTTTAATTACAGATAAAGCATCATATACAGTAGTGGCGCTCCAAAAAATGTATGGCTACGTTACTGTGTGCACGTGTGTCCTGGCGTTTTTTGGGTCCGACGTGTATTATACATGTAAAGAAATGTATACACGATTGCGCTAACACTAAACCTAACATCAACAGAAACGGTAAAACGAACACTAACTCTAATATTGACATTAATGGTAGCCACCACAATACGTTTCCAAAATCATATACATTAAGGCGGGTTTAGAGAACACAATCTTTAAATATTAATGAATATGAGGGAATGATTTGAAGTCAAAATCAGCGGTAGAGTGTGCAAATGTCCTTAATTAGGTAAACATTTTTGTCTCTTGCAAAGAGGTGTTAAAATAAAACTAAATTAGAAAAAAGAAAACAACCAACATATATCATATATTTTTTTAATTTTCTCAATACCACATTTTTTATAGTATACAAAAGACTTGTTTGGCTTGCGAGTAGACTTTCCATATTACTTTCCTTTTTTTAAGGTTAAGTCTTAAGATGAAGGTTTAAAGTCTACTTTTTTCATTAATTTGCACTTCATTGATACAATAATGCAAAGTAAAGCGATATTTGATCGCAATAAGGTAGGTAGAATATGAAGATTATATAAGATGATTCTTGTTTTTCTGTGTTACTAATCTAGCTTCGTAACATTTCGTTGTTAAAAATTTAATTTTAAGCAACGATGCATTTCAGTACAGAGAATACAATCCACCTAACCAACATTTGATATGAAACAGGTATGTTGACAATGAGAGGCTGAGGAAATTTATTTAGATATTGTTGCATAGGATAGTGGGGTTGGCGAATAATAATCCACTGTTGGATAAATGAGATCTTTTAGGCGTGGCGATCTATTTATAATTTTTTGATAGCTCGGGGTCTAATTTAAATAAATCAACATATAAACTAATACATTAAAAAAATTGACGCAAAAGTTTTTTCAAAAATTGTCTGAATAACCCAATGAAGTGTCAATGGGATGGATGCACCTGCTTTGTCTAAACAAGTTTGGCAACGTTTAGACTTTAGGCAAATGCAACTCCCATATAATTACTCACTTGTAATATGTTACGGGATTTGGTATCAATGGCAAGTAGCATGGAAAACGCTTGCTCACAGTCCATTGTAGTGGCAAATCGAATCAGAGCTTTCAAAGCAATCTTTGCAAGCATAGGACTCTCCCATTTCAATCGAAAAATCGCTATGAGACATTTCACAAAAAAACATTTTTGCACCTCCTCAATCATAATCAAATCAATAAACTGTTCTTGAATTAAGAAGCCTTCTAAGGCCAGATTACTAATCGAGATTATAAACAGGGTTTTGCTAAATTGATAGTATTTTTCAAATTTTTGTAGATTAGGAAAATAAAGATAAAATTTCTTCGCTAAGATATGCTACACAATGTTTTATGCCCTCTAGGACATCTTTATTAATGAATCTTATTTTCAATAACAAATATGTTCGAAAATCGAGCAAAATTTTTCTAGTCGAAGAATGCAATTATCTCAGCTTCATTTCAAAAGCTGTCAATTTTTTATTACAATGGAGTACTCTGATCTCTTTTCCTTGAAGCGCCAAGTTAAATGAATCCATCTATTCAAATATGTTCACTAAAAATGATAGAAATATACGAAAACGGACATCAGAAAATTCTACATGCATGTCTAGTTTGCTTCCAGAAATTGCTGGATTTCTTTCCATAGTATCGCTTGAAAAATTTTTCTTTCAAAAGCTACCTCACGTTTGAGCGGAGCAAGTTTTTCAATTTCGGAATCATTTTCTTTGCATGACTCTTAAAATAAACAAGAGTTGCAGGCATTTGCTTTAATTAAATCGCTGTTTTAATGACTTCAACATTTTTCAAGCCATAAGGTATGGCCTTCAGGCTTAGTGATGAATAGCGCACTGGGTACCAACTACATCTGGAGATTTTTGCTAATTTAGAGTCCGAAAAATAGAACAATAAATTACTAGAGCAACACTCAAAGTGCAATCTCATCTGCTATAAAAAATTGTCCACCTTCTCAAATATTTCTCTTACAGTTGTTCCATTGCTAAGAGTTTCCCAAAACAAAAAATAATGTACGAGGTGCTCGTCATAAATTTGCAGCATCCGTCGTTGTACACTCGTTCAGCTTGGCGTTTAAAATAGTCAATAGTTTTGTTTACTGAATATGAGTTCCTCATTTCCAGTGCAAGTTAACAGTTTGAAGTGTGGATAACACTTCAGAACACAAAAGACACTTAGGTTCCCCTTTCCCATGAGACGTTAATGCAGTAAAACTAAATTTCAAGTATGAGTTGCCATATTTAATTTTTTAAGACACTAAGAAAAATGCACATTTATATCCATAAAATTAGGCTTGAAAAGCAAAAAAAGAATAAAAAATAGTTTAACTCAATTCAAAGACTAAATTATTTATTCTTTTAAATGTGAATTTTTACAAAAATTGCAAATGACCCAAAATGGGTGCAATATTTTGCGAAAAACGATTCACTCAGTGCCCCTTCTCGATCCCCATGGAAGTGTCGCGATCCTCAAAGAGACCGCTGACTTCAGTTTGAGAACCACTGAGTTAGAAGGTAGTGATGCAATCAGAATTACAAACAAGGTAATTTGACTTGATAAAATTAGTGCAGTTATAGTGGGATTCAGAGCTTACAGTGGAGGTGTAATGTCGGGTAAAAATGGTGGTGTGTTCATTGGACAAAAATTCTTTTTTTATGAATGAAACCCTGTGACAGGTATAATACGGGAGAAGAGTTTTTAAAATGTGTGATATTAAATTATGAAAATAAACATTATTTAATTGAGATGAGACAACGTTTTCACCAATGTTAGGTATAAGTTAGCCGCAATGTTAGGTATAAGCTAGCAATGTTAGGTATAAGCGCCGCAGTATTACAATGATCGCAAAGGTGGGAGTAGGTAGCATTAGGGAGTCATTTCATACGTTGAATCTCTTGAGAATTCGCAAGTTGGTATGAGAAACGATGAACATAGTGAAACACCAAAAGATTTAAAACGTTAAATGCTCCATTATTTTCATTAAAAAATGGTAATCTTTTTATATCTCCCGTATCCGAAAGTGAAAGAGATAAAAAAATTTATTTGTACACGAATAATGAAGGATCCAGAATGGATCGAATACGTTTATATTTGTATGGTATTCGTATTGTGTATTAAAATTTGTTAGTGAGAGTATTTGTTTGTATTTGATAGTCGAAAATAAGTTTTTCGTCCAACCCTGATACATACTACATACAAATTAATACACCATTATCATGACACGAGTTCATTTCTTATTAACCTTAGCAGGACGGAACTTTTTAGAGCAACACTAAGGACGGTTAATGGGAGTTTTACTCCAATTTTTAAAAAAAGTATATTTCTTTTTTTTAATAAAGCTTTAGCATATCAAAGTCCTTTTAGGAATGTTTTTGTTCAGTTTGATATGTTTCCATGTTTTTTATACGAAAAAAATCAAAAAACTTATTTTAAAATTAACGCCATCTATAATAAAAAAGAGTTTGTTTTAGTTAACGTCATCTATAATAAAAATAAAAATTGCATTCGAACTTCCATAACGTTTACACTTATTAGATATACATATCTAAGAAAAAATTTTAAATTCATCTATTATATTATTTGTTAAATTATTTCAACAAACGCTACTTCATATGCAAAAAAGGCATATTAATCATAGATTAATATTTAGTTTTTTCAAATATATATATAAAAAAATGAACTAACATTCAAGTTTATATTCACAATCTATGGTTCAAAATAAAACCATTCAAGTCACACTATATAATGTGATCTAGTTCGATGGATATGACGAAGAGCACGTATTCTGTACACATACACAAAATTTAGGTGGCATGATGATTCTCTTGTGATAGATATTATAAACTTTTTCGTAATCCCTTCGCACAAAAATCTAAGTATTTATCCCACATAACAAATGATTTACAATTTGTGCGTATCTTTCACATACTTTATTGTTTATGTGTATGATTTTGTGCGTATCTACCACATACTTTATTGTTTATGTGTATGATAGATGTACTTCTTACTCTGTAATTTTATTTATATGAGTGAGGTTCATGTTACTGAATGTAATCAATACCCTTGAACCATAGATTATTCCGCGCTTATTCTTTATAAGGCAGTAATATACTAAGTATACTTTCATCTGTATCATTTCTTGGATTCATTTCATATCTTTGAAAAACACCGTCTTTGCACATATAATCTATCCTTTACATCTTCTTGAGTTGAACGTTGTTTATTTTATCTTTTCTAAATCACCTTATCTTCAACTACTCTTTTCAATTTTATTGTTGTTCCTTCGTTCTGATTATTACCTCTTCAATTTATGAGTTCTACAAACAGTGATTCTGAAAGTTTTGCTGGGGAAAGCGTTGCATCCGATGTTTACTCTTTGAGTGAATATGAAACGGTTTGTAGAAGCAGTAGTGAAAGTGATAGTGAAAGAGAAGGAGACGATCTTATAGCTCCCGATATGACAAAGTACTCATGGGAGCCTTATAGAATACTCGTGGAAGGAGTCTTGGTGTCAATACTCGTAATATTGCCTCATTTTCACCTGGTCCCAAAGGAGATGCAAAAAATATGACAAACTCATTAGATGTATTCTCCCCTTTTTTTACTCAAAGCCTGATACATCACATATACGAGTGTACTAAAGCTAAAATTGATGAAAATTACAGGTAACTTAATTTTTTATCTCTGTTTTCTCTAATTATAATTTTTTTAGTTTGAGCCAACCTTTTTTGAAAGTTTGCGTTATTGCGCTCTCAAATTTTCGATAGAAGATATGCTTGCCTATTTTGGATGTATTTTTCACATTGGGCAGTCAAAAATCAACAAATTGATCTAAAATATTTATTTTCTGACAAAAATGGAGAGCCTTTTTGAAAGCTGCCATAAGCAGAGACATGTTTATATTCATAAACTATTTCATACGCTTTGACTTGAAAAAAGATAGGAATCCATTAGACAAATTGAGTCCAATTAGATACCTACATGATGAGATCGTTAGTAGTTGTGTCAAGTATTGGTGCCCAACAGATTATATAACAATTGATGAACAGTTAGTCAAGTATCGGGGAAGATCTCCAATAAAAGTGTATGATCCTTCAAAACCAGGAAGATACGGGATGAAGGTCTATCACTGTAATGATTCAAGAAGTTTTTATGTTTTGGCCAGTGAAGTGTATGTAACAGGTTTATCTGATAAAGAGTATTTCAAACCAGCAAACATAGTCAAAAGATTAGTTGAAAAATCGAAAGTACCTAGTGGTTGTGGAGTTTATGTTGATCGGTTTTTTATGAACATGAACTCTGTATATGGGCTAAATCTCAAAGGTTGACAATTTGTGGAAGGTCAGAAGTAATAGAAGGTTTGTTCCGTATTTATTACGTCCTGCACATTGAAAGGTCTAAACCTTGTAGAAATGAAAAGTAAATTTTTATATACTGAATATGCTTCGCTGACTATATACATTCAGAAAAACATGCAAAAAAAATTTCAAGCCTGTTTATATGATGTCCAGTCAGCATATTTCAAAGATAGACACACTAGGTAATAAAAAAAGCCTGAAACAATTGTAGACTACAATAGTTATAAAGGCGGTGTTGATACTTTCAACAGGATGGTTCGTAGTTTTACTTGTTACAGAGCCTCAAGAAGATGGCCTATGACTATTTTCACAAATTTTCTCGATATGGTAGCAAGTAATTGTTGGATTATAGTCAAAGCCAACATGCCTGATTTGTACCAAGTACTTCCAGAGGTGGTAGAAAGTATTTTATTAGAAATTTAGCGCTAAGTCTAACTGAAAAGTCAATGAGAATTAGGTGCGAGAAGCATCTACTCGCTTGATTACTAAGAATCTTCTCTCTTTTTATGGGTTCACAAGAACGACTGAAATTGCTCCAACAACAACCCGAAGAGGATACTGTTTTGTTTCTAATTGTCATCCCAGAAAGAGAGGAACCAGAAAGTGTCAAAAATGTTCAAGATCTATTTGTAAAAATCACACTATACTCATTTGTCCTGAATGTCAGAATGTTTAAATTATTATTGACTTCATGCCTTATTCTTACATTTTATATGATATATTTTTCGCAATATCTATTTTGTTTCGTGTAACTTCGTGGTTCTTGTAATTAAATTTCGTGTACTTGAATATTTTTAGAACACTTTTAGAATGTAAATAAAGCTCACTTTTCAAATTTGAATTTTTTTACTTTATAATTTTTCAAAAAATAATAATAGTTTGTAACTTTTTTTTTGTAAAATGGTGATCTAGACAAAATGATTGATAAATACATTTCTATTTAGTAACTTTCATATACTTTTTTGATGAAAAAAGGGTTCAAAAATTTCTGTTGACGTAACTCCCACTCCGTCCTGCGAAGAAACTTTATGATTTTTCAAAAAATAATAATAGTTTGTAACTTTTTTTTTGTAAAATAGTGATCTAGACAAAATAATTGAAAAATACATTTATATTTTTAAGTGACTTTCATATACTTTTTTTGATTCAAAAAGGGTTCAAAAATTTATGTTGACGTAAAACTCCCACTCCGTCCTGCGAAGGTTAAACGAGATGAATCTTCATTGAAGAGATTTTAATATAGAAAAATAGGTATTTTTATAACAAATAAAATAAGTCAAACTTGTCAGTTGTAAAAAATAAAATTAATAATTAAAAAATAATAATTGGAGTACTTGGCTAAAAGAAGGAATATTGTGTAATCTGGCACACTTTTTGCCGTGGCGACAAGACCCGATTTTATAATAGAAGGAACAGTTCACTCTAAAACAAAGAAAAAGTGTACAATGAATGAATTATTATTATTCTTTATACAATCCATCCTCGTTGTAAATGGAAAAAAGTAAAACATACTGAAATGAGACATGGGAAAGGTGGGAAAAATATTTAACAAAAGTTTTTAATGAAAGCTTACTATATTTTACATTCATTTCAACTTCTGTTGGAAAATAAGAAAATCAAGTTTCTTCGATACAAAAATTATAAAAACAAATAAGAAAATTTTAATTCTTTTTTCAAAATAATAGTACAATTTAATTGCCTAATACAGGAATGGACACATAAGAAGATAAAAATAATTCGTCATAAATGATCTTTAATGTCTTATAAAGAGAAAAAAGCAAATATCCAAGTTTGAAATTTTTTCGATTTAATTTCATATTTTTAACACAAAAAAAACATAAAAGTAGAAACCAAAATAACGAAAAAAATTCGGTATTCTTGAGAAAAAAGTTTTTGGGAAAGGAATCTAATTAAAAAACTTTTCAAAATGGTTAATACGGGTTGTGCCACAGACTATTCTTTAATAGAGTCTATTAAAGTAGTCTATGGGTTGTGCACACACAAAAAAAAGTTTTGAGAAGAACTAGCTAATCATAAGAACCACGCCAGATTGAGCAAAAAGGCGCCTGCGGCTTCGGGTAACGCAGTTGTCCCCTACTGCCCTAATACATTCCTTCAAATATAACGAGCAACCTTTTTGATAAAAGTTTCTATTTATGCTCGGAAAGTAAACTTCACGAAATAAAAAATACAAATTAAAAGAAATTACTGCTGAAAGTTAGTTAGTTAGGCGTTAGATGCTCTGAAGTTTGAAGTACAAAAAGATTGTTTACGAAAAAGTTTTGTAATGTTTCATCTTAAATCTTAATTTTTACAATATGTAGTTTTTTATGCCAATAAATTTTTAAACTCATTCTGTCCCTTTCTCCCCTCTGTAGTAAAAAGGCCTAAGATGAGGCCTCAATCTGCTTAAAAAGAGAAAAAAAAGACATCAACTGCTTAAAATATGAGAAATAAAGAAGTATAGAAATGCAAGTAATGATGTGACTTTGTTGAAGAAATCAATTGAAAAAGTGAAAGACTACATTACATACACCAAACACCTGTATGTGTTGTTCGGTGATGCTCATCTTATGAGAGCACATATTCTAAAAAAGACTAAAATATTTTAATGCATCTTTCACATTTTTGGCATTACCTTTTAGACCGAGTGTGGAAAAATTATGTTTTTGCCCCGAGCATCTAATTCTGTTTCATCTGTTGCTTTGAGGGAATTTCTTTTCCCTGACTTCCTCTTCATTACTGGTGTTTGAACTCAGGCGTTCACATGACTTAGGGAAAAAACATCTGAACCAGAAGTGTCCCATTCAAGACTAATTGTTTTCAAAACTTGAAGAGTTCATCGAAGAATTAGAAAGATGGAATCAAAACTTCCAATACACATATGGTGTGCTTTCAATGAGAACACAGTATTTACTGACTTTATCGGCCTCAAGTAGGGATATAGGGGATATCAAGAAAATATTCGGTTGGCCGGATATCCGGCTAAAATTTTACTATCTGATACCCACTATACGAAGTCCGGCCTTACTTTACATTTTAGCGGGAATCCGGTTAATCTGGCCGGATACCTCATATTAAATGACAATTATTTTGAGCAATAACACTGAGAGGCTCCAATGCTGTTACGCCGAGGCATGCCCTGAGGATGAGCTCTCACTCCTAGAAATGGCAAGCGTCTCAAATAGCCTCTGGCAGCGAATCTCTAGATCTGCCTTCTCGTGGCGGGGTTGTTTCAAACTAAATGATCTAGAGGTGAAAACGGAAAGTAGGCGCTTTAACCTACAGCTTCGGGTGGAACAAGTCCGTGAGTTCTAGCGAACAATTGTTCTAGGAGAAAATAACTCCGATAAATAGCAAAATCTTAAATATTTTAAATATCAAAAGCTAAAGATTCTCAATCCTGAAAACAAAATGGTCGGCGTCAGAAAGGGTATCCGGTTCTAAAAACTTTGCTTTATTTACCTTATGTTATGATCCGAACAAACAGGGGGAGGGGGTACAGCCCTAAGTACTTGTGGGTGCGGCCAACTGCCTACGTCAAAAAGAACGTTGGAAAATCGTGCAAGAGAAAGGAAAAAGATTTGAGATTCGCTACATGGAATGTGGGATCGATAACGGATAATGGCTTAGAGCTGGTAGAAGAAATGAAGAAAATAAATATTCAAGCGATGTGTGTCCAGGAGACAAAATGGGGAGGCAACGCTGCAAAGGAAATAGGTGAAGGCTTTAAAATTTTTTACAGTGGAAAGGCGAAGAAATAGAATTGAGTGGGAATCATATGTTCACTGAATTGGAAAAACAAGGTGTTGGAAGTGAAGAGAACGCATGATCGACTAATACGTATCAAACTGGTTGGGGAAGATGAGCTTATAACCATCATATCAGCATACGCACATAAAGAAAAGTATTCTTTTCTTATAGTTTAGAAGAAATGTTCGAAGAAGTAAATGAAAGATCGTTGATAAGAGGTGATCTAAACGGCCATTTGGGAGAATAATGTGAAGGCTACGAAGAAAGACATGGAGGGCATGGTTTTGGAAAAAGGAATGAAGACAGAGAGAGAATTTTACAGATGGCAGAAAGAATTGAACTCCTTTCTAGGAAGAGAGATTGCCAGCCAACACAAAATGGTCGCCCTTGATGTGTTCAAAAACAAAAAATATAAGGTAAAAAAACTGGAAAACTGAATATTTAGAAGTTAAAAGAAAGAGAAACAAGGTTAGAGTTTAGGAAAGCATTAAGAAGGGTAGGTAAACGAGTGATGAAGAGTGATCATGTAGAATAAATTTATGGAAAGATAAAAGAGACTTTAGTATCACTCAGCGAAAATTTTTAGGACGAACAAAGAATGGTAGAATAAAACAAAAAGAGATGTCGTAGCTGAATGAAAACGTTAGAAGAGTGCAAAAAGAGAAAAAATGTCTTTCAAAAAGTGGAAAAAGAAACTTGAAAGAAGAAAAAGAAATAAAGGGAGCCAAAAAAAAGGCGAAAATGAAATATACAGATTCAGAATTGTTAAAGCAAGAAAGAAGGAAAGGAAAGAAATTGGTAAAGTCAATATTATTAAAGATAAGGAGGGAAAACTGGTCTTTAACACTGAAGAAGTTTAAAACAGATGGGCAGATTATTTTAAAAAACTTCTGAATAGAGGCAATATTAAAGAAGACGTCGAAGAATCGTTAAATGTAGAAGGGCGAGAAAAAATAATTGATGAATCCGAAGTGATGCAACAAATCAAAAAATGAAGAATGATAAAGCAACTGGACTTAGTGAGATTAGTGTCGCTGTGTTGAAAGCAGGAGGATATGAAACTCTCTACTGGATGGTGAAACTACTGAAAAAAGTGTGGATAGAAGAAAAAATACCTGAAGACTGGAGGAAAAGTGTATTTGAACGCACATCGAAAAAGAAAGGATACGTTTTAGAATGTGGTAGTTATCGTGGAATAAAGTTACTGGAGTAAGCGCTAAAAGTAATGGAAAGAATTTTGAACAAGCTAATTAGATCAGTGATTGAAATAGATCCCATTCAATTTGGATTTATGTCAGGAAAGAGTAGGATAGATGCGATTATTGTTACAAGGCAATTGATAGAAAAGAAAATTGAAGAATATGAATCAATGTTTTGTGGTTTTGTAGACTTGGAAAAAGCTTACAACACGATCCACAGAAAAGTAGAATACTGGTGCTTGTGTAAAAAAGGAGTATCGGAAAAATTAGTTAGGCTGGTGCAAGAAATATACAAAAATTCAAAAACGGCTGTTAGAAGCACAAAAGAGATATCAAGAGAATTTGAAGTAAAAATGGGATTACATTAGGGGTCGGCACTGAGTCCATTATTGTTTATTTGTTTATGAATTATTATCAACACACATAAGGAAGGATGGACTGTGGGAACTTTTATTTGTAGACAATTTGGCGATATTGGGAGAAAGCAAGAAACATCTTGAAGAGAGAATTGTAAAATAGCAAGAGTGCTTAGAGAAGTTTGGACTAATGATGAATGCTAAGAAGACAGATGTTATGTTATGTAATAAAAATGATGATTTTCAATTGCAAATTGAATATAGACATGAGGAAAAGCTGAAACAAGTAAGAAACTTTAAGTATTTGGGTACACGAATTTCCAAGAAGGGAAGTTGTGAAAAGAGGTACAGTCAAGCCGCGTTTTTCCGTCACCATCCGTTTCTGAGAAAAGTGACGGATCTTCGAGGCTGACGGAAAATTGAAACTAAATTTAGAGTTATAAACTCTATCATATACCCGATAAATTAACAATCATTTAAATTATAAATTTATTCTTAGACAAAAATAAGGGAAGACAAAAGAGTTTATTATTTAAAATTTTTATAGCAAAAAAGTCTTTCGAATTTGTCTGCTTTGCCGTTTTTACGATGCTTTCGTAATAAAGCATACATTACATTCCACAAACTATCTAGATGATTTCTAGTTGTATTAGGATTTTGTTCCAAATATCCTATAGCAGCAGCAAGATTTTTTCTTGCACTTGAGAGTCATTAAGCTTTTTCCTCGTATCTTTATTCAATACTACAGGGTGTTCGACCACCTAGCCCCCTTCCCCCGTGCAGAGCACAACTGGGTCGTCATTAACTGAAATCACTAATACAATAGGAAAGAACATTGTTAATTCAAATACCAAATTTTATGGTAATCTAAAAATTATTTCTTTTTTTTTGGAAACATGTCTTTGTTAAATGATTCAGAAAAATTGAGGTGGATGGATATGTCGCATCATGGTCATTACTTTTCGCATCGCGAAAGATCAGCCTATAGGAAAAATAGAGTTTGATCGATTTGACTGCGAGATGGACAGCAGGCCTGCTCAAGTGGCAGAAAAGCAAAGAAATTTTCAGCGAGTCGCTTGATAGAGAGAGATGAGCATCCGCTGGCTTCAAAAGGAGATTGAAAGGCTTCGAGGTGAGAAAAAGAGTGTTGCAAGCATCCACAGATTTCTTTACTCCGTTGGTGCCAAGGCTTTTCATCAGGTTCGAGCGCCAAAACTCTCGCAGAAAATATGCAGTGTCGCATGTGGTTTTGTGAGTTTTGAGCGACTGTACAACAGAGACCTTTTCTTAGCTCCTTCAGGTGAATTTTTTTGATTGAGACGTCTTTTTCTGAATTTCTAATCAGAAATTTGAAACTTCTGAAGTTCTGATTTTTGAAATTTGAATAAAACTATAAAAGAACGTAGAATAGAAATAAAACAGCAGCAATTATAAATAGTAGTAGGTGTAACATTGCTCAAGTTGATTTAATTATTTGCAAAGCAGAGCGCACTCAAACTTTTAAAGGCTGGTAGTTTCAAACACAGCGGATGCAGTAACGTGTTTGTAAACTTCTGTAATGAGCTTTGAAACTTTTATTGATCCCAGCATCCATAGGCGGAATGTGTGAAGTAGTTCTCGAAGGAAGGAATAACAGAGTTGCATTTGACATTTCTTGTGACTTATGACTAATAACCTTGTCACACAACAGAATAATTTTTTCTATTTTGTTGCATTTTTGTTTAGGTTGAAAAGTCAAGTTTGAAACAAGTTAGCAACCATTTTTGCTTTTGAGTTGTGATGATAATAATTTACATAAATAATAGTCGGATCGTCTTTCCAAAGAAAAATGGGACGTTTTGCTGTTTCTAATAGAAAATTCCCATCACTATTATGGCATGAAAAAAGCACAGTCAAACTATCTTTGCTCTTTTTGTCATTTTGAAGGTGCAGTGGTTAATGTGTTGACAGGCTGTAGCTTATAGAACAAACCTGTCCCGTCAAAGTTGTAAAAGTTTGCTCGACTGTTTCAGCTAATTTTTGTTCCAAGCTTCCACGTCCAACTTCCACTGCATTTATGTCAGCACTTCAACTTTATCTATGAACATAATGTTTGCGTATCCAATGGTTCTTTTTAAATCGATCTAGCCATTCACAAGAGTAGCTGAACTATCCTGTAACATTAAGCCAGTGATTAGAGCATTTCTGGCTCGCATTTCACCAAACCAACCATCACGGCCTCTTCTAGATTAACGTGTTAAGCAGACGCCCTGAAACGAAACCTGATTCTGGTTTACAATTGTTTTTTCTCAAAATATCTGCAACTATTGTACGACCAATTGTTACATCCCATTCTTTCGTAAAAAGCAAAACAATTTCACTATATGACTTGTTGATGGATGATGGTTCTTGTACACACAAATTTCATATTTTTTTCTACAGTTAAAACAGTACATGATCTTTTAAGTTCTTTCAAATTTGAAGACAAGAATAAAAATACAAGACGGATTTAATTCTAAATAAAAAAGACAAAAAAGAATTCAATAATTTTTATTAAGTTTTTTATTTTTTTTTGTGATATATATTTTTTATATGTAAACAAATTTATTCCTCAAACAATATAAAAATATAAAAGATTATTAATAATATAAAAAATAAGAAAATTATTATATTTTTAACTATTTTAGATATTACAATGTTAAAAAATAGTCAAATCTAACTTCTTCAAGGCAGAAATTATCACAACAATTCAAAGAAAACATTATAACAAGTGAGAAAAAATTTTACATAAAGAGAAATTATTTAAAATGTGCTTGAAAAGCCAAGAAATTATTAATATTTGTAAATAGTGTAATTTATTACAATGTGTTGTAATTATTTACAAGGTTTGGGCAAACTTGATGGACTATCAAGACATTATTCTTATTACAATAACTCATCGGTTACAAAGATTAAATGAAGGAGACGGATGTTGCGACAGAAGGATTTTCGAGGTAAATACAACAGACAAATTTCCGTTATTGAAAAAAACCTGACAGATGTTGAGGGTGCCAGAAAATTGAGGGATAGATTTTTGAGGTTTCGCTGTACAAGCAAGGGTCAATGCCAGCTGGTTGAAGTGAAGAGTAGTAAAAACAGTTATAAGTGTCAAAAGAATGTAGATGAAACTGAAAGCGAAGATTTACACAACAATCGTAAGACCAGTAATGACATATGAATGTGAATGCTGAAGCTTAAGAAAAATACGAAAGGAAATTAGTAGCAAGTGGGAAGAAGATTCTTAGAAAAATTATGGGAGTAACGCTAAAAGACCAAAAGAGAACTGAAGAAGTGAAAAAAGACAGGAGTTGGAATAAGTATATTGGCAGTAGCAGAGCGCAGCAAATTAAGGTAATACGGACACCTTTTAAGAAAGAAAGAAGACGACATAGTGAGACAAGCGTTGGATAAAAAAAGTGTATGGAAAGAGAAGCAAGGGAAGACAACGCAAAAGATGGACTCCAAAAGCTTGGTCTCAACAAGGAGGATGATTACGAGAGAAAAAAATGGAGAGCGAATTGTAGTCACCGAGCCCCAACTTGGAGACAAAGTGTTTTTAGATTTTAGGATTAATCTATTATATAATCTTGTAAGTCAGTCGTTGGCACAAAAAAGTAAACAATTAAAATGAAAGCTTGTATCTCTATAGCTACAACAATATTTCGATTATTCTATCAACTTTTCTATATCGTATTTTTTTAAAAAGTGGGTTATTGTTAATTAATGAATTACTTAAGTAAATTTAATTATAGCTATATCATAGTTCCACCGTAGATAATCATTGGATATGCTTTTTAATTTGGAAGTAAAATATATATAAAAAAATTCAGAGTCAAAGAGTCTGTCATTAAAAAATCTTGACTCCGGTGTTGGAGTCACCAAAATATCTAGATAACTCCGCACCCCTGGTTGTGCAATACATAAATCTTGGAATTATAAAGTGAAATTTCGAAATACCTTTTAATGAAAATCATAGAGAACAAGCAATAAAAATTGAGAATGTTTAATTCCCATGATAAAAATAACAATTCTTTGTGCAATATTGGGAATTGGATATAAAAATATACCAAAGACTGCTATGCACCAGATAATGCATTTAATCTTTAAATATAATGGGAATTTTAATGAGTTCTTAGAGTTTCGAATTAATGTGGGTGACAAGACATTGGAGAACCATATTATTTCCAAAACTATTCAAAATGTATTAATATCTATATGTGGAGATTCAATATTAAGTACCATTGTAAATAATAATAAAAAAAGGAAAGTTTTTTATTCCCATTATTGATGGTGAAACAACATATTCTTCTAATCATAATCGGCTTTGTTTATGTGTGAGCTATGTGGAAAAAGAGGATAATTTACACAAAAATAAAGTTTATTCAGTTTTAACCTGTAAATGACTTAACAGGAGAGGGACTTGGTCAACAAATTCTCAGTCTTGCAAAACATTGGTCTTAATCTTAAATAAAAGGTTTGGCGGGTTTACAATGGAGCTTCATCGATGTCTTCTCATATAAATGGGGTTCAAGCTTATATACGAAAAATATTTTAGCTTAACAATTTTTTCAGGCAAAAACACGGCTGATAAAGCTAATTCTTTTCTTTTCAGTCTAACAGATCCACTTATTCTAGCACTCTGCTGTGCAAAAAGTTATGTCTTTAACTCAGTTTCTCTCTAGAGCTCTTCAGACTGTAAACACAGACTTGATAAGAGGTCGTTCACAATTGACGTCAACTAAAACTGGGGGGGGGGGGGGGGGGGGGGGGGTATCCAAAGTTGACATAAGTCGATTTTGTTAACCCTATTAGTGCAGGGCAAAATTTGCCGGC